>JAPYZI010000048.1:0-105209 GCA_030523105.1 Ophioninae sp. A BG-2022a
CCCCTGATGTCCTGCGGCGTGACCCCTCCCCCAGGCCTTCCGGCCATCGAGCCCTGGCCGGTAGTTCGCCCTCCCGTCCCCCAGCCCCTAATGGACTACCGACCCGACTTCCCCACCGACTTCCCCCTCTGGAAATAGAGCCCCAACTTCAACCCAATGACTCTCCCACCCAGCCATGAACCCCAGCCCCGCCCCTACGCCGGCCCCAACCCCCACCAAGCCCCCGTATCCTAACCCCTCCGCCCTGGGCCCGGTACACCAGCCCAAATCGCCCGGCAAATAAGCTCCCCGACCCAAACCCGCGTTTAGCGCTCGGTGATGGGTCCTGTCTTTCTGCATGCTGCTTGGGTCCGGATTTTCGCTTTTCAATATCTCGCCTCACCGCTTCATCCGCATTTGCTTTTTGTTCAGAGAGGTTCTCCCCTCTAAGCAGGGGGGAGTTATGACGTTGCGTCACAATCGCTTGCAGGCTTCAACGCTGGCTCACCCAAAATCCCCTTAAATTCCCCTCCCCCTTTCTTTATTTTTCTTTAGAAGTAAGCCGCAAAATTGTGTTGCCCCGCGAGGCCCAAAAAATTACGTAAAATTGCATAAGCCCGGCCATCGACCGCGCGGGAGGACCGTCACAGCCGCCGCAGCAGCCCTCCCCTCTCCTTTCTGAATAGCCCTCCCACTCCTCCATTCCAGAAGATCCGGGTAAACTGCAGCAGCCGTCCCTGGACCAGCCGCCAACGTCATTCCCCCGCAAGGGATCTGCCGCCACTCTCTCCTCCGCGCATCGAGCCACAGTCCATCCGCGGGGAGTCCGCCATGCCGTGGAGGCAACGAGCCACCAGCCGCCAGTCCCCGACAGCCCCCGCCAAGCCAACGGCACGAGGCTGCGGAAAACCCGCCATCCAAGCTGCAGCGAAAGAGAGAGAGAGAGAGAGAGCCGCACTGTCGCGGGATCGAGACCCCATCGTCACTCTGCTGCCATCCATCGTCGCCCGGTGATGTAATCGATCGAGCAGAGCCCTATTCCCCTAAATCCCAAAAATCGATGATAACTTGCCCTACATTACCCGTCCTACATTACCCCGATATCGACACGTTATCGATCTTCCCCGAAAACAATCCTTGCCCGCCCGGGAGGTGCTGCCACCCAACGTGACGCTCGCCAAGCCCTTCCTCAAACCTTCGAGAAATTTCCGGAATTCAGCGAGGACATGCGGTCGGACCAAGAATTCACGAGTTAGCGTCGAGCATCCGAGCGAACAACCTATTCTTTTGAGCCTACGAGCGAATATAGTTTTTTTTGCGTCATTCTGATTTTGCGTCATTCTGATTTTGCGTTTCGTCTTCTTTTTCCTTTGGTTTCTTTCTACTTTCTCGTACATCTTTCCAGCTTTCGATTTCTTTTTTTTTTTTTGTTCTGCGTATATCAGCGTGTGAGTGTGTGCGAGTGTGTGAGAGTGAGGCGGAGAGAAGGCTGCCGCTGCGATAGATGCGAAGTCGGTTTTCGGATTAGCCGAGATAGGGGGAAGAAGCGCAAGGGGGGTTTGCAGCGCATATGGGGAGGGGAATTTAAGGGGGTTTTGGGTGAGCCAGCTTCGAAGCCTGCGAGCGATTGTGATGCACCGTCGCAACTTCCCCCTGCTTACAAAAAAGAGTTGTGACGTTGCGTCCCAATATATATTTTTTATTTTGTTTGTCCGAAGTTACAACGGGTATGGCCTTATTAGGAACAGTGGTCTAAATAAGGCACCGAAGACGCTTTTTAAAAAAAAAGCTTATAGTTAATAATAAACATTGTTTTCTGAACCAAAATTATTATTAATACGTTGATTATTAAATAAATGATTAAATATACATTATCATTTTATTTCAACATTCGTAGTTCGTTTTTTGTAATTAAAAACAAATAAGGTGGGCCTTACATGGGTCAGGTACCTTACATTTCAAACATTGGTAACAACTGACGGTGCGTTACTGACTGTTGAGGTCGCGCGCTCAGATTTACTGAAGCAAGTTGATCGCTCCGATCCTTTTAACGTAAATAGTACATTTTATAATAAGTAGAATAATACTATAATGATGCAATAATACGTTACAAATTACAAAATAGAAATTAGAGAAAGCGCCGTCGCACTTCTGATTCTTCTACAGTGATTTTCAATATCCACTAAGACTTAAGCGTTTAATTAAACGTGCTCTTTTATCCATTTTCTGACCTTTTTTTCTGCGAACATGTAGAGATTGATATTGATGCATTTTACGAGGTTCACGAAGATTGTTGTTGCAATTGAAAATAGTGGAGAGATTTCAATTTATCGACTTGAAATTAAATTGGATAAATCTCAACTTTATTCCAGAGACTTGTAATAAATGTCCAACGTTTGTTAAAATATTAAAGGGACTTCCCAATTGCTTTTAAATATTTCGTAATTATTTATTTCATCGGCAATAATGGGTTTCATGTTGACGTAATAACTGTGGACAAATAATCATTGTTTACAACTATCGTCATATATGAAAAAGCATACCTAGAGTCCCTTTGACTGTAAAATGTTTACGAGGATGAGTGGTTATTTTCTGCTGCACGTGAGTAAAAAAAATTTCATTAAAATATCATAATTCATCGTCTCTTTCAATTTCCAATCAGCTTCATGAATTTTTTCGTCGTGAAACGAGGCTTTGATGATAAAGACATGCATAAAACGCGCTTGACCTATCCTCGTATACAGCACCGAATAAAAGCAAGGCTAATGGTGGCAAAATGTTTATATAATATGGGGCGTATAGCTCGAGCATACCAGTCCCCGATGTTACATAATGAGTTCGGAGAGCGGCCTGATTACAGTATCAATTAATTATATCGGGATTGTCCTTGCGGCCGAATCAGTAATTATTGTTCGTTCGATCGATTCCTCCTTTAGTACTAGGCCTCATTTAGTATATAAGTATATATCTATATAAATACCATGAAATGGGTTCTGATTCGCGTTCGCATTATTTACCAACGGGGCTTTCGGGGGAAGGGCTTGTTGAAGTTTCGGTGAGATTTCCCCTATCGAACGAATATGTTTCACGGCAGAGTTTGCTCCGGCCGCCTCACTTCTGAATACTAATTACTGCAACACGTTGGTACAACCACCAATCGATGGAATTGACGAGGATCGTGGAACGAGATGTAGGGCCGACGGGTGGAGGGCGTTCGGAACATTGATATATACCCGAGCAACAATATTCTGTGACGTAACGAATATAATTCGACGGTCATATATATACATATATATTCGAAGTTTATTAAAAAAATATGGTACCTCAAAAATAAAAAAACAATTCGCAAAATGGCTGATAAATATGATAAATAATGCGAATATATGTTGGGGACATGTCTATCAACATAAGAAGAAAAAATCGAAAATCGACTGTACGTAGTCTGGAAAATTTGAAAAGTAACCTTATTTTTTAAACAAACTCCGGGTATATATATATATTTATATATATATATATATATATATATATAGACGCATACACACGTATCTGCACGTTTCAGAGACAATCTCCGGGGCACAACAACATTGGAGAATGAGAACATGGAAAGGTGCAACAAAAAACATTTTCAGAAAAAAGTTAACGACCCGTGATGCGAGCTGGAAAACGTCGGGATAACGATCGCTAGTCTATGCAAGCTCGCGTCAACGCACACACCGTTGAACAAATCCTCAAAATTGTTCTCGTTTAATATTTTTCCACGTAGATGCATAAGCGTTTTTCAACGTCGACGCGTGACAAAAATTGTACAATTTTATATACGCTCACATGCACACATGCTCAGACTCACAGCTATTCACTTCATCGTACACGTAGATGCAAGAGCCATTGGCATATCGACTGAACCAGTGTCATCGATAACGATATCAATCATTGTTGCAGCCTCGTTTTATCGGGAAACTTACAAGAATTTGTCGGATAATTTATTGGCAGCTACACGAATTTAATTTTTCAGGGGTTCCTCCCTTTCATGTGTGACCTTCTGAAGATAAAATAATTGTTGGTAATTAAAGGAAAGAGCATCGATACGAGAGCTCTCTCTCTATAAATGTATATAGGATGATCGGAATGTAATGAAATTCAAAATCTGTTTGTTTTGAGTGTGAAAGTCTGATTTAATTTGAATATGATTTAATCCAAGACTGATTTAATTTTTAAGTTCGCTACAAAAAAAACAAACAAAAAATATAATCGAAACAAAATTGTTTTCAATGTGTACCGCCTGCTCATTGTAGGCTGAGGCCATACAGGCAAATGTTCGGTTATAGTTTGTTAAATTTTTTTACTTGGAGATGGTTATGACTTGTTCTTTCAAATTTGGGTTCGTAAAAAATTCCCACTCCTATTTATTCTACTGTTTCATCCTTTGAAAATTGCACAGGGGCAAATTCTAGATTTAAATCGAAACCGAAACTTAATTCTCATTAGGAAAAATGCGTAAGACAATGGATATAAAGCTAACAAAAAAATGCCGCATTCAAATTATTGAAACTCTATCTTTTTTTTATTTATTTTCATAGCGAGTTGGAGCGAGTGCGAGCGAGCATGAAATCGACAATTCATACGGATATAGGAATCTATACGACTAGGAATATCGGTGTGCCAACGTGATATGGAAGGCTCTGGAATGGCGCACAGCTTTTAAATAATGTGCCGATATAAAAGAGCTGAAAATTAAATGATTCTGATAGCAGCAACAGAACGCGGATTTCGTCGTATCGCGAATTTGCAACCGGCTAGGATAAATGTTCTTTTTATTATTTCGTTCAGATCACCAACGCTAGTGGATGGGCGGTCGGGTTGCGGCTCGAGTGGTCACTGAATTTAAGCAGCGCTACGGATGGCTAATACTGGGAGTGATGACGGCTTAACCTGGCGCATCGATCAGTCAGCGGAAGCCCGATTTTTCTGAGAGCACGGTATACATACTTCAACAAAAAGTCTGTATGCCAAGGGATCACATGAATCCAGCGCCTATACCGGTACGGGTTTCCACAGTTTCCTTGTATCCTTGGCAAATGTGGTATAGCGTACCCTAAGTCGGCCGAGACCGCAGCAGGGACTAGGATTTCGTGGATAATGGAACAGAGAAGAGATTAAGATTTCGGTATTTGTAACGTAGGGAGATATGGAAGTGGACAGGTGGGGGAAGGTAAAACCGTTACACAGCATGTACCATGGGGAGGAAACTAATAAAAAAAACTATTTCGTTCAATCGATTCATATTGTTTCGACACCGTTGTTGGCTTGATGAAGTCAGTACCTTCATCGCCTCTCAATCGATTTCCAGCTGAAAGTGCACTGACGACCTATCCAATTTTATTAATAATGCAGTTGTTTTATTTATGTATTCACCGAATCGTAAAATTCAGAGATTTTCAGGAATAATAAATAAAATTCCAGTCGATAAAAGTAGGGTTTTAATACAAAAAAAATTTGAAATTATCATTCTCCGTAACAACGTGAAAGTCCACTGCGAAATTTTTTGACAATTTTGCGTTTACAATCCGTTAATCCACAAAGCGTTCGTAATTCATCGTACTACCAGTGCAATAACAGAAAAAAATCCGATATCGTAGCAACGTGAAACTTTCTCGTAAATCCAGTAAAAATTCGAGAGCCAACAGATGATGAAATCTCACGAAATGACTAACGGGATGAAGTTGGCGGATTGCATTAGGAAAACGAGCGACAAGGGTTTCCGTTGTACGAGCGCAAGCACGAACGGGGGGGGGGGGTTGAAGAAGAAAGGAGAAGATGAGGAAGAAAAAAAGGATAAGAACGAAAGACGAAGTCGCGGATCTGCCTTCACTCGTGAGAAACCGATTATCGGCTCGAGAACGAACGGTATTAAAGCCACGGCGGTAAGCTCAAGGAAAAGTCGTGAGCAAGATTATATATGGAGAGAAAAGATCGTGAAAGGGAGAGAAATAGGGATGAAAGACTGAAGAAATGCGCTTCGACTCTAGTTCTCTTCGGATGCCACATTTTACAAGCTTCTGGATGATTTAAAAAGAAAAGGATGTCGAAGGTAAACATGGGGAGGTTATCTCGATCAATATTGAGGTGTTCTTTTGTTTGTGCACTGTGAAGAGAGAATATTATCGAGAGTTCTGTTGATACAGTCTTTAATCGTTATTGATATTAATATTATATTGTATATTATTTTGGCGTCATCGTAGACAATGCAGGAACAGTCAGGTAGCGAGTAATCATTCAAAAAAATGACTGCTAAGTCGCAAAAATAATTATACAAATGATAGAAATTAAGTGTTGGAAAAAAATACGAAAGAAATATTTTGTAACAGAAACTTTCGTATTATTTACAGAAAGAGATTCTAGAAGACGGAATAGAGAGAATAGTCATTAGGATTCAGTTGCCAAGGAAAGTCAATACTCCGTACAAGAACTGGGATTGTCTTTCAACATGATGCATCATTGCAATAAGCATAAAATCATCTAATTATCATAAAATCATCTAATTATTATTCAAAAGAAACTGTCGATCGATTAAATCGTCTAAAGGGATGGTCTTACATAGGCGGACCTAAAAACTTCAACGTGATCTCTGATAAAATCCCCTAGACCTAGGTATGTTCATATCAGGTGATGATTGAACGGAGCGGGTCATTGGATTGCCCGAGGTAGTGAAAAGATAACAGCAGATCATGGAGCAACCCACGTTTGTCTAGGATTATTATTGCAACTGTAATCCATCACAACGATGGTTAAATGTACGTACAAAATCCACGTCAGCTACTGGTTCTCTCGGCTGAACGTTCAATTCTAGTCAGCTCTGTACGTGGAGACACCAGAACAGACCAGAAATATCACGATATAATTTGTGCCCAAGGCCCTTTTGGATGAAGTCTCTTGATCTCGCACGACTCCTTCAATCGTTTTTTCTCCCTTTTCCACACGCTTTTCCTTCGGCGCCAACGAAGCCAGGATATAACGGTGGCAATTTATATGGGATATCACCTGAGTGGAACGAGCGGAATGGAAAAATACACTGAAACGATTCTAGTCACTATCGCAGTCACTTACGGATGCATAGAATTTTTCTTTGTGTCCGGTACTCCTGTAACACTCGTAGTCCGAATTGGTTTCGAGGGCTCCGATGAGACACTCGGATGAATATACGTAAAAGCAATATCCTGGATATCTAGGACGGTATATGGGTGAGCTGATATCTCTGTGCGTCGATTCGATAAGAAATGGCTCGACGGCAAATGAGTTTAAATTATTGTACTGCAAACTAACTTAGCCAGCCACATTACGATATCTCGATTCATAAAGTTGGACGACACCCAATCTAAGTTTTCTTCGTTGTTTTCCCCGCGTTACACACGATAACATTCCCGAACTTTTAAAATTATTATTAACGGAAATCTCGTGCGGACCGTTGGTGTCCTAAACGATTATTAGGAAATCATCGAAAACCTTTTACTTTTTGATGATTTACTGGTCCTGACTTCGTACGCGAAACGATGTTAAGTTTATTTCCTACTTTCAATTTTATGCAGCTACTAAAGCTGCGTCCTGGACAAAAAGAGACGTGCTAATTTAAAAAGTAGTACTTGTTATCGTGTCAACAGCAGCCCCGACGAAATCATGGCAGGCAAGACATCAAGAACCAGTAGTAGGTTTCCTATGTTCCTGCAGCAATAAACAGAGATAAAGAGAAAGAGACATTAAAAACTTTTCGGGTCCTGGGTTTTCCGTTATCTGCCGGTAGAGAAAGGACATCGAATTGCACAATCCAGACTCTAAGTTATGATTGTTACACCACTATATACAGTCGATATGGTTATAGTAAGCAGCAATACCCGAAACCCTTGATGCAATGTCTCCCGGTAGGGTTTGGTAACGCAGTCCTGTACAGCTGAAGGAAATGAATATTGTTTACCAGCTATCCATGGCGTGTTGATAATCAAGACAACCCGATGTTTCAATGATGTTCCTTAAAATCTTGTCAAACACGTTGCTGATTTCAGCGATGTTATTCTTGGAGCTTTCATCATGGAAACACATTTATATTTATCATATTCAATTTAGAAGACGTCAGGGCCTTTTTAATGTCTGATACGAATAAGCGAGGCTACTATGAGAACGGTTTTCGAAACCTAATGTTCCGAGAATCGCCATTTCTCGTACTTGTATACACACATACGTCGAAGATCGAAACGGACGGAGAAGAACGATACGACGTAATATTCCATACGAGCTTCGTATCGCACATATCAGGCATGGCAAAATGGACTACGTTAGGGACTTCGCTCGGTACGTGTATTTGTACATTGGCGAAGGCGACGTCAACCAAAACGAGTTAAACGTCCTGGCCAGCTTGGCTACGGGAATCTTTACGAGGGAACAATAAAAACGTTTATTGTCGCGCGTTAGCGCTACGCTCACTCACAGCCATTCTGATGCATTCTCGGTGTAAATACGAGGCGCACAGGGGAGCCAAACAAAAAGTGTAGTGTGGCAGGAAATAATGACAAAAAATAAGATGCACGCGAACGTTGGTTTGCCTTACGGCAGAAAAGATAAGGTTTTATCAGGAGGTGGAAGATATAGCTCATACTCGGTTTCTCGTTTAGTTAATGAAATTCGCGGGAATTGAGAATTGCAAACGGGGAATTCGTAAGCACGAAGTATTGATTGCGCGCATATACAACAATGAAAAACATTCGTATTAAACTTCGTATTTAACAATTACGAAATATTTCATGCGATCCAATAAAAAGTTTGGTTATACGTTGATAATAACTACGTATCGATTTCGAACATTCCTCGAACTAGCCCAAACATCGAACTACTTGTTAAAAAATATTGAAGAAGCCTGAGAGTTGAGAAAATCGGGAAGGCCTCGGGCTAGTTCAGGAATTTCCATTGGCGTTTGGATTCGTTGGATTCACATGTGTACCCGGAACATATACGAGAAGCAGCAAGGTGGTATGGGAATTTCTCGAATGTACAATCGGCCGTTACAGATCTCGTATTCAACGAGAGAGCGTGAGGCAGAGGAAAAGAGATGCGATGGGGAAGGATGAGGCGAGCAGGAGAGATAGATAGACAGAGGACGCAAGGCAACGCGGGTGGTTGCACCGCGGCTTCCCCAGGAACTGATGTGGGATTTGCAGAGTGCAGCATACCGGAAATGTGCACACCGGGCTAGCTCCCGGTATGCGTATATACACGGTAAAGATGATTCCAAAGACATCGAGTTTTGATGAACGTCCTCGTAGTAGACGGTACTCAGCGTTTATGGAAACGCTAATGTCTTTAACAGTACCATCGGATATATCGAAACATTCTCATATATTTATATAGAGGCTCGTCTGGATCCAACATCGACGATCTGCTTCAACCTATTAGAACTCCTCGAAATAATTAGACATGCTGATAGATAACGTGGATCCAACATCGACGATCTGCTAGAACGTGTTAGAACTCCTCGAAATAATTAGACATGCTAATAGATAACGTGACATATATATTATTAGTTCAAGACATTCTGTCTCCATTTCTGTCGCTTTCTCTCTCTCTCGTTAAACATACAGAGGGAGAATTCCATGAAACAGAATGACTGAACGTCCCTGGTGAATTAAAAAATATATAGTCTCTATATATCGAAATTTGAATGGTTTGGACGAACGCACATAATACAGTTGTTTCAAGCTGATTAAAATTTTGTTAATTAGAATGACATATTTTATCCAAACGAATGTTGGCATGCAATATAGCCATTCTACAATATCCTTTTCGATTTGTTCAATGTTGTTAACAAAATATACATTCTATTAAATAACACCTTGAACGATTTTACAAGAAAAAAAACATAAATTAAATAATCCATCGGATGACAAGATTCGTTTAGATGCCGACTACGATGGCAGCATCCAAATTAATTCAACTATGTAACACAGCATGACGTTCAAATGAGCCCAAAAAATATTATGATAGCCATGTGTGCCTTTCAAAAAATTCATATTCCAATATATAAATACTTCGTATTTTCAAATCCAACAGAGATATTCAAGTGTTCTGTTCCTCGTGGTTCACTCTATATATGTGCGGATAACTCCAAGTTTTATGGAAGTGTAGCAACCGGAGGTGGTTTTCCGAAAAACCATAGAATCCGAGAGGTCTTCAATGTGAAGGGCATTTGTGTAAGTTTCCGGCGGTGTAGAAACCACTACCCTCATGATCGGTGCTGAGTAAACGGTTCTCTAGTCCCAGCATGACCAGCATTCGCTCTACGCGGGTGAAATCCGGAGGCCTTGCGGCAAGGACTTTTCGATCGCATGGATCGTCGTAATATTCGCTGAGCGAGGGAGAGAGAGAGAGAGAGAGAGAGAGAAAGAGAGAGAGAGAGAGAAAGAGAGAGAGAGAGAAAGAGAGAGGGAGAGAGGAAGAAAAATGGGGAAAGAGGTACGTAGAGACAAAAAGAGACAAAAAGAGCGGAAGAGAGGATGGTTGTATTCCATGTGCTCTGATTTCTCGCATCCACCGTGCTTCCGCTCCTCTGCCACTTTTCGTCTCTCTCTAGTAGGGGCATGGGAATTCGCGCTTGAAAAGCCATTAGCGTCCGATCAGAAGCTTCGACCTCCCAGCGGGTTCTCAACTCGGCGTCCACGCAAACTACCAATTCCCGTGTAAACTTTTGGTTCGTCTCTACCGAAGCGAATGGAAGTTGAGTTCTTATAATCGCCGTTCAAAAGACTTTGATAACGAAAAGGAATAAGAAATTTCAGAAATTCGTAACTCCGCATTTTCAACGCGAAGTTCTTGATAAGAGCAATATTTGCAGAAGAATATTTTGCCTTTGACGATCCGCTGCTCCGTTAGTGGAATCAGGTGAACCGTTGTATCGAGACTTCTTCTTACTTTCGTCATTCTCATCACCGTGTATCAAGTATATAAAGTGAATTATTTACAAACACTTAATAAGCAAGAGAATCTAATTACAATGTCGCGCAAATGGGATATTGCAGGCTGCGGTAACCCAGCAACAACGCTCGCCATCCGAATATCGACATCAACGGAAACTAAATGAATGCAAATATTTGATGCGGCATTCATCATTTCGAATTTAATTATGGGGACTACATACCTGGGCTGCCGGTGCGTCGTAATTTGTACGTTGGAAAGTATTCCGCGCAGTGTGGTGCGGGGTTGTTGACGGGTGGGGGCAGTAATATCCGCCCTCATATCAAAAGGAAAAGAAGTGGATGCGCAGTGCAGTACTTTTAATAGCTAGTACGCCGCAAAAGGCGATAGAATGAGCGCGCGGTTATCCCGAACAATTTTGACCGTCGAATTGGTTGGCGGAATTCAGAGACAAACAGACAATGCAAGAGAATTCGACGGTTTCGTGCCGCATTGAAATCGGTTCATTCCCCCATCAATCGAAACACCAAGCTATTTTCAACTAGGAAAAGGCGAAGCGTATGGCGCAAAATTCGAATTCTAGCAACAAGAGGGCTTATCGATTTTGCCTTGTGGATGTGCCACGTTTCGTATGGAAACTCGTCCGCACATATCCACGGAGAATGTAATGCACTTATCCGTTAGTGTAGCAATCCAGAATGCGCATGCTCGACAATTGCGTATTTGCGACTATGACGATTGTCTCATTCACGATCGAAGAATCTGTGTATACGTGCCGCCCAGACATCGTCGGGACTCGGGGTAACCCTACGCCACAAATTTCCTAGTGGATATTTGCCAGTGTACGTGTCGTGACGTCTGGTTTTCGTGGTCATGCCAGCTTGTAACACTATTCACGGACCGTGATTTAGGTCTAACCGGTTCGACGGTTCCGGACAGGAAGTACGCTCGACGCACACTGGACATTCTACTAGGCAGGGGGGCAAGAGAGAGAGAGAGAGGGAGAACGAGAAAAGAAAGGAGTGATAAGGTAGATGTATGTGCCAAGGGGTTGGAAACCTTCAAAACGACATTGTACAAGCACCAAAGCTTCTCTTCTCAATCCCGGAGGCAACAGACTTCATTACATCCATGGAATATTGTAAGCTCCCTTCCTGTTCACCTTTCTCTCTACCTCTCTCTCTCTCTCTCCATGAGACACTATTGCCCAGTCTCACATTGCTGAGCAGTTACGACATTTGGCAACCGGCTGCAAGGTATGTATTTCTACCAGACGCCTGTGCAGGAGTTTGACTCCGTCGTCACTCTATATACAGTGCGTTGCTTGGGCCCTGCAAAAGCTGCAGTCTGGTTACACCTCACGAAGTTACCTTTGCGGCAGATCTGAGCATACCTGAGGGAATTGAATAAACTGGCAACCTCACGGGTAGGTTTGCGGATTCCTCATACATTCCGTGTACGTACCGACCTTATATACAAACAGAATTGATAGTTTCCAAACATAACGCGTGGCAGCATAACCGCCGTATCTGGAAGGGTATACGGGCGTCGGAATACATAAATAAGTTTAAAGCCGATTTCGAGGCAAAGTCAACCAATTAATTCCATCGTTGAAGGTCGCCCGTACATATCGAGCCCGATGATTAAAGGCAGCCAAGAGGAGGTAGAGATGAAAGGAAAAGGGGAAACTGAGGGGTATGCGCTCCAAGGCAAAGATTTATGCAGAGCATCAGCTCTCTCGATCCACCCCAATTTTCATCGACGTTCGTAACTACGTACCGGCAACAACGTTATTATCATTTTTTCCTCGTCCCCTTTCCCCAACGCTTGAGTGGAATGAAATAAGTACCTGGATCCTTCCCTTTCTTTCCTACGTGATTGACTGTTGAATGAATTTTTCTTCAACTCCAACGAATCTTTTCGATGTTTTTTTCTTTTTTTTTTTCTTGACGAGATCCACCAGCTTGAGACAATTTTTTCGTCGCTTCCAGAAACGACGTGAACTTTTGCACAAAGCTCGTAAACACGAATCTGCCATATCCCTTTCATAATGTATTCCATTACGTGGAAACTCGTGCGTCTCGCTCGGCGTGTCGTGCCACGTGTTGCTATATCACTGAAGGTCCTCTCGTTGAGCCACAGCTGCGTTTATCACAAATCCCACCCTGAAGTTTCTCAGCTTTCAACCACATATATATTTTATATATATAGAACATATATTATATATATATATATATATATATATATATATATAACATATAACATATATATATGTATGTCCTGTGTGTGTTCGTATAAATTCGGACGTATGTTGCGCTCTACTCCGTCGTTCACTTTTCGTAACTATCACGCCACCAAATTTTCCTCCTATTCACTCATGTACATTTTCTCTTCTCCCTAACTTTCTGTCAACATTTCGTACGTAGGCATGATTCGCATGTGCATACAAGGTGACCGGTAATTCGACCTATACTTTGAAAATAGTTATTCTAGAAATCATTTCAATCAAATTAAGTCCTGTCCACTGGAGATGAGAATTGCGCAGTTACTGGGTTTTGATGGTTTTACGATTTCATGGAAATTTGTAGGATTGTTACCAAAAACAATTAATTTCGAAACAATACTCCACTCTCAAATATTCAATTGATACTTTTCTGGAAGATGACAAATGTATGATGACATTTAAAAAATTGCTGTATTTGGATCCCAGTTGCTGCGATTTCATTTGATACAAATGATATGTAAAATGACCTCTTCGAAGAAACTGGACGAATTATCGGTCATCGCATATGAAAAATTGATTTCAAAATCATTTCACGGTAGCACCATTTTTGCGGTCATCTGTGCTACTAAAAAAGCTCATAGTCTTCGAAATGACCATTCCACAAAGGTGAGTATTTATGTGAAAGGACTTTCAAGAACTAGTCTGACTAGTCTGAAGAACCAACGATTGGCTTAAAAAGTTTCAAGACCGTCCTTATCGCCGGCAGTTGTTCCAATAGTAAGCATTACGTAGATAGAATGGATAGAAAATGTCCTTTCGGCAGATACATACGTTGCAAATGTATACGTATGTAGGCATTTATATTTCAAGCCCTGCGCCCGACGTTCCCCAATGCGTATATGCTAAACTATAGAGCAGTAAGGCCAAATGTAAAGCAGTTTATGCCAAACGAATTTGCAACGCTTATGCGAAGAGCTGGTGGTTCGTCTGGACGTGCCGGGATCACCGGTCCCACTTTCTTATTCTTGCCACTCCACGCTTACAATTCGTCACGAAGGCCTCTGAGAAAAGTATAGGAATAAAAAGGAACTTGGCACGATCATCACAATTGTTGCAACGTGCTTGGATCAGAGTCAATACGTTGACTACGTTGTTCGGTTGATATTTCATTATGAATAATTCTTTAATTTTATTATTACTTTATTAATTATGTCTAATTTTGAAAAAATCATTAATTTTTCGAAACCTATCCATTTGGGCTTATTAAAAAATGTGAGACAATCGAATTTTGTAAAGTATAATTTTTGTATTTGACCTACCTAAAAAAATGTTCGACCCATGCTCAATTGGTTTTTGCTGGATCTGCGTGTATGTGATAGGATTCAAAGTAAAAAAAAACATCAATTGATGGATTCAGGGTAGTCAAAAATGAAATGTAGGACTTGATTTTTCATTTCGTATACCAGATCACGACTGTAAGTGCACAATGTTAATGCTTCTATGCCAGTAGAGTTGGGCTGGGTATATTTGCGGGTCGCACGGAGAAACGAATAACACGGAGTACTTGTTGCTTATACGGAGCAAGAGGCCTAAAGCTGGAAACTCTCCAGAGTTTATGAGCAGCGAATATGCATCAAGTAGTATATTAAAGCAGTCCTGATATACTATATATATACGCGACGACCACAGCTAGAGATATGAATCGTCTACCATGTTGACGGTTTATTTCGCGTCTGACCACATTCTGAGCTTCTCTACTCGACACCAAATCCCGTAATTTGCTGCACAAGAACGCTAACAAACTTCTTACGTTCGGCATGATGATTGTACTCAATCTTCAATGCATTATTTCGTATGGACGGGAATATGGACATGTATACGTGACATTTTTTATTTTCAGTAACCCAACACTCATTCCATTCCCGTTTTTTTTACAATCCTCGCTTTCTGCGCTGGCTTCACGTCTGTCGTTTCACTTTTACCAGTACCTGACAAGTCCTCCAGTCCTAAAGAGGACTGGATTGATGATTGATTTCAATGATTTCAATGATTTTCCAATGATTTTCAACATTGTGATACGGTCGAAAATTTGTGAAAACCTTTTTATTCAGGAAATTGAGTTCCATAGCGTTTGCTTATGACAGCATCGAAAACTCGACAAAAACTCTGTATTACAGCGTAGGTGCGCAAGAATATATATTTGAGATTTGCACATGGCTCCACCAAGGGATGTGAAAGACATCTCTAGTAAACTACACACTAGAGGAAACTCAGAGCATGCCCTGATTATATTTATACAATATTAAAACATGATAATTAAAAACTTCGTCGAATATTATACAATATTATTTATTTCCCGAAATAAACTCCTTATCTTGTTGCATATGAACCAAATGGCCAGAATCGAGTAGTTTATTATGCTTTAATTATGATTTTTTTCTTACGAAAATCGGCACACGATTTCGTCATTGCACATATAAATGTGTATTACAAATAAATAATAAATGAAAAGACTCCAATAGGGTTTGAAAAGAAATCACTTTGAAGGAATGAAATAATTTATTATTTACAATAATCTCAAATGAGATGATTTACTATTTATAGTAAATCATCTTATCCCTTCAAAATAAATTTGCCTTTTTGAAAACCTGATATCCAGCTCTTCAAAGTAGTATAACATCTGAATTAATAGGCACTGAAAATCACGAGTTCTCAAAAAGTGCAATTAAGGCAAATACAGTGATTCATTTCTTATTGGGCATCCGCGTAAACAAATAATCAGCACCCAATGAGTGGTAGAGATTGCAAATTGGTTATGGAGCCCAAAAATAATGCGGTGCTCCAACGGCTGATTAAAAGCTATGTGAGAATATGTTCAATCGCTGGGTCGGATAACCGAAATCATGATAATCATGCGTGTCGACCGATTAGAGCCAATGAAAGCTCTCACGATCAAGTACACCCTGATCGCAAAATTTGTCACGGAGCTGGACGGATTTTCGAAACGAAGGGAGAATTGCAAATGAACGTAAAATAATCTGGGTTCGAGTCACGATCGGTCGATCTATCCGCGTATCCCAAATCATACACGTAGCTTCCGCCAAAGGTAGATTACGGCGGGAGTGTGACAAAACGATAAATTTCTATCACGATCGCACTGCAGTTACGATAGAGAAAGAGAGAAAGAGAGAGAGAAAGAGAGAGAGAAAGAGAGAAAGAGAGAGAGATAAAGCGTTACCAGCGATCGTAAAACGTTCCGATACTCCTGGAATGCTATCAACATTACAACCATTTTACAGTTGGTATGTAATCCCTTTCGAGAGTTCGCTGGGAAAGAAGCATTTTTGCGGTCTCCGTCTGTGATTCACATCCAAATCACGAGACGATAACATGATCCTCAAGAACAAATGTGCCTCGTTCGTTCGACAGCTAAATTCAATAGAACCGTTGTTTTAATTAATCCATCGCCCTGCATTGATTCAATGAGAGCCCGTGATGTTTGTTCAAGTGAAATCTTCGCGTACGAACAGTCGATAAATTAATTGATACACGGTTCAGGGATCGATGCACGTT
The DNA here is from genome assembly GCA_030523105.1 of Ophioninae sp. A BG-2022a. Classification (NCBI taxonomy): domain Eukaryota; kingdom Metazoa; phylum Arthropoda; class Insecta; order Hymenoptera; family Ichneumonidae; species Ophioninae sp. A BG-2022a. Next base: position 16,730 of record JAPYZI010000048.1, read on the forward strand.
GATGACGAACTATATTATTTTATACGAGACACGAAAACACAAAATACCCATATCCATCGCCACTAAACAAACTCATAAAAGTAGCACGATCTTTTTTCACAACCGAAGCATTCACACAGGCTCCGCTATTCAATCAAAAGCTCTATGCACATTGCAAAAATGAATATAAAAACAGATTTTTTTTTATACGGGAGAGTATTTTGAAACGTTCATTACTAGGAAAAAACAGTACAGACAGTATACCGTGACGTGGACATTTTGATGAGATCGTGGGTGGCATATGAAATAGACCTTCCACTACTTTTATTGTAGGTGACATAAATATAAATGTATCTATATCTTTTATGAATTGTTATCGAAAAAACGTGTTTTGGCGTGCGTGGTGACTTTTTTCTATCGACAACGATAATGCACCTGCCCACACATCGTTGTTTCTTCGTGATGTTTTTCAGCGAAAGACGAGACCGTAATCATTCCTCAGCAACCGTATTCATCGGACTTGGCCCTTACAACTCTTTTCCGTTTCCAAAACTGAAAAGAGCCAATGAAAGGACGGAGATTTACCACAATTTAGGGGCTAATGACCGCATCGCTAGGAGCGCTCGAGGTCATACCACAAAGCGTGTTTTCGAAGTCTTTCGAAGATTGGAAAAAGTGCTAGCACAACTGTATTATACTTAAGGGGTATTATATTGAAGGGGATAAAGTAGATATTGATAAATAGATAAATGTTTTTCGAAAAAAATAAGAAGTCACCTTATTTTTTTAACATATCTGGTACGAGGCAATCTATGCGGATTGACAATTTTTCAGACATCGCCGTACAATTTACATAGAATCCTCGCTCTACCAAACTGGACAGGAACTATTCCCGTCATAGCCAGGGTAAATTCTAGACGCCGCATAGAAATTTGTGGGCTTCGAGCATTTATACTTCACGTGGAATTTCCTATGGACGGGATGCATCATAGCACATGGTAAATCGTTGGCGAGTTGAGCAATAGCAGTAAGGCAAGAAGCATGCTGATGTTGCAACGTCGCCCGCTTTGCGGTTTGTCCTGTCAAAGCCTTCGAGGTTGTATCGGTAGAGGGAGCCTTTGGGACGAGCGTGCTTCATTGCGGGTTGGGGGGAGAACACCCCATTCACAGTGGTACAGCTCAGTGTCGTGTCAGATGGGGCTCCGGAGTGAGAGCAACGTTGACCCTAAGGCCTCAACCTCGAAGGCTTCAAGCATCACCAACCTTCCCAGCTTGCATGCACGTTTGCGCTTTCCGTGAACTCTACAGAGCTGGCTTTCCTCCCCATTCGCTACCAATGAACTCACTGCACTTTAGCTCTACGTTGTACTCGCTATCGTACTTCGGACCATTCCTGAGGTATTTTTTCTCCTCCCGGTCAAGTACCGCTTTTCCTTCGTGTTCTATTTTTAATGTTTTTTGTCTCTCAACGGATGTTTGACCCCGGTACTTCAGAGAGAAGCCATCACTGTGGTTGTGCGGACATTATTCGCGCCTAGGAATATTATTAGGTGCGCGTTTTCAAGTGCGATAGAAAAATTTGTAACGATGATAGATGAGTAGTAACGATTTATGATGGGCTTTTCTTTACGTGGGAAGTTGGGCAACAAAACTACGATGCTTTTTTTGCAACAAAATATTAGGATTCCATTAAGGAGTGTTGACTTGAGATATTGCTGGATGGATTGGACAAACAGTTTGTCCAGAATTTGGGAATCATAGATTTACGTGTCTAAATCGTTACATACATGTTCGACCTTACAAATACTTTATTTTTTAATAAATAAAAACTTAGAAACACATTTTATAATAAATTAACGTTTATTAACTTAGAAATGTTATTTTTCCACGTTCCATTATAATTATATCTATTCCAATATAAAATAATTGTATGAAGAACTATTAATGAACAATTTATGAAGAATTTCTTAAACTTCAAAGAATTTTGTTGATTTTTTAATACTCATTCAGTATTGCCTCGAAGCAAAGTTTTGCTATCAGTGAGAATCTTATCGATGATTATAGTACGAGTCATGTGAATATTGATCCACTACTCTTAGGTCATTATTGGAAATAGTTTTAACAAGCAAGCTGAAATATTTTTGAGCATTGGTGATGCATTTGTGTGTATCATAGAATCAGGCATCAAACGAATTTGTATTCATTCAACGTATAATGAAGACCAGTGAAAACTCGGATACGTAGAATCAGAAAGATCACGTGTTCCTATGCGCGGATATCATGCTCATTAAATTCTTACACACGCAAATCTTTTGCATAAAGTATATTTCCTAATTGATGAAATCCTCGTAATTAATTGATTCACCTGGCGTATATAGATGCGCAATTAGGAGCTCACAAATGTCGTCTTTTGCAAATGGAAATTCGTTATCCAATGTGGCGCGTTGTACGAAGTATTTTCTCCCTTTCGTCATAACGTTTCGATTTTTACCATGCATCGCGGCGTTTCTGTGCACGCGTTTTACCAACCCCGAATGTATTTCCGAGTATTCGAAGTGGAGTGATGAGAAGGGCAAAAACATTGCTTTCATAATTTCAACAGGCAGTACTGACCATCGTGGAGTTTGAAACGGTGGGAAAAGCGTATGGAAATTGGCGTGACATTGAAACAAAACATATTTTAAAAAGCTGCAGACACCGTTTCGCTTGAACGATTCTTCGTTAGAGCAAATTCCGTGTTAATGTCACCGTGGGAAAATCTTTTCAATGTGTGCAATTATGTAACTCACTGAGGTGTTTTCCACATTTGACAAAATGGCGGCGGTTTAAACAAAAAGTATCGAATTTGGCCCTTTTTTCGACAGTTTTTCGTAAAAAAAAATAGTAAGATTTCAAAACAAAAAAGCTTCGATAACGCGATAGAGAATGACGTTGAAAATGTTCTCTCAAAATTGGAAATAGATATCTTCAAAACTCTTCCTTTGAGAGTGGACACCGCTTTGAAAAACGCCATTCCGAGAAAAACGCGTTTAAAGATAGTAGCCCCGCATAGTCTCGCTCCGTTCCCTTTCGACAAGAAACGCTGTAGCGACTGTAATAATTTGAATTTTGATTTTAAAATTTGAGGGAATATTTAGAACAGTGTATACTATATGATAATGCAAAAAAAATGATTTTTTGAAAATTTCATACTGAGACGATCCCTTAATCTATTGCATAAAATAATGTATAAAAATATTCTACTTTTCAATAAGTCGTTTGAAACAACGCGAGGCATGCAAATGTATGTTTTGCCTATTAGATATATTTCGTTTTTACGGTACTCGTGCGCCGAAATAATTTTGATGGAAAACAACCCTAATGCGTAAAGAAACGGATGTTCGAAGTAAAAATAATGTATTTTGCACAAACTCGATTAGAATATAAAAATAGGGTCAAATAGGGTAATTCGTCCTGCGGTTTGCGAAGTCAAAATCGAAATGAGCTGATGTGTATCATGGACTGAAAATTGCAACAGATCAGTAGTCTCGAAGGCAAGGGAAGGAACGAACAATAGGGAGATACGAGTATAAGGGTAACAAATATAACCCAACGGTGGCGGGAGGATAAATAGAGCAGCGGGAAGGGATACAGAGGTCGATTTTCCTGGGAAAACGTTCGGCCATCACCGTTGCAGTAATGCAACGACTGTATTCACGGCGGAGGGTAGTTTATTTTTTTTTCTTCTTCCACGCACACATACGCACGCACTTGTGCATATGCGCGAATAACGCGGTGGAAGGAACGCGTACGTGGTGATGTGGGTCAGCATAGCCGGAGAGACGGAGGGAATAAAGTGAATACGAGAACTGGGGCCTGGAAAAACGTGACTATTTCTCTCTTGCTCTGACCACGAGATAAATTGCGAGGGATGCAGAGAACCGGAAAGAAATGGAGATGGGGGGGACGAGAGCTAAAGAGAGCGCGAGACAGAGGGGGAAAGGGGGTGAAAGGGTGAGAACGAAATAAGCAGAATAGAGTGGGAATATTTGTACATATATATATGCACGTATGGGTAAGTGAAAAGAGAAGTCACATGAGTTATTGAATCACGTAGTCCGTTTACGTATAACTTGTTATAGCTACGGGATTTATTTTTCTTTCTTTTATTTCGCCTGGAATTTTCATGTGTTTTCATTTTTTTTGTCCTTTTCTCCTCTCATCCTTCTCTCATTAATTTTTTTCCCTCCTCTCATCGTTACTACACTGGTATCGACGGTACGTATTTTTTCTGAACGTATTACGGGGGTAAGCTGATATGAAAAGAAAATATTTGAACAGCATCGGTGGAGAAACACTGTCACGTTCAAATTTCAGTTTATATCGGGATTCAGTGTACTTTCGGGGAAACGAAAATATCCTTGAGATACGTTGTTCGCAAGCAACCGCGTCGTGAATTTTCGTAATTCCTTCGTGTCGTTGGTACACACGAGAATTTAGCGATATTATTATCCTGACTTTTTAATTCAAGGTTTTTAACACGGAGGTTGTACCAACTCGGACCATTTCGATCCCCGACTCGAGAAGAATTTACGGACACAGCAGAGTCGAGCACTCTGCAAAAGCCTCAAGCTCTTAAGTGAAACAACGTAAATATCGCGAAACTTCATATCCTCCTGCATACATCTCCATTCATACTTTGGGTGTATAGTCGTTCGGGTACTCACGAAAAAAATATGGTATAAAATGAAGAGGCTTGGAATTTTCGAGATTTTCTTTTGTGGAGGAATTTTCGGTCGAATTTTTTTCTTCAGAGCCAACGCAAATTGCACACTCCTTGAACAATTTATAATTCCAGTTAATGCGGTATCTCGGCGAGCTTTATACATATATCGTGAGCCTTATATAATGTTTAATATCTTCTACGTTGGACTAATTTGAACATTCTTTTCGATTTTGCGGATTATACTAAAAGGTATCGCGGTGGCGTTGCGGCGAGATACGACAAGATTTATGTTAAGTATAGCGGGAGGGGGCAGGGAGAATAGGCCGTCGATAATAGGTATCAAATATCTTATTCGACGATGTTTCAATTTAGGTTAACAGTTCTTTATATGTACTAAAGTGCCAAGGATAATTCTTACGACGAGGGAAAACGGCGGGTGGGGGCGTGATTTTGGAGGATGCTGAGGGAAGCTCGAGATGTAATTTACATCTCAATGAGATTATGGGATTCTCGCGAGCTTTTGTATGTATATATAGCGGAAAATCATGAAAATATTTGGTACCCTTCACTGAAGAGAGCGAGAAGGAGAGAGAGAGAGAGAGAGAGAGGGAATTCGATACTCAGATATCGGGTGAATATAAGACGTTTGTACTTCGTGCTCGAATTTACCGGAGGTTAGCCTTTTTTTCATTTTATACGAGGGTGTATCTGTGCGAGGATGTTAAATGCTAATTTATTCAAAATCCTTGGGCGGGGCGTTGAACGAAACCGTAAAACGACAACTTTATGTCACTCCCGAGGATTCCCGAAACGTGTGCGCACGCGTCTCTACACATCTACACATATACACACGTGTGTAGAAAACCACGAATAAAGTTTGTTTAGTACGAGGCCAGTGATGGAATAACGCATGAACTACCGAAGATTGTGCGAGATTTTTCGACTGGTTATGGCTAATCTCGATAGGTGAGAAACCCTTCTTCATTTCCAATCCCCAACGATCCGATGCGAATTAGTATCCAATGTGCGAACAAATTTCAAGATAGTTCAGCCATAAATCACGAAAGTCCTGGGGTTATCTGACGAAAATTACCATACAATTATGGCAAGTGAACATTGTACAGTTAAGATGAATATTAAAAGAAAAACTCGCTAGGAATTTCCGTCGATCCGAGGAAATCATGACTAATATTACATATTTCAACTTTGAAGACCGTCTTCAAAGTCTACAGTCCCTGATACTTGAAAAATATTCTCGAGACTTTGGAACAAAGCTTTACAGACTTAATGAATGTTCGAAGTCTGCGGACTCTGATTTTCTATATTTCCACGTCACACTGACACTTTTCCACAAACAATATGCAATTTATCTCTATTTCACTCCATAATTTAGAAGCACTATTGAACGGCCAAAGAAATTCTGTTTTCATTGCGATTCGCCAGAAATGATTACACTTTATTCACAACCAGTAATTCCAATCATTACCGTACTATTCGAATAATTTATATTTATCAATCCCTCTCTATTAACGATTCAAAACACATTCACAATGTGCCAGGAATCAATACGCGGAAAACGGACGACCCGGATTTATCCCTCAGTAGATTGTCCCTCGGATAGATCGTGAAGCAGGAGATGAGAACTTTGAATTCCCAGTGAGGAAATTGCCGTTTTCGAAAGCTCAAAATATACTCAGACACAGACTGAAATCGTGGGTTTCCTCGTATGTTGATTTACACCTTTCTTCTCCAGTCCCTCTCCAGCTTCCGCTCTTTCTGTCCGCCCTTTCCTCACGATCTCTCAATTTCTAGAGCATTGCATCTTACCACTCCTCACTCGTTAATGACGAATGCATCTCTGCCGCTCGCTCTTCAATATCGAATCACCTACTGGATCACATCACACAGAGAGAATTGAAACTGTTACACCCTGAAGAATTCTATTGTCATCCATGCCATCAGGCTTTTGCTCCTTGTCTCTGCATTTTTATAACTTGAAAAACGATTTTTATTAACCTGACAAACTTAGGAAAAGTTGTCCACTGTGAGGACCACTAACACTCGTCACTTTCACACTCCCTCGTTTCGCTCGATTAGCAGGAGGTATCAGGAAATGCACGAAACCACGACGCACCAACATATGTGGATGTTACGAACCAAATTTTGATCTTGAATTACGTGACGTTCGTATTGCGAGGAGCAAATTCTCCGCGTTTCGATATATCGCATAAATAATGATTGAATAAATGATAATTTCGTGATCCGATATATGGCATATGAAATGAACGAGATTTTGTATCCACGGAAGTGGTACGTTTCGTTCAATATTTGCTATAGTGTTTATATATATTGTATTCTGCATGTGTCTGTGCGTTTGCGCAATGAACGTGATCAAGGATCTTGTTTTCCCAGTTGATACCTTCTCCTGGCATATCGGACCATTTAGGCATCGATTTCAAATCAACATATTTTCCCCTCCACCGACGCTCACAGTCGAAGCGGGAGAATTTTGCATATTCATACGACAATGCTGTTCAAGCATTTTCAAAACGATTGAATCCGAATAAACTACGACTTTGATCACGGGTGTAAGGTTTTCTTGGGCTTCAAGTTTGCATTATGCAATTCGATCGACTCATTTTTTTCATTTGTAACGGAAATCTAAATTTTGCATGCTATAATGCTATAATGTACATTGCTAAGTAAGGGTTCAAAAAAAAAAGTTCGCACGAGGTTCACAGCTTAGGTCCCCGAAGATAATTTTGGGAAATGACGGTGTCAACGGCACAGGTTTCATTCATCAGCGGATAACTTTGGAAATGTATGTGAACGCGAAATGAAATGTTACTTCGACAGCGTGTAAAAACAAGCAATTTCTAAGAAACTCGTGCGCGACCTAGGAAGATTCAATTCACGAGGAGAAAACATTGCACGACCGCAAACAACAGCTATATATCTCTCAATGTACCGAACGCGTTTTATTTTCGTTTATATATCTGTTAAATCTAAGATATATACCACAGCTTTAGACGTATATATATATATATATATATATATATATATATACACACGTCTGAAGCAACGTGGAAAACCGCGCGAACGTGTGCCAATAATACGTCCCGATTTCCGATTCGTAGCTGGTGCACGGATTTCCGGTAAGCGTCAGACAGGATGGAAGGGTTGGAGTGGGCAAGGGTTTGGACATAGAAGATTCCGAAACGTTTCGCCAAAGAGTCAATCGATCTCTGTTGGCACTGGTACGTCGCGGAACAAGCACTCATGAGATTAACTTCTGGTGATGTTCCACATACAGAGAGAATTGGAGAGAAAGAGAGAGAAAGATGAGTGAGAGGGAAGTAGAAAAAAGAGCGAAAAAAGCATACTTCGATGTGTAATAATCGAGAAAGGTTTCAATCCTGATAAGTTTCCCGCGACACTTATTATCAAAATCTATTTGTATTCGTGTGTTTATCAATGAGTAAAAATAATAAAAACTTTCTTGATGTTTTTAAATGCTCAAAGCGATGTACTTAGGGTATATACGTAAATATAAATAACGAAAAAAAAGTTTGTATATATATATATATATATATATGCATATGCGTATAAAATTGTATATAAATGATATATAAATATTCCCATACTACATAGGAAATCCATCGTAACATTACGATTACTTAAAGTTTCACGAGTCGACGAAAGTAAGCACAGCCTCGCAACTTTTTCGTTATTTTTTCTTTTTATATTAAAGCCGATATATCACAGTCGTTTTATCGAACTTTTAATCACTCGTGCTCGGCGATAATTGGCAGCATTATTAATAATCATTGGCAAAATATGTTTACTCGATGTTTCACGTTCTATCGTATGAGTAACTATTTTTAAAAATCGATCTAGGGTCCCTTTCCGATGTAGGATTTCTTATTAATACAGAAGCTCGAAGTAGTTGAGCTTCGATAAATAATTCACTGTTGGCGAAACGTGGCACAAGTGTTGTCGCACTACGATAACATCGCGAGACATGAAAAAAAAGAGGGAACGTTCGCGTTAAAGACTGGCGTCGAGGAAGGACGTGTAACGGGGGGAAACAAAGTTTCCCGCCACCGGGGAGTAAGCGCGGAACGGTTCCAACAATTTCCGGTAACCTCGGGGTGAGGGCGAGACAGAACTGGCACTCCGGCTCGTCACATAGACCAACCTCATCCCGTTGCCCATCAGCCCCGCCAGTCGCGCTGCTCGAAGCTGCTGCCGCTGCCAGAGAACGAGCAGCAACTGCCAGGGGGGTGGTAAGCGGTGCGCCTGCGTTACACAATCGCCCCTGCGCGCGCGTGTTCACCAACACGCAGGTAAATATACCTAACCCCCGCCGGAACAGACGGGAAATTATCGGCAACTTGCTCGGTATGGGTTGTCCATCGAAAAACAACGAGGGATAAAAAACGAAAAGAAAACAAGAAGCACAAGGAAAATTAGCGAAAGCATATTTTTCACACTGACTAATTATTTATTATTGCTCTTAAGCCGAAGAGAGTGGCCTGTCGTCGACCACGGTGGAGTTTAACATTTCCAACTGAAAAATAACGGGATGGACGGAACCGGTAGGATGCTGCGTATGGTGGAGTAACGTGACGCTGTGGAGTTGAAAAGCGTGTCGAGGGGTGCTGAAAAAAGAATGTACTTTCATTTCTAAAAATCCGGCACTCGGCGCTCGAGCTTTTATGATCCCATCCCTCCCTTTCAATTTTTCGCCAACGCCTATCTGCGCGATAATTGAATTAGAGATTTGGTTGGACCCATACAGGTTTTACCTAACTTCATCCGCGTCCTAATTGGGTAACCTCAAATAAACGATATTCGTTCACACTTTACTACCGAGGACTTAGGACAGAACAATGAAGACTATCGCGGTTGCCTAAATGATACCTTACGGAAGCAGTTATTGAAGCTTTTTTGAGGCTTCTCCGAAGAGCTAAGCCTCAAATAAGCTCAAGTAGATCAGCCCTTGAAAGACATTATTTTTATGAGGGATGTCCTGTGAATACCTGGTTTGAGGGAAATTTCATTAAGGGTATGACGGTAGCGGATTCTCCATCTTTGCAAAAACGTGCGACAATATCAACTGCACAAAATAATGTTACGATCAAATGCTAAGAATTTTCTTGTCTTCGCAAAACATCATCATCCAAATCACTCTCAACCAGTCCTGGGCGAATTCTCGACTTCGCCAGATCTTCTTGAAAGCAGCTCTTTTACGTAATCACAACATTTGGCCAAGCCCGGGGAGAAAGTAATGGAGGTTGGTAGCGAAGTTCGTTTCCTCTCTCTCTCTCTCTCCGTCTACGTTGTCGGAAATCCTCAGCATATCGTGAATCTGGCAAGAGTCCGTCCTGCGGGCGTTTGCGAACGTGCCAGTGGCACACCAATCGCGATCCTTATTCAGCAAGGAATATCTCATGGTTCTCCGTATGGTCCCCATCCTACGTGTCCATATCTCCATTTCTCATTACCATAATAAATGCATACGATAGCGTCTTCGAAAATACAAGCGCATCTCGACCTGTACACGAGAGTACACGTGTTTGCGTAGTGAGCTGTAATTATACTCCAGAAAGTGTCGTTTAAGGAGAAGAGGAGGTGGAATACGGTATGGTACGCTAATAGATGAGAACACATACTTAGTTATATAGAATGTAAACGGCACGTAGACTGCAAGACTTGTTCGAGGATATCATCGTCAGCATCGTGGTGTTTTCCTCAAGCCACATAGACATATCGAGGAGGGATATTTGGACGTGGTGGTTCTACTTAATGGTAGCTATCAGAGCTACTGCTAGTATTGAAGATGGTATTTAAGGTCAAGTGTGATTCAAATCAAAATTCTTTCTATGGATGTTTATCTATACATCTATTTATTTGTATGAGGAAACATGAATATAAATATTTATCTACATAGCAAGAAAAATGAGAAATTTACATGATAGAAAAATTGTTTAACATTTCACATGAAAAATGTGAGGTTTTGCAATGCACTAGTGTACGATTAACCCAAACAATGAATTTACTTTGCGAAAAAGTGAGAAAATATTTTACGTGAGTTTGAGAAATCATTCAAAGTGTCTCCGAGTCACGAATTCAACTTTCATGAAAACTGACTGTTCTTTTAGTTTTTTTTTCTTTTTTCCCTGTAAGACCGAAAAATTGAAAATGGCGAGTTTCTCTATATTCCCCTTGAATTAATTATTTGGCAGTCGACAGATTTATGACGCCGCTCTTTCTTCTCATGTGTCACAAAAGTGACCATGACTACGCAGCAATAGTCCACCTTGACATCCTACAAGGAATACTCTTAGTCCCAATTCTCCGAGGCTGTACCGAATTTCCACCAACTCGTCTATCATGTACGACAGGTACATAAATTATGTTGACACACGCATTTCCCACGAGCTTTGCAGTCGAGCGTGTAAACACATTATACCGTAGTTCGAGCTCGGCAAAATGTAACCTCGCTGTTATTATTATCTCAGCTGGACCACAAATTGACGGAAAAAAGTATGTTCCGCACACCCCCAGTGTGCGGTGCAGTTTTCGCTCGGATGATCTTGATCCTAGAATTAATGGCCGTATGTCGAGGCAACGTAACTGAAACCGTCAACGTCTGTATTGTCTCATATGTTCACAAGACTATGCGTTTAATATTTTCACTCGAGTTTTAATTAATCTTAAAATTCTTCGAGTTTGCAATGTGATTATCATTCGATTTATGGTCATCCATGTAAGTTGAAAAAGAGTCAAGATCGATAAAAGCTGCTCGAAAGAAGTTCAATGCAGCGAGAACGTAGTTGTATCCTGGAAGAAATAGCGTGCAAGTTCGGCCTCGTTGGATTGCAACAGTTCCCTTTTATATCTTTCATTTTATGATTATTCGAAATCTTTGTTTTATAACATGTGGTAGAAAATATGTAATAAAAATGCGTAAATAGATTGAAGTCATTTTCACCGCTAAGATGGGACAAAAATTTTGAATAATTGAGACCAATTCATTTTCGGTTACATCTTTTTTTCTCGATTGATATGAAAAGTTTTTTTAACAATGTCAGAAATATAATCTTCATTTTCTTAGGAACATTGGCCGACGAAGTATATACGATTTTTGTAATATTATTTTATCAATAAATCTATATATGATTTTTACTTTATTTACATTTTTTTAATTAGGGTTCATATTTTTCCACACAAAAATTAAAGTGAAGCGAAAAAATTTCATTTTACTATTAACTGTAAGTACGTTCTTAAAAAAATTAATTAACATGAAAGGGTTCTTTGTTCGCGGTTTTTTTCACAATCGCTCCAGATCTCCCAACAGTGTTAAGAAGAACATTGCACATGTAGCTACGATCTTAGGTGGCCAAAAACAATAACTGTGCCTTCTGAATGAGGTCGCGCAACAATTGTAAACGGTATCTCCCAAACACGTTTTTTCTTTTTTATATTATCAGGGTGTATCACAGAGTATTCCTTCGTCCAACAGAGGTAAAAAATCCTTTTCCTTATCGGGCGATATATTTCTTTCATATTCGATTTTCTTTATTCATCTTTCCCGAAGGAAAATAAAAAAACTCATTGTCCACGTCACTATTTTTGCTCTTTTCTTCAATTCTTTCGTTTCGCTTCCGGACGCGCTCGATGCTTGTCGCGAGATTCCTCCGTTTGGGAAGCGTCCTGGACTCGCGTGCATTATACGTGAATATATAGGTATTTCATTCAGGGACGGCAGACATCCGGAAATATTGTCCAGGACAAAAGTTCCTCTCTCATCGTCTCTGCCACGCTTCAGTGTGTCCCTTTTCTGCTCCCCCCTTTCTTTCTGATGCATTCTTTTTCCATCGTCCCTGTGCTCGGGTAGTCTGTGCTTAGATTTAATTTTCAGTTTGGATCGTCGCCAAGCTTTGTTATTTTATACCTATGTTGACACTGGCCACGCGTCACACCGAAGTATCCGGAGTGGTGAAAAGCGCGTAGATAAGTGTGTCCGAATGGATGTGTGAGTGGATGTACGAAGAGGATGTACAGCACATGGACAGAAGAAGCGGAAAAGTCGAAAAAGTAAACACGCATCCCGTCCATACACGTATATCCCAATTTCGGTCCCGCTTTTTTTGTTGCATCGGATTCCGCTATGACGTGTATTATAATATATCACTAGAATCCGATATGTCGGATTTGTATATGGGCGAAGTCGTGTGCCACACAGGAAACCAAACATCGTCAACTTCCCGTGCCATACCAGCAATATCATTGGGTACAGCACGACGTTGACTCTATACCTCTGTTTATTTCATTTGTTACATTAATCAATAAAGTTTTCATTCGACTGATGCCATTGTACGTTTTTCGGTTTTTTCCCCCCTGATAGAACTCGGAACACAAGTTTTCGCGTTATTTTTTTTAGCGACCGGAAACTCTCACGGAACGTGCGAGCGAAAAAAAGGCACGGTCGTTCGTATATGCAATCACGTTGAATCGCATTAAATTATTCATCGGGAGTTATTCCAGGAGCAATTCGGTCAAATAAACGATCGGTCGTGAAAAATAACGACTGAGAGCATTCTGGAAATCGTGACTCGTTGAAACGAACAAATTTCAAAAAGTTCGGTGGCCGATGAGTTCAAAGTTGATAAATCCACTTGTTTTCTATCAGTTTCGATCAACTCGTCTGGACGTGACGTCACTCAGTCTGATCGGACAAAATTTCCTATAAATTAGTTTCCTCAAACGTCGGAGAATGCTAGAGAGATATATAGAACTTGAGGGAGAAACGGAGAGAAGGAAAAAAAGGCACAGACCTTTAGGAATACAGGGAAACAGACTATAGCATCCTATCTTCTATACGGAAAATAGGGAAGCTTTGTTCCTCTCTTCCTCTCCGTCTGTCTTAACCCTCGTCGTTCTATGGAGACCATCATCTCGTCGAGTCAGCAGTTTCGGCTTATAAGTCGCGTCCGCTGGGAAAATCGTTTCGTTTTAACTTTTAACCTCTTTTGTTCGCCAGTAGTGGCACCAGCTGGCGAACGTGAACTACTAACGTTCTTTCTAACGTGTTCTGTAGGGTTCACGATCGATCGGTAACGAGATCGGCACGAAAGTGTGAAACTATTAGCTGAGAAGAAAATACAATTCCATTGCGCGCATTACACTCTTAAATGGGTATATTTATAACATCCCGCTCAAAACTTGATTATCCCTTGTCGTTATCCACCTCCAGTTTTCGGTTTCGAAGTATCTTCTGTTTGTCAATATTTTTCCACATTATTTAGTAAATAAAATATTTTTTTGCACAAATATATGTAGCATTTGATCACATAACAAAAAAAGCTTTAAGTGATAGGCAAAGGGAGTTTTAAAACCCGGAAGGGAAATTAGCATTTTTCTTGTGCTTAAGCTAACTGAAATTTATTAGCCCGAATGCGAATAAAAATGTAACATTTCATGAAACTTCAAACATGGAGAAAATTTCTAAGCAACTGAGAATAGCCCATATTTTCGAAGAGGCGATATGGTGTCACCTCAGGAGGTACATAAAACTCCGACGAAACCAAGGACTCCCACGGTCCCTTATGAAAAGGCGTGCATCGAATAGGCACGATAAGAGCATACTTATTCTCCGACATATTCCCAAAGCTATTTTTAACATTACGTTCTATGGTTAAGATACTGCCCATAAAACAAAAACACGTAACCCGCCTTTAGCGCAACTTCAAGTAGGCCTAGGAAGGTTTCCATCAATCCGGTCGTAAAATTAAGAAGTAACGAAAAGGGAGATACGCCCGAAATTATCACGTAGCGCCTAACCGCGACGCTTTCCCCGATAAAAATCCTCTCACAAAAAATATACTCGTATGACCCTTCCATAAGAATCCATGAATGCGTCTCCAATGTTCTCTGCAATTAGATACAAAAGAATTTCAGTGAGGCCCCGGAAAACTCCCGATGACCCGATCGTAAAATGAAGTACCACAGAAAAAAAATTCGCATGGGAAAATGCAGATGCGCTCTCCTCCATAAAAACCTTTCCACCGGACACGAGTGTATGCGTTCATTACATATGCTAGGGACGACTATTTCCATTCCCAAAATGAAGTAAAGCTTATACCCGGTCTCCCCCACTCTATGAATTCGGGAGAAGGATAAATCCGGAAAATAACATATAAAAAGGGCGATCCAGCACCATCTCGTTGGTAGTCCCAGTTCTTCACTTCTAATAGTCAGTTCTCCTACCATTTTCATTGAAGTAACGCGATCAAGTATAATCCAATTCCGCGACTTACGATATATTGTAAAATCAGTGCGTACCCATCTCGAGTTTGTCCACTTTATACCTGCGAGCGAACTTGGCCACCAGCGAAGGCTCTGAATTTTACAACCGACACCCGCTACCTAAACGACAGGATCAACACCGATCAAAAATACCAATGTAAGCAAACCACATTTTTACACTCTGTATACTCAAGTGTTAATAGAATTAACCAAATGGACTGATGCCAATAAATTTAGTGTTAATTAAAACGAGTAATTTTCAAATAATCAGATTATTCCCATAAATTCTTTAAAGATTCCCCGTTCCTCCAGAACTTCCCCTTTTTACCCTCTTCCCGTGCTATTGCGCTAGGCCTAGGCAAGAAAAAGGGAACCACACGCTATATGCCCACGTCCCCTCCGGACGTAATAATGATCATCTATTTCACATTTTCTTTTCGATCACTCTATTCCGGGTCCCCTGTATATAAAGCGAGTAAAATCAATATTCGTACCTCACACGAAAATTTTTAATTTTTCTTAATTTTTTTTCTTGTAATTTGCCAAACATTTTGTAATCAGGTAACATATATATTAGGATAAGCTATTGAATTCATTAATTAGCTGAAGCATTTTACGTTTTTCTCCCGAAAATTTGAAAAAAATGAGTTGTGGAAATAATTTTTCTAGTCGCTGTCAATAAGGGCCAATTTTATATACCACTGAGAATACGTTTCTTCAAAACGACTACGGTCGAAACCCGACTTTCATACACGAGAAAGAAGAAAATGAGAAAAAAAGGAACGCTCGAAAAACGGGAATCATAATAATCTAGGAGACAATAGGAAAAAAAAGTACTTTTGAGCAAAAACGGTAATGGTGTCTGATCAGAAATGAACGTGAGTTGGTCGATTTGGCCTCTAATGAAATTCCAGCCTCGTTACGAAATAGTTCGGTTCGCAATATCAGAAACGAAGTTTCGCAAAGTTCCAAAAGCGTATTGCTCTGCTTCCGGCGTAGAGCCTAGTTGGTTAATTTTGCAAATATGGCGACACTCCCGAGACCAGGGTTAACATGACATTTTTTAAAATATTAAACTCGGTTTTTTTTTCTTATAGGATTGTAAGCCACACGGGGCGTATTTCTGGGTTGCGCGCGCGCGGTACTGCCACCGGGGAAAATCAAGAAAGCCACCCATCGCGTCACCGCGAGCGACGAGTACGAGTAGTGCCACGGGCTTCGTTATCTCCTGCTCTGACTGTTTCTATGGTTAATTTCATTTGCATTTGTTACGCTTTGGCCGAACGCCAGAATAACCCTCGGGGTGCAACGCCATTTCACATAACCTCAGGCAAATTTTCCAACTTCTCGTGCTCCATTTTCGCACTCAAAGGACTACGTAGATCGTTTGGATACTTATTAGTTTTTTTTTTTTACCTTTCGAGCATCATGTTTGTCGAGTCGTTACGAGGTCCAAATGATAAGTAGCTTGGATGCATCAATTCTTTTTTGTATTTGAAGGTATTACTGATCAATTATCTGGCAAAAAGGTCGTCCGAGATGGGAAAATCGTGGATTTACGAGTCTAGATCGGGTCGTACATGTTTGGCCTTGGAAATAGCTAATTTAATAACAAACGAACACTTAGAAATGTTTTTTTTTCTTTCGATAATAATTGAAGATTAGGCGGTGGCCACAAAACTTTAGTCTTTAATAATTAAAGACTAAAGTTTTGTCAGTACCTGTACGCATGTTCCAACTGCCGAACAAACAATTTATCACTGTTTTAATTTTATCAATACACTCAGATTGTCTTATCATTATCACGAATCACAAGAAAATCAGTACACACAGAGTTTTCTAATGATCGCTGATTAATCCATTGTGAAAATAAATTTTTCACTATTTTATAATTTGACAGGCAAACGTGACAACGCAGTATATTAATTCGAAACCTAGTGAATTGCTCGATCCTAAATCTTCACTGTACAATTTCGGTATTTGCGGCGATTTAGGTTTATTTAGCTGAAGCTGTTTTCCCATAAGTAATCATGTTAAATTCATATATTTATAATTACTAAAAAAAATAATTTATGCATTATCATTCCATCATTAACTATAATTCCCGAAAACTTCAAGAATTTTCGCGATTTTTAAACATTCATTCAGCAATACTTTGACCTGCGCACGACTGGCGATTTTGACAAGCTTTGGACTTTTATCCTCGACTCGACATGCACGAGTATTTAGGGAGTATTGAATGGCATACGTAAATGATTATGAATATGGATATAAATAAATAATGTATATTCTGGACGAATTCATATTCAGAAAGTTTATGCATACGCGTATAAACTTATATGCATATGTATATGAATATCGTTATATTGAAGAGGACTCGTATGTCCACAAGCATTTTATTGCGTTTGAACCATCACTTTTGATTGCCCTATACAAGCATGTACGTGTATAACCATATAACAAGTACGGAATTGGAAGCATAGATTTAGTAAACATTTCATTCCATAAATGCACCAAAGCCAATGGATACATATTATGGACGAATAGGTGCGCGCATTAATACACAAATATGGGCACAGTTAATGTTAAGTATTTATAAAAAACAGAGGCAAAATATTATTCAGCATTACTATTTAGAAGTAAATTATGAAGATCGTCATTTTGGCGTCACCTTCTTATTATATTCAAGAGCCTGATCGGGAAGAGTCCATGACCGAAGTTTCTTTTTTCCTAGTGGGATACTAACGTGCACATTACATCTTACCATGGGATGTAATATGCATGCACACACTTTGTATTCATACATATCCATTAAAATGAATTCATACTTTTCAAATGAGAGTAGTATTCAAGTGCACCCAAAGATATCTCTTTCTTGATACGAATATAATTTCACAAAATCAATCCTATCTTCCTTCTCTGCGAGAATTACGTTTGTTACAGCAGTATCATACCCCTGTGCCAAAACTTACCGAATTCAAGCAATAACCAAAAGCAAGGGCGAAACGTGTTGGTCAATCAAAATAAGTGTATGAGATATACAGAAATCCGAGGAAATACCCTGGGAAATTAACACGATACTCCGTTACGTCGACCATCGGAGCATCCCATTTCATTATTGACGTTCGTCAGTGGTCTTCGCGCCTGAATTTGATAAACGCATCAATTTCCGGCCGAATTCATGAGTACTCAATTAATGTATGAGAGTTGGAAGTGTCGAGGGGAGCGGGGAGGAGGTTGGAGTTCAGTGAAAGAGATTACATACAAACACCAAATAGTGGATCCAGGTAACTATGCACGTAGCGTTACACAGACCTCGTCACGTGTGCATTTATAGATCAGTCCTGAATTCGAATTGTCTACTCTCTCGAACGCGTGATTTTTTTCCCATACACCAAAATAAAGTAGCGCGGGAAATCTCCATGGTAACATCAATCTCTCTCTGCTCGTACAAAAATAAAGAAATAAAAAAAACGAAATACATAGAAACAACACGGGAGTGCATGCATAGCCGATACACGCAGGTGCATCGATGCCTCTGTGAAAGTCACGCACCATGGGAAATCCATGACAATGGTGCGAGACAACTGGATGCGCTCAGATCGATGAGCCTAAACGCCATAAATTCGAAAGTGCGGCCGAGGTAGTATTTGCATCGTACATCCCTATACGTCAAAAAATATATGAGGTTTTCCGTGCTGGCTTTGCACGATCCTCATCTTTTCAATTTTCTTTAATCTTTTTTAATACGTGACTACCAGCTCGATGGGCAATATTAGACGAAGAGTCCATCATATGATGATTCTTCATCATATTTAGTATTTATGTAGTTTTTATCTAGTATTAATCTACTATTATTAGTATATAGTATTATATAGTATATTATATAATATTATTTATTGTTATTTATCTAATCGCTTAAATTATGTACGTATATTTTGAACAAAATCGTCTCAGTTACAAGCATCTATAATTGCTGCTTAATATTATATGATACTATAGGTTTTTGTGAAATATATATATCATTACAAACTTTAAATACCCGACAAATATTGAAGTTACAATAGTTAATAATTACTTCCAAATAATGGATGATGAAACACACAACTCTTATCTTTCCTTTAGATATATTTGTGGCTCACAGTTGCGTCGGCCAGAGTATGATTTCTGAGTCAATAAATAATAAATACTATAATTACTATCTCTCGGTTTTTTAATCTTTTTTACTATTCGAAGTAAATGCTGTAGACTTTCTGCTCAGTATACACCCACTCCTCGAAGCTGTATTGTTTAACATCAAGTTTGGAGTCGCGCAATCTTAAGAAGCCTCGACAAGCCATTTCAATAAACAGCACGTGCTCCGGAAGGCATAACCGTTGTCTAAAATGGATCTCTACGTTTTGTGATTCCACTTGCTTTTTCGCAGGAAGTACAGGGATTATGGCCATCACATTACGTTGTAAAAAAAAGCACGAATAGAGAGTATTGTATTTCGAATATAAAGACGCTCAACATGCACCGCGCATTATTTTCTGTGGGTCAATACACGAAAGAAAAAACTACGTATGAAATATTAATATTCTTAGGGTTTTATACGAAGCGATATTCCGAAAATGAAAAACGATTTTTTGGTTGCCCAAATTACCTGGACATGAAAAATTGATTAAAAAATGCTGAGTCACCTACAGAGAAAAGACAATAATGAGGTTGATTAAATTTTTAATAACAGGGCTAATAAATCCATCGAAATGAGATAAATCTATATGCCAGACGCGAAAAAACGCAGTAACTAAGTCCAGCGAACAAATAAAAAAAAGTTCAGTTAATATTTAAATTTAAAAAATACAAATTTATCGTTTATTCACATTATAAATATCAATAATCGCAGTCCGCTAACCTAATTTGGGGAATCATCCGTAAATTAGAGCATTGGCCAACGATTATCCAGATTTCTTATACCGATTAGCGATAAAGTAGTATATTTCTTATTCAATTATCAGCACGTTTTTCAAAAAAATCTGTTTCCTACTTTATCTTTTTTAAAAATCAATAAAAAGTATACTGTGCTCGCAAGAGTCCTGTAGTATTTGAAAAACCGGGCGATTTTTTCATTAAATCGAGTATGAAATGGTTTTCCAGATTAATACCTAGTGTTTCCGGGTTAATACTGCGAAAATTATTTTAGCCTCGTTTTACTGAACATATCGTTCAGTTTTCCAAACACTACAGCACTCCACGGGCTCCGCGTATTTTTTCGTTGATTTTTTTTTTCATAGCTCGTTTTGTTGCGAAGCACGTATAGGCGTTACATCGGTAGCGGGACATTAAGGGGGCTTGGTGGGCCCTCGTTTGCACGTGTAGGGAAATACGGGAATTTTACGCACCGCGACGAGAATCTGTATTACAGAAATACCATTGGTGGTACTATGGCGTAGTAGCAATGTGCACGTACGCATGTACATGCGCTCGGTACTTCGTGTGTACACAGATCCATGCAGAGAACCGAATAAGTTATGGGTCCCATAGCGCGCCGTAGATTCCGCGGACGCAGACGTACTGCGATCATTATCTTCGAATTTATGGTTGCATAGCGGGGTGAATGGAAGAGGAGCAAGAGAAGGGGAGAGAGAGAGAGAGAGAGAGAGGGAGAGAGAGAAAGAGAGCTTTCTCTCGTTCACACTCCCGGTGTACAGCACACTGTTCATCCTGGAAATCGTAGATAGTTGCGTTAAAAGGATCCCTGAAATAGGTATGCACGCGAGACACACGTGTTCGTCGCTACCTCAAGGGGTACAGGAAACGAAGGTAATTTGGAATACCACTTTGATTTTGGCCTGCAACATATTTTATTGTGTAAAGTGTAAGTAATTGGGGTTGAAGTTGGCATAATTGGAAAGCAACGACATGTAATTCTTATTGATGGTTCAGATAATCTTTGTGATCGATTTTGGCCGGCGCATCTTGTTTCGATGTTCTTATGTCCTTTTGTTCAAGATTTTCGATCGCTATTCACAATGAGATTCTAGAATGATGAAAAATTGAAATATGTCCAATGATGCAAGCTTGAACTCTATGTAAAGTAATGGACGGTTCATTAAGTTGCAGAGATATTGATGTGCTATCCATCAATACACTAACAAAAGTGACTGAACATATCTATTGGATAAAATTGTGAACACAAAATTGAAGAACTCCATTTTTCGAGATGGGGTGCAGGTATTTTGGAATGGGAGAGTTAAAATTAGTTATCCAGGCTATTGTTGTAAACGAAAATGTAAGACTCATGATTATTTCTTTAATCATATTTCATCAGTATTAAATTAGTTTTATCAATTGCATAAGCGGGTTATTTGTAAAAATCATAAATGTGGGATCTCTCATCATCGGCCGCTCGTATACCGTGACAATTATTACCCCGCAATATCGACGACATCCATGTGAAGAGAAAATTGCTCAAGGAACGATACGCTGGGGGAAAATAGACACACTTCAGATCTACGGTGTGATTGTTTTTTAGATAAATGTTTTTCAAAAAGTTTCCACCGTCTTCGTGAGAATCACGAGGTCTATTTACGTTCCTGGATATATTTGATTTTATGAACGAAGACTTCTATTATTTTAGAGACTCGCGAAATCAATTAGTTTCAATAAATATAGCTACCTTAGCTCCGTGAGAAAAGTTACACTGACGATAGAAAATGCATAGAAAAGCTAATATTGCCTTATGCAGTACTTGAATAAGTGAATACTGTGATAAGAAACATTTCGAAAGTGATGTTTCTTATCGGCGGCAAAAAACAGTTTTCAGGCATGACGATACCTGAAAACAAAGCACCTGAAGAAATTTATTTCAGTGAAATAAATACAAAAATTCTTCTATTGAAAATGAGTATACATTCACTACAAGTATATGGAAAAGAAAACCATTTATAGGTGAACGATCCCTTTTTTTTATTCTTTCAGCCCACATTACGAGGGTGCAGTAAGGTGAATTAAATAGGCAGAATAAATTCGGACGATGGACAAAATAAAAAATTATGTATTTGATTTTTGGTTCATTCGACAGCAAGCCTAGAGGCAGCAAACCACCCTTTTCTTGAAATTAGCCAATACAGTCGTTTATTTCTGAATGGACAATAATTATGAAGTACGGAATATTTGGACGGTATCCGAATTGAGGTTATGAATTATGTCGAAAATCGGAAAATATTAAAATTTCATGAACGAAGTGGATAAAAAAATATTAACGATCCAATGAGTTTACCCGTATTTTACGAAAAATCCGGTACAATTGCATTTTATTGTGCCCTCGTATTCTGTATTGATAGCTTATTCATAAGTCAACTGTTAATAATATCTCAAGGGACGTCTCGAAAAATAGTTACGATTTTAAAGTGAAGGGGACCGAATGTCTAACGACGTAACGGCGTACGAAAGGAAACTTGAAATAAATAATAACAATAATGGAAATTTCGTGTTATAATTAATATCGATATATTTATGAATGCTCATCAGATGAACCGTACGCCAGTGTCACGGAAAACAGCAAATTGTGAATCACGTGGATCATGCTATCCATAAAACACTCATGCCGGAACGATCATTCCCCGGAAAAATTATATTACGAAGAGTTCGTGTGAAAAAGAATCTAAAAGAACAAAAAAAAATAACTTCCGATGACTATCGAGTTTTCTTCCATTAAAATTGTCCATCGTTCGTCGTGTTCGTTCGACGGTTGATGCGTAGCGGAGCGCTTGGGGAAAACGATATTCGTGAACCTCGCGAGGCGGCATAACCGTTACTACACATAGTTATACATTGAGTGACGTGACTCGGCAACGCGAAGCGTCGAGCTAACTCAACTAAGTATAACACTCTTTTAAAAACACTCTTCACGGACGTTGACACATACTCTCAGGTTCCCGGAGTCTCTCGATGAATCTTTAATGGGAACGAATATTCCGTGAAAATTGTTTCACCCCTTCGGTATATGACACTTGTGCGTTATCATCCTTCGATCACTTTTCTTCTTCAATCCTGTTCCATGAACGTTATCAACATTAACTCTGGAGAAGTGTTCTTTTTCGCGAAACCAATTTGCGCCCGTGAAGTTCTCGAAATCATCATCCCCTAGCGTATAACTTATTGCAAGACATTTTCATGCACTTTAGCTAGACAATTTGGCAGTCAAATCGTGTTGAACGTTCACACACTAGAAACAATCACGGCACATCAGATTCCGATACACAGGCTTGAAAAGTGCCATGAAGATCGTTCAACGAAATCATGAAATGTCATCTGAATCATCAAATGTCACGACAAATAATCGAATGTCACTCTGTATGATCAAATATCACTCCAAATCATGAAATGTCATTTCAGCTTAAAATTGTACCGATCGCTAGGCATTTTAGGTGGGATATACATGGGCGAATGAACTCGAAGCTCCGGAGCTTATTAAGCGGTCGATATCGCACGTTATCTTGTGGTAAGACGTTGCGGTGGACGAGACGACGGAAGGACTAGGTTTTCGAGCCCTCCTTTAGGATCGGAGATCGCGTGTGGCTACTGCTCGTGGTATGGTTAATGCATTCGAGAGAGTATCCACGCTAAGCCTATAAACCCTCAGGAGTATCCCTTAATTGGTCGTCCCGCGAGCAAGCTCACGCTGGCGTTTCCCTTCTTGCCCCTTGTCCTTCCCGAATCCTGTGGGAGCGTCATTCCATCTTCCTTTACCCCTCCAAACCATCGTTTTACCCCGATCTAAGCCCACGCCTCCCCTAGAATTTATGATTACGCGACATACGCGTAAAGACGATCACACAAAGAAATACTGAACAAAGTAATTCAATAAAAGTAGCAACTCGATGCTGTAATTATATACGGACTTCTCCAGAAGAGATCGGATATGTGTCTGTTTTTTTTTGTGGTCCAATAAAAAGGATTTTGCGAGAAGTTTGCATTGTTTTTAAGACGATTTTGAAACGAACGTCAAGGTAATTCTTGGCGCAAGTTCCAGTCATAAAACAGTAGATTGAATGTTTACCAACTCTACTTTTACATCCCGAAGTCCCGTGAGATTACCACGAGACAAAAGTGTTTGTATTCGTATATAGGTCTTTAGCGATTTCCTTCAGTTATATATTCACAACGATGACGGCCAAAATCAAATTGCGTCGGAAAACTCCTGAACGAACTGTGGATAGCGAGAGGTCGAGATAGGGTGGTCGGAATTTTGCGAAAGACAGGCAGTAGCTTTTTCGAGTGACGGGGAGAGAGAGAGAGAGAGAGAGAGAGAGGGCGCGGGACAGGGAGCGAGAGAACACGAGCTAATAGAAAGCGTGAGGAGTGGATACATATTATTTGTACACAGATATACGCGAATGCAAGTTGGCAGAAAGGATCGTAAACATCTTTACGAACCTGTCCAAACGACTAGCCATAATCTAGGAAGAGTTCCCGGTGGAACGGTCCCTCAACCGAATCGTTCGCATCGCCGTTGATGGCGTCCCACCGAGAGGAAAGCCCCGTTACGAAAAGTAAGGAGAAAGGGTCCCAAAATGCGAACAACCAGGAATGAGAAGAACTGCCCAGACGTTCCTTCGGGACAAGATCGATCGTCCTGTATTACTCGACACACCCGGGTGTACAGTGTTCACGACGACCACCAGGAGCTATTAATTTTCATTTGCGGCAAGCGAGACTGTATATCTCGCGTGTTTGGTAACACTCGTATGTATAGTGACAGCTACGACGTTACCAGCTATGGTAAAGAGACGATAAAAGCATTTTGGCAAAGAAAACTTGATGGGGGTACATACGTCGCGGAAACTCTTTGCGATCTTCGTCAGTGGTAGATATGATAGAAGTAGCCTTGCAATAAAATCGTTGAAAGAGCTCTCAATGGTGGAAAACTTTTTGGGATATCCGTTAGTGGCAATTTTTTGTGGTAATTCGGAAAGTGGTAGCAAGAACTCTGAAAGCGCCCCACTATCAATCGTCATTTGATACGGGAAATCTTTTAAAATGTAACGATCGTTCGTGGGGTGAAAAAGCCGAGTAAACAGGAGAGCGAATATCAGGGTCGAGAACGGGGCGAAAGAATGTTAGGCATTAAGAAAGGTTTGAAGTGGAGAAGGGACGCTAACGCAATAAGTGGCCTGCCACCTCTGGTACCTTCGACCTCCATTCTATCTTCTTTCTTGCATCTGTTTACCAACCGACCCGCTTCCCACCTCTAGGCCCAGCTCTTCACCCTGCTGGCCGTCTCAACACCATACACCCAGCGTACAGCCAGGAACGCAAAGCACACCCTCACGGGGTTTTGGAGAACTCTGCTGTGCAACGTTGATGGTACCGTGGGTGGATGCTTCCACGAGAACACTGGGAGCTCAGAGAACGCTAGGAGGCAGAGTAGAGATAGAGGACCGTCGGCCAACAAGGACGGGCAGTGATTTAGTGCATCTAGACCAGGCGCTGTAGGAGGCTTCCCAGGAAAATTGTATGTGTATATGTATGACTATGAGGTAGAGAGGGATGGAGAGAGAGAGAAAGAGAGAGAGAGAGCGTGAAGGAGGAAAGGGTGAGAGCCCTGTGAGGGTTACGTAGTCTTGTGGAGCTAGGTATTCTCTTCTCGTACAGCCAGATAAATCGCATCCACACGCCTTCCCATCCTCTGGAACTCGTACATCCCTGCAGCTATAGAACGAAGAGTCAGATCGAGAATGAACGACAACGACGGAGAAATCCGGACCTCCGTGGAACTAAGGACACGAAAACACAAAAAATGGTACGACGGATGAAAGAGGGAAAAAAGAAAAAGAAACCCCTGGAATGCCGCAGGGATAAAGAAGCTCCGCGATGCCTTCGAGTTCCGATGTAAGTGAATCGGAGAAATGTTTATCGTTCGTTGGCGCCGCGTAATTGGCTTACGAGGATTAGAAGAATGGTCTCGATATGTCCGCTTTAACGAAATACAGTGCGAAGCACTGAACACGTTATACGATGTAACGAGGTGTGCGAGGAAACGAGGCATCTGAGGCAACGATGTAGAATGAGCATAAAAAACGAAAGATATAGATCAAATTCGTCCTGTGGATAACGTTGATTGCATTACCGCTCATTCAGAGTACAAAATGGACGATTGTTATCAAACTGCACCTTCAAAAGAACACTTCTGCGTCGGATAACAGAAGTACGCAACCTTGAGGCATCCGGTCCAATAAAGGGTAAAGTGAGGGAGCTTCGGAGTGCGAGCGGCGAGAAAAATAGCGAATATAATCCTGCAAGATAGCTCGAGAATTGGATCCATTTATATCTTGAGAAGTGCTAGCGCAGGGGGCGATAAAAAAAATTGTGCGAATTTGTGCCAGCGACACTTTCCTTCGCTCGGACAACCTGCATTGTTTGGAAAAACGACACGAAAAAGGCAACTCAACAACAAATATTACTTGGGAGAATGACTCGACGCAGTCCTCTGGCAGTTTCTCCACTGAAGTGCATCGAGCTACCAGTTATACCGACAATTACTGTCTCGGACTGTGTACAACCAGGATGCGAGGATAGTTCTAATGGAGGTATCTGTAACAACCATGGCGTGTAACGAACGACGTATGGAGGCGAAACAATTTCACGTGCGTCTTGCTTTATGCTTTAATTCCAGATCAAAACACTCAGATGATGACGCTAAAAGTACTTGGCTTGAAAAACAGGTGGAAATACGACGAGTAGAATATAAATGAAAAAAAAATATCAATCGGAAGATTCATGTCTAACAGAAATTTAATGAACATTATGACAGTCCTTACGGTATTTTTCCTTCAGTTATCGACACGGTTGAGACATACCGTCTTGTCATTAATTTTATTTCTACTATTTTTCTTCCTGCTTCACTAATACCACACCCTGATTAATACCTATTATTTCTCGTTCGTACTCAAAACAGCCGAGCAGGTGGGTAGATACAGCATCTGGAGTTTCCAGGAAAAGCGTCGTTAAAAGACTCCAATTACGAGGCGTGGTGTCGAATCTCCTGCAGTAACAGCATTACCCATACTTCCGTGCCAAATGACCAAAAGCCTATTCCCTACCTTGGTTTTCATCGCTAGCTCCTTTACTTAGCACTATGTAAGACCAGTCGACCTCATTGATGGACCGGTGTGCAACAAAGCCACTACTGTGGGGAGAGGAGGTGTTCTGGCTTTGAGGTTACCCATTCTATTCCCAATCGCTCCTTTTCGTATAATTCCCGTCACAGCGACGGCTTCCAAGATTAGGATTGCAGTTTCCATCCCTGTGGACCTTCAGTCTTCTTACTGAAGAATAACTCCTCAGTCCTATGTAGCCTCCTATCACTTTTACTTCTTCCCTCGTGCCGTCCTTAGCCACTATCGTCGGTGCCTACATCCCCCCCACTCCCTCCCCCTTATTCGCGGTCGCTTGACGGGCTTTGCCTCAAGTCTAGCTCTGTTCCTACCTCATTCAACCGTTCATCTCATTCTACATCATTTTCGCAGCTGCGCATCCTTCCTTTCACCCCCAACGAGCTTGGACGCCTTTCTCAGTCTCAAACGTCGTAACTCGCGGGTGCAACGTCCACCTTCCGTGAAATTAACGTAACGGCTTCCTACCCCAACTCGCATACCTCCATTCTACTTCTCGTCTTTCTCCTCTACATCAAGCTCCGTTTATCCTCAATTCTCAACCACGGGAAAGATATAGTTGGGACAAAAGTTCGAGGGCATAGCACTAGCTAATCCATATCTCCCGGAGTTGATGCACCAATGTGTTCTTGATCTTTATACTTTTTCATTAGCCTGGTACACCAGTCTAGAAATGCAGTTTCAAACCTCTGATCCAAATTTGTGGATCGTCGTCGGGATTAAGGTTATCCAAGATGGATATTGACATATTGACTTCAATCATTATTGAAAATGGGAAACTAACATTTCTAGATATTAATTTATTATGAGATTAGCTATTGTCGGCCACTATAACTTTTATTCTATTATATATTTTGAATTCAAAAAATTTGGAAAGCTTATTTAAACGTTAATAACGATTATGCAAAAATAATGAGATTGATTATTTCGATGGTTTGCCCGTCAAAAATTATTGGAGAAGCCGTAAAAAAATAGCCGAGAAACTAGAGAATCGCCTTAAATAAACGGCTGGTTTCACCTTCAATTATTCGCAAGTACAGCACGTAATGAATCGATAGGTGGCATGATTAATTGGTTTTCAATACCGATGCAACAAAGGATATTCTGACATGTCTGATTTCCGTAACTTACCTTGTATTCGTAAATTAACGATTGTCCACAGAAAGTAGCGAACATCTCAATGCTTACCTGTAACATAAAAGAAAATTAAACATTTTTAGGGCTGTTGGGATCACGGTTTTTTGTCTTCCGGTTAACACCACAATGTGTACAGAAAGGGCAACAGCGAGCAATAGTCTAGCAACACGATCAAAGTCCGGACACGTTCGCCAAGATCATTTACTTCATGAGCGGCTAGATAGAAGAACAATAAAAGAAAAGTATAAATACGTGAAGCACATCGCGGATACTTCATCATATTATTGTTAACACCAACATTTTCCCAACTTCCCTTCCTTACTCTGAATACATATATACGTTCTATATCTACCAACTTGTGAGACATCCAAAGAATACCGATTGCACAGGAACTATGTTGTTCCCACATCCAAAACATATTTTACATTCATCCCGACTATAACATACTAGCTTTTGGCTGCAACTTCGTACTCATGGATCTCGAAATGATTATTTCAATACTTGTCGACCCATCGAAGAATAATTTTTTCAATGGCGGATATACGTAATTCTGAATTTATAATAAGTTGCGTAGAAATTAAAATTATGTTGTACTTAAAAATGACGGAACTGTCATTGAAAATTGCACTTTTGATTTAAATCTCTTAAAATTTGATTCTCCAAAAAGTGTTAAACACGCCACTTTTTATTTTCAATCAACAGTCTAATATAAATATTCATAGATTTAACTTTAAAAATGACGTGTTTCAATACATTCTCTATTTTATCCCCTTGAAAGGAGAATTCCGAAAAATCCTTCTTGCGATGCCTATATCATAATATATATATATATATATATATATATATATATATATATATATAATTTGTTATTGATTGCTTTCTCAATGGTATGCGGCGTTAGCATTTTTACCTGTCCCCTTCCTTATTCTCCGTATTCAAATTTCCTCCAAATTTCTTCCCTGTTCAGCCATCTTTCTTCCCTGTTTAATACCTCGCCAGACCCTAATCCCCATTGCGGCTGCAACTGCATTTGTACGGGGAAACTCTCGAAACCCTCTATCTCCATATTGAGATAGATGGACATGTGTCCTTTCGATGCCTTGGTGTACATACTTTAAGAAAAAGTCTGTATACCAGGACCTCAGAAAAATCGGCTTCCCACTCATTGGTCGATGCGCCAGCCAGAGCACGGCTAAGTGGTCACCGATCCAAGTGTCAGCCTCTCCCGATGCTGCTTAACTTCGGTGATACCCCAAGTCGCACTCTGACCCTCCAGCCACCAACGTCGGGACCTATATCATTGTATTAACAAGACTTTTAAAAATGACGTTTTAGGTATACAATACAAAATATATTTGTATGTTTACCACGATTTTTTTGTCATCCATTCGGAAGTCGAACAGTGATCCCTCGAGGGTATAGTTCTCAATACACAGACTCTTTTGTGCCAGTTTATCCGATAGTGTTGTCTACTTCACGCAGAAAACAATTAAGAATTGCGACACTCGATGAAACGAGAACTTAGGTGATATCGAGGAACAAGGGTCGTGCTCTTTCATTTCTTACTCATCTATCCATTCGTATCTTCTATTTCACTCCCCTTGTAGTTCTTTTTTCTTCTCGAGTTTCGCAACTTGCGACGAAGAAACCTACGTAGTTGTCAAGGGTGCTTTCTATGAGTTCCAGACTACCGGGGTCGTTTCCCGATATAGCTCGAATGAAAGGAGCAAACAACGCCCGAAGGAGTCTGCACTGTCCTCCAATCGACACATCTTTCGACCTAGAGGGCGATTAAAAGAGCAAAAAGATAATTACAAATTGTTCCGAAAAGGACGTGAAAAGACTCACGCACGCGTACATTAATAGGTTTCAAATATGCCGGTATGTAGCCCTATATTATTAGCTTCGATTATCGATCAACTTCGTTGAATCAAGTTTTCGTATGAAACGTGGTAGCAATAATAAAAACTGTTATAGAGCCTCCTTCTGTTTGAACGAGATACGACATGAAAAAAGCCTGATGCTTTAAGAAACAGATATCCGACAGTCTTCGGGTTCTCCGTTCATCACGTGCTAAGAAATCGTGCCTGTGTTTTGAAAAACGCTCTCAATGTCTTACTAGCATTTCTATCATAATCATATAATTAGTTTATCTTTAATCAGCGATTTTCACCGATAATTGGATCAGATATTGAACAAACTTCTTCAATTTAATTTTCCCAAGCGTCGAACGTTAAATTCATACAATATTTGGTCACCTATTTAGACAGCAATAAAAAGAAGTAGCCACAGGCTAAACTGATGCGGAACACAATCGAGTTCTTACCACCGGCGGGCGTCGAACCGTTTAAATTTGTGTTTTCGCAAAGTACTCTTCTTTATCAGTGTGTTCAGGTACAATCCGAGGGTTGCGCACAAAGCTCCCTAACGAAGTCTGTATCCAAATGAGGATTTGGGATTATAAAGCAAAACGAGTTTATCCCAGAAGTTAAAAACTTACAGTCCATTATTATCCCATACTTTTATGCTTTTAGTTAAATATACGATGTTGCATTTCATTTTATAACTTGCACAATCATGACAATAGCTTTCGGTATCCCTTGTTTCACACACAGGAATACACGTATAAGGCTATATTCGTACACATGAACGCACCAAACGGAGAACAGTCGATACATACGAAGGATCCGCAGTATGCATATATTATAGTGCATTCTGAAGCCGCAATATAGTAATGGATTTCGAGTCTTCGTGAGAGGACTGAATTGAATTTTTGAAATGGCGGTAAAGAGAATTCTCGGGAATTCCTTCCGTATTCCAGATGTATGCGGACGCGAGATTGAAGAACACTTTGCTCGTCCTTCTCGAATTACGTTACATGTAACAACCATTTTATATACTATATATATAAACGCGCTGAACCAATAGAAAAACAGCACGTAAAGGTTGAATAGTTTCTTTCGAATTGACTATAAGGAATGAATAGGGAATGGATATAACAGCAGCCACGAAACTGGTCCGATGCGCTCGATTCGTAAAATTTTGTGCCAATGGAGAAAACGGAGTATTCAAGTCACGATGTTGGTAAGTAAAAGAAAGTCGAACAGAGAAAACGATAGAGTGTAATAATGTTTAAATATAAAAAGCCTCAAAATATATTTACAAGTTCATCGAGGATTTTAAGGTGATTGGGTGTTTCTCGAGTAAACCTGAAGACTTGGGTGGTCCAACATTTTTTCGAATACATCGAACAATATTTACATGGTAAAAAATGTTTCGCGTAATGAATTTCTGCTTTTTTTCTCTGAGTTTATCTTCCTTTATATTTGTGTAGAAAGTTATGGAAAATTTTACAAGTATACAGCGTGTAGTACCAGGGGTGATCAAACGAAGCATAACGATGGGAGACTTCACAGTACCTATCGATTGAACTACGATATATATGTTATGCTGTTTTCAGTACTTAGTTCAAAAGCTGTGGCACAAATTTTACTTCGCATATAGATCTGGAATATTAAAATTTCTGGTGTTGTTTTTCTGTATAAATAGTTTAATAGTGAGCTTTGCCTATTAAAATATCACTATGATCAATCAACCGAAATGTTTTCAAACAAATATATAGATATTTAATATATTTATGAATCTAATTTTTCAAATATTCAAACAATCCTATGGAAACATACAATACCTTTGTGCTAGTACTTGAGGAGAAGGTCCTGTTCGAGTCAATCAGTAGAATATAGTTTACAACAGTATGAGAACATGCAAACCGGTGCAATATTGAATTTCCTTTAATCCAGATTGTTTTATCAATACTCCGTGAATCTACTCTTGATATGTAAATTTTGCGTTCGGCGAAGCACGAGAAATCGTGAAATTTAATTGGTAAAGTTTCTGACTTGTTTTTCCATCGATATCCCACTAACCAACAAATCGGCATCATTGCGAAACGTGAAGAATTCCGGCGGCATTCAACCAAGGTCGTTAAACTGACCAATCGGCGCGGATTCTTTGCTCGTTAATTTTTAGTAATCTGGGACGATATTGCAGTAACGTACTGCAATATCGTCTATCGTGAAAGAAGGTGGTGAGCGAAAAAAGATCGGATGATATACATAGTTCGAAATGAAAGGCCGCAAGATACATTGCCATCAACATAACACGAATCCTCACTTTATCGAAGACTTATCGTGTCAAAGCTTTCTATTAAATAAAATCTTGGAGAAACGGGTGTCCCACATGGTGAATAACTGATGCAAATAATTAAATGTCAAACGAACGTCTCTCACGTAAGCTTCGCATTTCTTCGCGTTTGACCTATTTACCAATCGGGATAAAAAGAGTAAGGGATACGATTTGTCAATCAAAGGTGGCAATATCACATATTATTAATAGTACGTAATATTATACTAAGTAAAAATGGAAATATTTTCCACCCAGCCTCCCTTTCCTATCACTCATCAAAATAACGTCATACTGTTTTTTGTGCAAGAAGTGTCACGATTTGCGCGGTTTAATTGTCATTGTGTGTGTGTGTGTTTTTTTTTCTCTAAACGGGCAAATAGTATACGGAAAGAAAAACAAACATAGAAATAAAGACGAGTTCTAGAAAAAGTTTAAGACATTAATGGTGAAAGATGTCTACGAAAGTGCCAAAAGAGTGTCGATTATAATCAGTACCCTCGTAAATACAATTTCTCAGTGGGCAATGCAATTAGCGAAGTGCATAGAAATCGTAATCACTTCCGGTGGGCAATCCAAAAAAAGCAAAAGAAAGGGTGGAAAATGCATGAAGCTGCAATATAAGCTCGTCGTCTCGTGCAGCCCTTTTAGTCTAGCTTGAGAATCAAAACACGTCATCGTACTGCTGCTCTCTGTTTTCATGCTCAGCTCGCCGGGACTAATGACTGAAACCCGTTGAGGAGTATGAAACCTTCTCTCCCTCTCTCTTTCTGCCTCTTATACACACGTGCACATACTCCTACACGCTCGTGAAAACAACTTCGTCGTCCGTCCAAAGTCCAGTAAAAACTTCATCCACTTGGAATAAAAACTGCTTAACATTTCAAAAGTTTAGTGAAATCCGGATTTTTATATTTTCCTACCATGTTATATTAATAAAAAATAGTTTTATTGTTATTTCACGAGTAAATGAAAAATTATTCATGCGGCAACAACCTAACCATTTTTATTAAATGGACAAAATAACAATCATTTTCCATACCATGCAAAATAATAATCACCTGAAAGGTTTTCCTTGAATCAGTAGAAGTGAAAACTTATCAACATTAAATTTCCAATGACTTGTGCGGTTAAGTATTATTTTGATAGATATTGACAAAACATTCCGAAATTATTAAAAAATCTGAGGAATTATAGGTCTTGTTAGAATAATGATACATTAATTATTTTCAAATTTTTCACGATGTAGATTAGTAGTTATAAGGATATGAATCTGCCGCTATCAAATGAGATACGCTTTGTGTGAACTGGAGTGCACAGCACCTAATATTACAATGATGAATATAAAAAGGTTTTCACGATAGTACATCGTGCTGCAAATTATTTCTTAATCATATTTTCCAATAGTATTTATTGAAAATATCAGTTACACAATGGATATATATATATGACAAAACGTTTGCACCAGCTGCATATGCTTCACGGCAAAGTGTTCGGACTTGAATGACCTTCGTAGTAAAATAGCAATACGGAAGTGTGGCCAATGCGTGTGGTGATCGATTGGACTGGCTTAAACGCTTTCCTTTCATAGAATCGAGATTAACGATCTAGCGGAAAATGATTGTACAGCCGTACAGTCCGATTGCTAGCGTATCGGCAGTCGTAAAGTGTTTGATTCATTCGGCAGTCTTGCGCATAGAGATTATTAAAACATGGACAAATAAGATTATGTGAGGAATAGCTGATCAAAAGCAATGCTGATGTACTGTATGGCGTACGAGAATCGTTTGCGCAATGAAACACATGTATACGTAAATTGTATAAATTTTCTCAACTTGGGCAAATAACGGAATCAGCATTTTAGTAATTTTATATTCCTAATCAGCACATTTGGCGACGTTCAGGGCGGTCCTCGTAGTCGCATACTTTCAAAATCTTCTTTCCGTATATGTAGTAGAAGACGGACACTGAGAATGTCAGCCTTTCCAATTAGTATCTAGGAGCACGGTTATTAAGCATAAACACCGACCAATGTTGATAGAACAAAAGTCTTTTTCATTTATTCATTTATTTATATTATTTTTGATTATTCCTCACCGTACCCTCTTTCGAGTTTTTATGATTCCTCTGTTCCTTCCATTTTTTCTATGTTTCTTCATGTTTCCCTCTAATTCTTATTCCATCTCTTTCCTTTTTTCTCCCCCCACATTGCGACCAAAGCCGACTTTTCATCTCTGTACCGTATTCACCGTGTCATTTCAGACACGGGTATAGGGAAACTTCGGAAAGCGTATGCCGGTACAATCGGTCCCCAGTTCACCTCCCGGCCGCGAAACTAGTTTCATCAAAAAATTTCGAAGAAAAAATCTCAGCCGCTCCCGGGGTTTGTACCCGGGACCTCGCGATCCGCTGGCCGCGCCATGGCTCGCACAACCAACGGATCAGTTACTTTTTCATTGATTTAACACCTAACAATACTTTTCAACGGCACATTCCATATTCGGTCACACATCTGCGAATACTGCACCGGATATTCGCAGATGTGTGGGGCACATCTCAGAGTAAAATATTTGCTTTTGAAATAAACGAATAACTCCAAACAATAACCTAAAAAGAATAGCATACCAACCCAACTTCAAATTTCATAACTTCACTTTTTCGACGCGTACCCCGTTACGAGTGTGTGTAGGGAGTAGTAAGGTTACCAACGAGGACTTATTCTCATCCAGCACTGCTTTCACAAATGGGAATGCATACAAACAACTTTAAGCCTGCTAACATGGTTCGAAAAATCTTAACAAATTCTGGTTTAGTCGTGAAATTTTCTATAATGAAAATCCAGTTTTTTCAATACCTAAGTTATTATACGTGTTGCTGTAAATTGGTACCTGCCCAAAAATGAAAAAAAAAAATGCTTTGATCCAAATGTTAGTCAGTAAAAATCAAATCATAATGGAATATAATATTGTAATGTTTAAACTTAATATTTAAGAAAATCCTAGTTTCGCTGGTGCCCGCTGTAAAAAAGTAGGATTATTGAAGGCTGGAAGATACATTATTTCGAGAAATGGATAATTGAGGTTTTTAATTAAAAATAATATTAACTGCAAAGATCGTATTATTTTCCATGCTTACACAAGTTTATAAATGAGGAGCCACAGTAAATAGTCAGCCAAAAAAATTCAACAACAACAATACTCAGCTAAAAAGAAATTCCAAAATATTTCGGGTAAATATTTTTTTCCGTACAAAGACTTTTGGCTTATATTCAGACAAAACAGTACTGTGAAGTTCCACGTCGATCAATAACTAGGATTTTGAAAGAGACCTAATACGATATCTTAAGCAACGATCTCGTTGATCTCGCGGGGACCACAATTGTACGAGACAAAGGTAATATGCGGAGAGCTGTCCTAGAAAAGAATGAAAGGGCGTTCAGGCCTTTTAAGGGAACCGGGGACGGGAGGGTGTTTGCCCAGGACATGACAGACGAAACCAAGAAACTTCATGTCGCGAATGCACCTTGAAGTAGATCGGGACCTTACAGGACGAAAGAAGGGCTAAGGGCTGGCGTAGGACTAGGGAGAGGAAAGGGTCTGCGGGTATATTTTACCGGACTGGAAATCGCCACGATGCAAGCAGCGAGGATAACAGGCTCGTCGAAGTTCCCGGAGCGGCGAACAGACGTACTGGGGCAAGGGCGGGATAGAAAGGACAAAAGGTGAGCTTTGGCGTCTCACGATAGAAGTATCGGATGAAGAACAAGAAGTGAATAAGAAGAGAGCATAGCAGTGAAAGGCTTCGAGGTGGCAACTGAAGGGCAGAGGAATAAGGGTGTATGAGGTAGCTGCGGAAAAGGAGGTGCACCAAGCAGCGGAAGCGAGGAGAAGGGGAGGGTTGCTGACACGAAAGGGCGGCGTTGGAGGTTTTCAGGGCGGTGGTTTTGAAAGGAAAGCCCGCAGACACATTCGGTGCAGGACTTGTTCGAAAGTTTATCATTACTTTTTACTCTCGTACATCGAAACTCACGGAGGTGCCTCTGTATCCTTCGTCCCAGCTCTCGTCCTGTTCCACGTTGCCACCAACTGCGAGAGGCTGCCCGACCTAACGCGATTGCCCTCCGGCTAATATCATTTTAAAACCAAAGTTTGGCAAGCGAAACTTTTATTTATTATTTTCCTATCCTGGAGGCGGCTGGCGACAACGTTGCCGAGAGAAATACCCACGTACACGGGCACACACACGTATATATACAGGGTGGACCATTCAACGTGACCACCCCAAATATCTTCGTTGACGTGACGAAAATAAAAAATTGTAGGAGGTAAATTCGATTAATTTCGTAGGGCTGATACGGCGATGAAAAATTCATTCCTTTTTCAAGGTCGCATTGAGTATTCTTCGAAATTACGCTTCATCGTTGGTGAAATTCTATATCTTGTTTTATCGCGTGCTGAAATAATGCATAAATTGCAGTGAGATAAAAAAAAGCATATTTTTTCGAAAAACACAGAAACAGCTATTTACATGCGGATAAAACCGAAAATTTGCTCGATCAAAGGAGACAATGCGTCTTTTTAGTTACAATATCAGTAGCAACAATAGCGAATGATTATTATGTGTGATAATTATGAGATTTTTAAGGGTTATGATTTGTTACGAGCACCAAGTACACGAACTCATATTTTCCTTTACCATATTGTACGTAAACGCGACATGCAGTATGTGCCAAACATGTATTCGTAGAGATGTGCGTGTGCAATGTACGGAAAAAAGTGGGAATACGCATAAAGCGTTGTTGAGTGACGTTCTTGATGCTGGCGTGGGTGCATACATGCAACCATTCATGCGCTCCATATTGTTCGTTCTCGTTCAGAGTATGGTGTAACGTTGCACAATACCGAGCGGTTATATTTCAGCTGTGTGAAGTATGGAAAATAACGGAAAAAAATGCTGAACCCATTTTATTTTCACTTCCTTTTTTCCACGACAGGATAAAATACTCGATGTTCTATTGAAAATAGAAATCTCAATTACCGTATTAGTACTGGAAAATGAATGCATACACTATAAATGTCACAACGTGGTCACGTGGATGGCGTCAATTAATATCTCGACCGAGCTCTTTTTTCATTTGAGGAGTGGAGATAAAGCGATTAGACTATCAGCATCTATCCTTATCACTTTTGATGTTGCTCTCGTGGAGACGTGGCTGTCATTTTCTTTTCAAATTAAAAAATTTAAAGGTTCGCCACGAAATTCGGATAATTTCGAGTAAACGTTTGGTCTGAAATCACTTCGCAGACTTTTTTGGGATTGCACTGGCACGACGACTTGATTCAAGCTTAGCAGGTTTGGATCAATGTAGAGAGATATATTTGATTGCTCCCAACAGTTACCTCATCCGAGTATCGACCACCACCACGTATCATTCAGTTTTAATTGACAGAAAGTACACCGAACTCGACAAAAAAGATTGTCCCACTAACATACAATCTAACATCAGAATTTTAACAGGCAGAAGACCGAGGTGTTATAATTCGTGCAGCTTCTCGTTAGAAACTACAAACAAGTGTGCTCAGAGATTTCAATAAGCATTTTTTAAATATCGTTTTATTAGATATTCGGTCACACATGTTTTTCGTTCCTTTTTCAATCTACTCCAAAAGGGACATAGTACACACGAAAGAGAAAAACAAATAAAAACTTTTGTTTAATTAGATTGGAAAAAGTGGCATCTGCTATAAAAGTCCATATGCCTCGTAGGAACATCTATCCGAAATATGCGTACGTAAGTTTCACGATCTTACACGATCGCGAACAGAAAGGTATTAATTATTATTTTTCGAGTTTTCGAATGGTTTTCACGTTCCGAAATGAACTCCTTAGGGTTATCGAAAAAAATACGTTACACAATTTTTTCTTTCATGTTATCCAATCCTTTTAGAAAACTTGAGCATGATTTTTCAAGATTTTGAAAAGAAAAGTATTAATTACTTTTTTTGAAACTTTCCAATGTTTTTGGTAAACTCGAACTATTATAATATTATGTTTATTTTGGAAAATCAAAAAGTTGTTATCATTTTTGTGAGGACTCGAAAAAAATTCCAAATGCATTGAAAAACTAAAACAAAAACATGAATGCTTTTCTTTTCTTGGAATCCGTAAATTCGTCAAGAAATCCAATTTCCACGCTGCGCCTTGTCCACGCCTCGGTAACTGCTTGCGAAGATCATCGGGTCAGGTAAGGCGTTCATTACTTCGCACAAGATGTCAAAACGGCCGAATAAAAAAAGAAGAGGAAAATAGAAAAAGAGAGGAAAATATAAAAAATGGAGAAAATAGGTAAGGCCGCGAGAAATGCAAGGAGACGGTCTAGCCTCCAAACCTTTTGGGAGATTGAAAAAGAAGGACAAAACGATCGAGAGAGAGAGAGGGAGAGAGAGAGAGAGAAGGAGAGAGAGAAAGAATCAAGGAATGAAAAACCCGGGCATCGGCGATAAAGGAACGTCCGGAGAACAGAGACGAGCAAAAAAAGCAAACAAATAAGATGCCGAGCTTTTACTGAGTTAACAAGGAAATTAAGCCGAGCTGCGAGACAAGAAAAAAACAGAAAAAATTAGGAAGGAAAGTAAAATCCGACGACAACCAGCGATAGCTTTGAGGAAAGGAAGAAAAAGTTGAAAAAAGAACAGTCGTGATTAAAAAAACTGAAAATTAAAGAACAGAAAATATCTATATGGGTGCGTCGTAGGTAACTGAAGACATTTAATGTTTTCGCGAAATTTCATTACTTTTCCAGGCTCAACGTTAATGAGTACAAGTTTTAAAATTTTTTTCAAATTTTAAGACAAATCGAAAATACTTTGCTCGTTCCTCAAATCAGAATGGTGCACTTCCACTTGAACAAAATATTTTTTGAAGGTGCTCCACTGTACTCAGGGCACAATTTGGAGAACGATATTCTCATTTTCCATACGATGAAAAAAAACTTGGACATCGTAAACACTGTGGAAACATTTCGTGTTATTTTTCACTTAAGATTTTTCACACAAGGGGTGCTCTTCTTCTTGATATACCGCGAATCTTATCAAGAAAATTGTATCTTTTTTCATATAGAATCTATTTCAGACACCGAGCTTTGAGTTTTTTTATTATGAGTTTTTGGATAATTATTTGTAATAACAATATAATCTTAATGTCTTAATTAAACTGAAAAATTGTTTTCTTTCTGTGGGTAGTTAGAAGAGATCTAGACAAAACTGACAAAAACTCAGTCAAGCACATGTCAATATCATAAAGTTTGACTTCAATTTTAATCGAACGGCGAAAATTGAAATCTGTAAGAACTAATTTATTACTAAACTCACTATTTATAAGGTTAAGTATATACGACATGATCTAGACTTGCAAATCCAAGATTTCCCGATTTCTGATTAACTTTTCGGGCGTTGGTTCATGGAGTAACACTTTACAGTGCCAATTATTTGGAACCTTACCCGAGCTTGTGAAATTCCGATAATTACGAGCGCAGATAATTCGGCGAGAACGGGATGCTGCTGGATACAAAATATGCTCATACTCGACGTGTACTTACAGGCATTCAAGAGGGCGTTATTATACATTCACGCAGATGTGTCGTGGTAACGCGGTTAGATTGCAGCAGGTAATATAAGCACGAAAAAAAAATTCGATAAAACTACACCGAGAAAGAGAAAAAAGGAGAGAGATGTTTCCATTTAAATTCCCGACGCGATGCAATTCGCGTGTGGCATGCCCGTTTAATTCCGTGTAATCCTCTCCTACGCTTTTCCCAGGTTTTTGGTCTCTCTATGCTACGAACTGGAGAGAGGGAACTCTCTTTCCTCCCGAGTCTCATCGTGGCATCCGAGGGAAGCAATTCCAGCCTCCCACTGTGTCTTAATCCGATCCAACGTAAAAATGCCGGACGTTACGAATTAAAAGGAAAAGAAAAAGCAATGACGACGGCGAGAGGGTGTGCGCGTCGTTACAAAAGATTCGAGGCTCATTAATTATCCTAAAGCGTTTTTTTTTGCGTCATAGTCGTTCGCGCGATTCATGATACTGCCGAAAGTTAACGATCGGAGATGGTATAAGGATAACATTGTACTCGTCGTGAAAGCTATTGGACTTCGGAGCTTTCATAAATGGAAAAATGGACGAGTTTCACGAGCAAAGGATAATTTCGTTTATTTAATTCTTTTCTTTTTTTTACGGCATTCGGATATAAAATTTGAATTCCCTGTAGAAGCCTCTCATCCGGATGAACGTTGCGATAGATCAAGACGATGGATACGTCGCGTGACGCGAGAAAGTGAGTTTGCGAGCAATTCTAAGACGTATAAATTCCCTCGAATTTATTTCCCTGACACATCTCGTTACGGATAAACGACAGCACCGTACAACTTTACCAGCTCCCAGCAAGCTCCGTAATTTTTATTCCTTTCAGATTCGAAGTCGTGTTACAGATAAAAAAATCTTGGGCCTTCGATCTATGAAACTTTTGGCGTATTGAACGATTTTATTCCGAGAGCAGGATTACATTTTCTCATAGGTTCAATTGCATAGTTCGTCAAAGTTTTTTATAAAATACTCCAAATCCTGATAAAATAAATCTCTGATAAAGAATCATCAATTATTCCACTTTGACCTCATTCCATGTCAATCTATGTGACGTTTCCAAAATAATTATCCCTGAGTGCTTACCAGGCTTGACTCGGATTTTAACTCCAGTTCACCACTCCGATCTCATTTGGCTAATTGAAGAATTACTTAACTAATGAATAATTATTTTACGAAAATAAGGACACATAGCTTTGTCGTGTACCTGATAGTTTGAATTTCAATTAAGAATTCGATGTATTTTAAAAATTACGGGCACGAAGTAGAGCATAAGTTAGCAACGAGAAATCATGAACGAAAAACTTTACGAAATATATTGCAATTTAAAATATATATTATTCTATCAAGGACTACCCTTCCTCAAACCTTCAACATTTTTGCGATTTTTTAATATCCATTCAGTAATACTTTAAAAGTTCGCAGTAATTTTCAAGCTAGTGGTTCAGTTATTTTTAACACACTTCATCGTGTTAAGTCACGTGTAAAATCCACTCGTGACTCTTCATTTTTCACTTACCAGTGGAAACGAAAGGAACTTTCATGACTGGAAGGATTATAATAAACTACTGCGTACTGAGACGGACGATGAAATTGAGTAAGTTATTTTCCGAATATTTTGTGCACTTTTCTATCGTTTTCGCACTGCCTCCGTTTCTTTTGCATCGCCCTATTAATTCTCCAACGATATAGTCCGGAGCGTATTTTTTCACCCTTTAATCGCACCGTTATGTATCCACCGTTTTCAAAAAGTATATTTAATGGTCCGTTTCTTAAATTCGTAATAAACGAATAATTTGTAAGGAACGCTAATAGACTAAACAGCATTTCGATTTTTCGGGGCGACTTTACAAAACTTCATTTCCTTCAGGACCCCTTTGCAACTTGTTACTTTAGTTTGATAAAACTAGAAAAAACAACGTTAAAAGTATCTCTTGAATTTAATTGACCCTAAAATTTCTATGTCTCTATGGCGCGAAATTTACCGAAATTCTTTTTCCATTCCTCCGTGGTTGATGAACACAAAGATTCGCTCGTAACCTTCATCAGCTGCCAAGCGGCTTTGTCGCGCGAACGTTGGACGACATTAGAGGACGGAAATAAGAAAATATAAAAATTTCACGGAATGATGATTATAGCGTAATTGTAGGCGTGGATTGGACGGTGTGTCGACGGTGTGAAGAGCAGGATGAGTTTTTAATTGGAAGTTGGCGTAGAGAATAAAAAAAGTTAGATGAGACGAGAGGAGAGAGACGTGGCAAGAAAGGGATACGTAGACAAGAGTGGTTTGACGAGGAGGGAAACGGGGGACAGACGCCACTAGAAATTCATCCGTTGAGTCACTATGTCTCGAGCATGTGTACGAGAGCACATCCGTACCCGTTCCCTCGTCCCGTCTTCCGGACATACATACCCCCCTGCTTTACGTGTACATACTTACGAGTGCATACTATATAATATATCCATGAATGCATGCCGTATGTAGCGCACATAATGAATACATAATGTGTGCGAAAAGGAAGGGGGTCGAGTACTCGTGATATCGTGGTAGCAGAAAGAGAGAGAGAGCGGGAGAGGGAGAGAGCGGTTGGGCTCTTGAGTCCGGTAAATACGGCGAATAACGAAAAACTTGAATACGCAGAGTGTTCTTGACTAAGCCGTTTGGACTTGGATTCTTGACCGAATTTTCACTCCGTCGTCATTTCTTTAAACCCATTTTTTTCCACCCTACTGGGACTGAACAGTAGATCCTCTTGGCTGCCACAGGAAGTAAGAAAGTATCTTGATTTTGGATTTAAGTTATACCTCGATAGAGTTATATTTAAAAAATCAGCAAATTGCTGCGCTTGTAAAAAGAAAGGAAACCATTTATTTTTGTATTTTATTTTTGTACCAGCATTTTGCATTCTTTCAGGGGATTCGACAAGAAATCTCAGCATAGTGCTTTTGTGGAATTTTTCAACCTGCAACCAAATCACATTGGATTTCTTTTTCCAGTTTATTATTTCCGTTCGTTTTTAATATTTCAAGGTATTGCCTTCCGGCTTTTTACGATTTCATCTCTTCGGTTTTTGCATCACTTCTTGTACCACCTCTGTCACGCCGACTGGTTCGATTCGAATATCCTTGCCCGCGGGTTCGGCCGATAGTTTTCAAAATTCTTTATTCAGAATAATTTTATTCGAGAAACGAAAAAAAATCTCGAGAAAGTTTTACTCTTCTCGTATCGCTCAACGAGTGAGTCCAGTAACTGCGGACATGAGTCATATTTCATAGTGGTTACGCCCAGAATAGCGTCAGACAAATTTCTCGTAAGCGCGAATCTAACCGACGAGCGTTTATTCACGATGAAAAACGTAATCATCCGGATTCCGAGCACGCAGCTCCCAGGCGGTGTACTTAGAGGGATAAAGAAGCGCAACCTCATATCGTACGATGGCAAATAGTCATATGAAGCCAAATATCGTCATCTGCCGCGCGAATAAACATCGTAGGCGCCCTACCTCGAGGATTGAAATGAATGTAAGGTACCGACGTACCTAATACAGCTTTGGGAAATAAAGCGATATAAAACGGTGGGTAAAGGAAACTCGGGGTATTTGAATGCTTTGCTTGGTATTTTACAAAGCGAAATTCTCATATCTACTACGGGGGCAAACAACGCGATAGATGGTGAACTCTAAAACTGCACGTGTGCAGGGGGCAAATATTTTCGAAAGTCCACGAGATATAGTCTGTGCGAATGAAACAATTTCTCGTCTCTGCTCACGAATTACTTTTCCTCTTTTATAGGCGAGTGACGAATCGTAAAAACCCACGCACAAATTGAATTGGGGTTTTGGTCGGGCCTATATAGAATTTCCCTGACTAGGGATAAGGACTCCAATCAAGTAATCTCACCTGGTTCATCAGGGACCAGTAACACTCTGTTACTGAGGGCCATTAAAGGCAGAGTAATAACGGTTTTTGAAGATTGCCTGGATAATGTCTCATGGAAACCATGATGGCTATGTAAGTTATCCCTGTTGATGAAGGTTTGTACTTGTGTGCTTCGGAAAAAACTTGTTTCTTGATGAAAAATATTAAGCGAGAAATAGCCCCTATAAAAATGAGGAAAATATCGAATGGGATCGTTCAAACACATGCGTTGGTATTGCTTCATGTATGGATAATGGCAATGAGAATAGTAGATGTGTAATTTGTGAAAAGGTTTATAACTGTAAAATATAATAAATTTTAAATAACCTCGCGTTTTTTACCTTATTTTCACTTAACACCGAATAATCATGTTAAAGCTTTACAATGTCACA
Organism: Ophioninae sp. A BG-2022a; assembly: GCA_030523105.1. Classification (NCBI taxonomy): domain Eukaryota; kingdom Metazoa; phylum Arthropoda; class Insecta; order Hymenoptera; family Ichneumonidae; species Ophioninae sp. A BG-2022a. The sequence goes on from JAPYZI010000048.1 coordinate 61,159, forward strand.
AAGGATTTTCTCGCAGCTGTTTATACAGGTCCGTTCTAATAATGACAAAAAGAAGGCAGCCTGAAAAAATATCTTAAACGCCCTTTTTTCTGGTTCCCAGCCTCAAAGGAGCTCGTAAGCGCCGCTAGTTTTCGTTTCCTCAATAAACACTTAAGAGCCCATATTTCTGGTTTTCAACACCGAATAAGCCTTTATGGGTCACAATTTTTATGAGAGATGCCGAATACGGAGAGCCTCAAATTACACGTTAAGGATCCTTGTTTTCATGATGGATAGCCGATCAGATTTTCGCATGAAAACAGCCAGGTAGGTATATCGGTTATCTAAAGCTATTTCAAGCATTATGGGTAATTTTTCTCGTCTATGTGCGACAAGCGTATCCAGAAAAATCGATATCAGAAGGAAGCTTTCAAGCGATGCATTTGTCATTGACGCTTTTTGTTGAATTCCTCACCAACGTGGCACAAACGAAAGAAAAACCATTGGGTATAATTTGAGTTTCCGTCAAACTGTCGGGAGATCTTGAAAAATGACCCTCGGAATCTGTTACATGCATATGTGACGGAGTCATTTTGCGCACAATTTACTCCCAGGTAGTCCTTCAGTGGTTCCGATATGTAGAAACGATGGCACATACGGAGTTCGATCAACTCAACGTGCACCCCTGACGATGGGTCATCTGAATGCAATTTGTCTCGTTCTGCTGGGATTTCTTTTTGTGCGACGCCCTGGAGAAGTCGTCAAACGACTGAAGATATCTTATCGAACTCTGCTGTTTTTTGTGGTTTCATTCGCGCGGAGATATGAGTGACTATCAGATACGTGGCGGTTACCATTAACCAAGTGGCTGAAGCTTGATTCTTAATTCCTTTCTGCCAACTCCCGAATGGTCTTCTGTTTATTTGGGCTTAAGGTATTACTGAGTGGATATGAAAAAATTTGTGAAAATTTGAGAAATTATAGTTCTTGATCGAATAAGAATACATAGATTATATTAGTATTTTTTTTACTAAATAATTTAATACTTTGAAGTATTCACGTTACATTTTAACGTAATTTAATGCTTTTACGAACGTACTTTTCAGGCTAAATATATACGACGTTATCCTTAAAAGAGACCTGACAATTCTTGGCGATAGCACACATCGATATTCGCGTCTTCCCTATTCTCCGCTAAAGAAGAACCCAAAGGTGCAAAAAAGTATCAAAGTCTCCACCAATGACACAATCACTGTCTTCCGAATAAACAAAAAGAGAGTCATCTAGCCACGTATCATGTGGCTTCGAGCTGTTTCGTTGATCAACTACTTCAACCGCTTTCAGCTTTTCAACTATAGTTGGCAAGTTCAAACCTCAAAGTTATGTTAAAAGCCAACTACGTTTTGGGGTAAGACTTACCGTGAAACCATGAAGCAATGAGTTTGAAAAATCCGTCTGTACGAGCGCGAGATCGTGCTCGTATAAGAGCGAATCCAGGAAACAACGTCGCGGGTTTCATAGATCATGTATATGACGCCTGTATACACATAGGCCGCTATCCTCGACGCGACCGCAAGCATATTCCTAGCTCACCGAGGAAGATTACTTCCGAGATTACGGGAGGTTGGCGCAGAAGGCAATTTAGTGTCTAGGTGATCAGCAATGAGGTACGAGGGAGAGGAAGAGGGTGGATATGGCGGCGGAGGGAGGAAGAGGGGGGTAGGGAGGATAGTTGGCGGCACAGTGTGGGCCAGAGAAAGATAGAGAAACTTTTGCGAGGTTATGGCTTGAAGATTGAGAGCCCTCCAGTGCGAGAGACACCACTGATTTTGGTGCTAGCATCTTGGGGGTCTTCTGGAGAATCCCAAGCTCGAACACAATGAACGCGCGGAAGATCGCTGTTCGCGCGTCTATAGCTTTTCCTTACGACCCGAAGAGTATAGGAAACTCATTCTGCGCCCCTGGGTCGCTCGAGTACCGTTGCATCACACGATGGGAATCAGTGCTGGAAAACGCGGGGGTACCCCAACGCGACCTCAACTCGCAGCACCCTTTCAGGATGTATTACCTCGCTTAATTACACCGAACCCCGTCGACCCGTCGTTTTCCGCCGTTCCCTTCCGTTCTACGTGGCTTCCACTTTTCTATATCCATATACCTGCGTACTCATATAATATTATGAAGGAGACGAATTCCTCTCTTCCTCTTTCGTTATTTCTTCCTCCCTCTCCTTTCCCGTCTCAATGTATATTCAAGCTGAGCGGAAATTCGACCTACTCCTTGAAGTGGTCGACTTTTTTAAAAATTTTTTGCTCGTCAAAAAAATTAAATATTTAAAAAACACTTCACTTCGCGTATTTAATTCATTATTTGTTGAAAGCTGAAAAATGAGTAATAATATTTTTTAAAATACCTGCCCAAAATACGCATAATCTCAGAAATAAAATATATTAATTGTCAATTAAAAGTTGGTTCTTCAATGTCATCGTTCATTTATCAACTTTCAAAAAAGTATCATCTTAACATTCAAACGCGAATATTTTTGTTCAATTTTTTGTTTTTGGTATAAAACATGATTCCTAGAAATCGTAAAACCACAATAACTCAGTAAATACTACATTTAGGCCTTAGATGTTGGGGTCATAAATTTTTGCATTTGATTGAAGAGACGTCCAGAATGACCTCTTTTAAAAAATAGGTTGATTCAACAGCCACCCGTATATAGATGGGATAACATGATTTCGAAGGCGTTCGTCTTAAACTTTTTAGAACCCTCTCTACATCGGATTGGCCATTCTTACAATGTGTACGAAACGATCCTCGTGATATCGAAGTTGGCACGGTGAGCTACGTGAAACTTTCTGTTCTACTCAAGGGTTTTGGAATGAAGAGAATTGCGGTAAACATTGTATTATACGCAGGGAAGATGCGAGAGTTCAAACAAGAAGTTGAAGAAAAGTTGATGCTTTGGTATATAAAAAGCTGAGTGGAAAATGCCTAAGTCGGGAAGGCTAGTATAATATGAAATACACAGAAAATAAACTTTTACCTCTCATTCTTTTACCGCAATATTATGACTTCAAAGTTTGCATGTTTGGGATGCAACGAAAATAATAATGTTTTTTTTCTCAGTTTCCCAAATTTCCTTGGACAATTTCGGGCTGAGAAAGTCTGATAAACACTGGTTAAGATTTTCATCGACCGCATCTACGACAAATATACGAAATGTAATTATTTATAATAATAATAATAAGTAATTGGAAAATAAATTCATTGCATGGAAAAAACAACGTTGCGTGTAAACTTCAATTCCATGTGGTATTTATAATACAACAATAGCTGAGGTAAATGATTGTTTAGCCTCGGTACTTAAAGCCCTCAACGAAACAGGTACCTACCGTTATATGAGAAGTAAACAAGTTCAAGTGGTTCCACCAAGTATAAACGTTTAAAATAAAAAAATTAATATTTAAGACGAAGTAGCACAAGGGCGTTCCAGGGCTTTCCGTTGCCCACGTAATATCCAGATGGCTGCATCCGCATACAGGGTGACAATTATAATGCGGCCATACTTTTTTGAGGGCCTTGCGCGAAGATTTTGGGTCTGAAAAAATATGATTTTGAATGGTTTTTCAAGCCTTCTTCGAAAAAAAATACGGCAGAGTGTTGCTTTGAAAAATGTACGCCAAAAAAATAAGTTGAAATAATTATTTGAAAAGTCTTTCATACCAAAAACTTTGGAATATTACTCCGTGTTCGATAGCAAGGCTATTGGTGTTCGAGCAGTGAACAAAAAAATGAAATTTAAGTTTTCATCGATAAAATGCAATAAACATTACTTTCTCTAAATGATATTTTATTAATGATGTGAGACCGTATTTTTTGAATGATAAAAACGTGAATAAATGATATTGTAATGCAAATGAGAAAAAGAGAATAGTGAAAAGTACTTTCGTTGGCAAATTCATTCTTCTATCAAATAGTCTCTAACTGAATTCGCATATCCACATGTTTCGAAGTCATTTTCATTCAACGAGATCTCATATCCGAGGCTTTGTAAAACCATAACAAATTTTCATGACATTTACGGTTTCATCACGTTTCTGGTCAGTAGTGTAATAACGGTTATATATCCATTCCATATGTTTTGTAACCATTGACGTTTGTAGGGGCTGTTTTCCATGAGCGACCATGTTAATTTGAAATGTTGATATCGACTCAATTATTTAGTAAATAATTCTATACAACATCGTGTATTATCATTATTGTATGAAGATAATTTCTCAAATTATTAAGAATCCTGACGTTCTTAATGTCTTAATATCCAGAATTCTTAAGAATTTCTTAATATCCGTCCAGCAATATCATAAATAATGGCTGCAAAAAAATGAGACTGGATAATTCAACCAATTGAGTGCAGCCTTCATCAATTATTTCTATGAATTCCAAATACTTTCTATGAATTCCAAATACTTTCTATGAATTCCAAATACATAGGTATTACGAGTTTTCCATTGGCTAGCCGATTAGAGCAAAACTTTGCATTCGGGTTTGCTTTTCTGATAAAATCTTTTCAGTCAAATAAGAATCGGGACTGAATAATTCGTCAGCAACGAGCGTTTCTATATTTCGACAAACCTTGTAAAGTTCATTTGAAAGAAGAATGAAAAAAGTTATTCATACATGTACACATATATACATCCAGTGTCGATCTTTGGAGCAGCCATGCCAATCTGGACCGTTTGACCTCGTATTTAACCGAAAGACAATCGCTTACTAAATCGCTGATGGTCCCGAGGTCTAGGGAAATCGTACTCGGACATCGTCGCAGCCCTGATCGTCGTTTTCATTTTCCTTTCTTCTTTTTTTGTCCTTCCTCTCACCCCGGCACCCCCTGTCCCTCTTTCTGTCTAGTACTATTGAATCAGTCGACCCAAATTGTGGAAAACCGCTCAGTGACTTCGTTTCGATCGATCGCGTACAGAATAGGAGCGCGTAGGGAAAAAGGGCGCCTTAACATCGACTATGCAGTTTTCGAAACGTCGGACCTTCTCCTGCTCCAGTTCCCATTTCTACTTCGTACCTGACGATGATATACCCATGAGATATTTTCGTGCTGACAAAGCTCTGGACCGGAACCTTTGAATAGCTGAGAAATTACGGCAAAAGCCGATGAATTATAAAACGTTGAGCCAACGGATCGTTAACAGGACTATTGTCCGTTGTAACCGTACAAAAACCACCATTTTTTTAAATTTCGTCTCAAAAAGTTGTTTAGCCACCATCTAGCCATGAACTACTCAAATTATGTTACAAATCACGATAAGGTAACCGGTTTTGTTAATGATTACCCAATACCTTTTGTCATTTACTGTTGACATACAAAAAATTAACCGTTGGTTACATAGAACAAATTGACGATGTTTCCACTTTAATTATCTTTCTGTCATTTCCAACATTATCCACAACTCTTGTTGGCTAAACTGCCATGAGCGAATGGCTAGTCATATAACCTCACTTTGTCGTTCATTTTGGTCGTATCTAGTATGATGCGGTTTTTCGGTGACAAGTTTGTAACATCTCAGCCATATCTGTAGTGAGAGGTTGCTTGGACAGTAATGAGATAAGACGCCAGGTTACAAATATGGAAATATTAGTAGCTCGTAGTCAAGTAACTTTTAGGTAGATGTGATGAGATCGATTGAGCGTGCCAGTCACTAGCACACAACTGACAACTCTGGATAGCTCAATTTGTATCTGGGAGTTCGCAACGTTGAAATACTTACGATGTCTTGGCGCGTATCCTGGCAGAGGGCAAGTAACACCTCATCGTTCGGACTGAGATTTTACCCCGAGGGTCAATTTATCCCTGCGGAAATTTTGGGCAGATAATTACGCTGTACACCGCAATTTGTTTGTGGCAATTTGCTGCAGCAAAGGCCAGTTATCAAATTGCGAAGATACACTAGCGTGCTACCCAAGGAGAGAAGGAGAGAAAGAAAAAATATTCGGTTGGTGCGAAGTCAGACGCACGATAACGAAAGCCGGGTTAATATTTTTTTTTTTTTTAAATTAAATACATGAATATTGACGAGAAGCAACATTAATGTATTTTTTCCAAGTGTTTCAACAAACTATGAATCGTTTGCCCAGCGCAAACTACGAATGGTATTCGCTATGTTTCAGCGATCCAAATAAGTCAATCCATTGATCAACCGCGTTTCGCAAAATTGTTGTTAGCTAGTCCCGCTCTCTCAGATTCAAGAGAGAACACAGAATTACAACGATAGCTTTATTGAGCTAACAATGGGCCAACTTGGGGTGCTAATAGTGATCCTTTCATCAGCACGCTTTCGTCGACTTGCAAATTTCCAATCGTCCCGTAGAATTAATCTAACGGAGATTCGTCAGGGCGATTCTAATCTGATGGTATATCTCACGTTGGCGGTATCGCATTGCCTTCATTCCCTTCCCCACCTTTTCTTTCACCAGCCCCTATTCAAGCCTCATCGTCTATCCCTCTCTACCTCTCGATCTCAACGAGCTTCCGACCTTCCGCTATATCTTATCACATTCGCCTGTACATAAGGCGGCGCCTCTCAAAACTTAAGCGATTCCTAGAGGCTGGATGGGGTGTGAGACTCCTGAGTGTGGGGCAATTTGGACGATGGAATATAGAAAGTAAAAGCTTTCGGCGGCGGGGAAGTAAAAGCAACATCGTTTCGGAACGAAAGAGAAAAGAAAAAACACGAAGGAAGAATGAACGATGGCGCAATAGCGCGGTGGAAGTTACGTACCAAGTTTTCAGAGACTGATTTTAATACGCACGGAAAAGTCCTCTTACGAAAAATCCCCATCACGATTCCCTATTCACTTTTTCCCCAGGGAGCACGAAGACATGAAAGGAATGGAGAGCGGCAACGAAAGCGCAAGAGGAACGTCGGACTGGCAGCTGAGGACGAAATGAGAGTGCAAAAAGAGAAAAACCACGAAAGAGCGAAAAAAACGTAAGGGAAGAAAAAGCGGATGGTCTGAGACGCCGAAAGATAAACAGATACGGTAGACGGAAGGTATGGTTAGAAAAGCACCCTAGTCAGCTCGCCAATAGGGTCTCTGTAGTCTAGCAATGCGTATATATACACAAAAGCGAACATCCGGTTATACATACGTAAGTATATCCATACATTTACGGATCAGCAATAAGCTAGCCTCAACGTTGCCTGTCCAAAGAGAAATCTCTTCACCTGTGGACTACTCAGACGGCCAGTGGAAAATCAGAGTCGAGAAATTTCTTTTTCACTGAAAATTTTACGTTATCGAATTTTCTGAACGAATTTACGTTATCGATTCTGAACGACTACAATGAATGTACGCGAGCGTGCTCGGAAATATCAGTATGTTCGAATATGAATGAAAAAAATTGCCATTTATAAACTGACTGAAATATGAATCGTTAGGGAATGTGAAACTGATTGTCTATCAACATAGGTAGATAAACTGAATTACTTTCTAGGTGCTCTATTTTTTGTAAACTTCCAATCGAATAGTTGTCCTTTAAATGTTTTTGACCTAAAGAAACCCAAACATCATTATCCATGTAACTTGATCATATACATTTTATTCCCAAAGGCGATATCGTCTTCTATCCACTTCTATTTTCAACTATGTATTTGGGTCGAGCTTCCAAAGACCGTGACAAAAAGCTGCTGGATTTTTAGGTACGTCCAAGGCGACGCCAACAATGATCACGTGTAATTTGTCTACACAGACCCAATATTTTCGTCAAAAACACATTCCGCGAAAGCGTTACAAGGGTCCGGTATTTCAGCGAATTTTTACTTGATCTGTTCTTTCGCAGAACATGCACGGGCAAGTTTAATACTACCGATACTCGAGCTTCCTCGGAAAGCAGGAAGTTACTTCGAACTTCCTGCTTCCTGCGAAGTATAAACGGCAAAGCCTTCTTGCATTTCCTAGCTTTTCCTTGTTCCCAGTTCTTCCTTGGTCACGGGTCCGCTTCCACCATAGCAGTTTTGTACAGGTGCAGAGAAACTGTAAGTCCTTCTGCGCACCTTTCTCCTGTGGCTTTTCACAGTGCTACGTGTAAAGACCCTGTGGGGGTGCGAGTTGAAGGGAGTGTAGAAGAAGAATGGAGAAAAAGGGACAGGATTAGAGAACGAAAAAGGAAGGGAGAGATGGGAGAGAGAGAGAGAGAAGCCATACGTCAAATATTTATAGAAAAAGGGTTGAATATTTAAGCACGTCTGAGAGCAAGTTGATCCCAGTTCGCGGATCTACGGAGCTCCTTTGGCATTCCGTAACAACGAATGGTCCTCCCATCGCAAGGGACCAACATTGTATCATTTCCTATACAGGCTGTAAAAGAAGGGAACAAAAAAATAAAGCGTTGAGTTTCCGGTTGACTACGCGAGCGATATACATCGTGAAGATGCGGGACCGGAGTCGAAGAACAATACGAACGGAGTTCCCCGGATCAGGAGCGTCCGGCAACCGCTCTCACCAGACCTATTAATAATGAATCGAGCTGCTCGCTTACTTTAGTCGGCTGACGAAGTTCGATAGCTCCCTGTTCCCACCGCATGCCTCGCTTCGGATGTACCTACGCTTCGTAGATTCCAAACAACCAATTCGAAAGCTCCGAGAACACAAACGGGCTCCATTGAAACTCCCTTTCATACATATAGGACCGGAACTTCAGCTTTACCTTCCGATATTGTATGTACATATCTAAATAAGTTAGAAGTTCGAAATTTGTAATATGAAATTTTATGTTGAAACACAGTTTTCCAACTGCTTCGATTGTAAACATCAAACAATAAAAAAGTATGACTGTATAGAAAATCGTTTTGAGCCTATCTCCGACTAACGCTGCTCCCACTTTTCACGAAAATTGATCTACTTTTCTCTTTTCTTAAAAAACAGATATTTTGGGCTATAAAATACGAGTCATTGACGACAAAATCAAAATACAATTATTGTTTTTCTTAAAACATAGATTTTGAGCAATACAATATAGATCATTAATTGCAAAAGCCGAAAACTAACGATCCGAAGAATTACCAGGCCCAGATCGATCCCAGATTTTCATGATGAAAAAATGCAGTCGAGGGGTCAATAAACATTCAGCCGTTTTCCATAGATGACACGTTGAATCGATTTACTTTTTTCTTTTCAATGACGTGATAGGATACTCCATGAGGGCGACAGGCCTGTATTGTTTTATTGGAAATGTGGACTATGGATTAGCCATCCGGGGAGGCTAGACCATTCGTCTATATAGCCTGAGTGTGGATGGATTTGGCGAAGCATACGAACTCGATCTGCTATGCAGTTTCACAAGCAACAACGTACATGCATTAAACGAGCTGGCAAGCCGCGTATACGCGACACCCAAACACGTACGTAATAGCTGTACGTACCACGGGTATGTCTGGGTGCGCGCATCCCACCGACAGGGATAATTAATCTAAGCCCATCAAACGAGCGACCACGAGGGCAACGCAGCGTCCGTAGAGGTGACAAATTGCCTCGATACTACCAGACCAACTGGTTCTCCTCCTCAATATGAAGCCCTGCCGGCCGTTCCCCCACCGCATCCTTAACATTTTCCTTACCGTAAGCACGCGTCACGAGAGAGGGCAGCCGGGGCATACACGTGGAAATTGTGCGCACCACTGGCCCCGGACACGTCCGCGAACTACCAAATCTACCGCAGTTGGCTCTTGCGAACAGTTGCGGCCTCGACAGGCTAGTTTCAATGCTTTTGGGCTAGTGTGCCTACATGAGCTTAGCTTTCGTTGCTTGCTAGCCGATGACTTTACCAGCGGATATTTCGGTTCGCCACGTGTAAACGAGGACAAGACTCAATGGCCGTTCATTCCACGCTCAAGTCCCTCGAATTCAACCGGCGAATCAGCCGCAGATAGATCGGCTCTACTGAAATGGTAGCGTTGTGTTTTGCGTGCTGGAATGAACGACGCGACAGGCGCCCTACGGGAAAACCGCGAAGCACCGGCTACTCCAACATCGGGTGCACTCTTGCCATGCGTTCCCGTTTGAATTTCACTTTGCATACGCAATCGCGTAGCAAGTTGAATTCGTTGACAGTGGAGGATTGGATGGGAACGCTCATATCGTGATTACAAATGGACCTGCTGCGTGGATTATCATTGAGATGTTTGTCAGCATCAAAGACGAGTGCCACGTGTGAGTGTGATTGGATGTAACATGCGAATACTTCGATGCGAACGTGATAAAAATGACTCATCCAGAAGAATCAACCATTGGGCACGTGATCGAGTTAGCTTTTATTGGATTTGATTTAGCATTTGATTCTGGTGTATAAATGGTTTGCCTTGAAACACTGGATGAACGAGGAGTGAGCTGCGATCTGCTCCAACAAACCCTGTATGCACACATTAGAATGAGCAAGCTCCATAAGACTTTACAGCCAGCTGTACATTTGCTCTGTTACTCCTATAGCGTTACATACCGGAATGGATGTCCATGGTACGCTCGAAAGGGCTGAAGTGTTCGTACAGATGTGGAACATACATTACGGTGAATTTTGAAGTCGGTGAGAGAGCGAGAGTTGAAAGGACGAGAACGGTAAAATCTAATGGCCGTTTAACGTACGTTCGTGTACACAAGTGGACGCTCACTGAGCTGTAAACTCAAGGATCCTCCTTAACCAAGGACCTCAATAGCTCGAACGAAGCTCTGACGAATTCGAGTCGCAGTACCGCGTGTGTTGCTGTGTTAACCACTCTTACAGCTTTTGCTGTTGCCGCATTCGCTTCAATAGTACTTTTCTGCGATCAAGTTATGAGGTTATAAGTGATAATTTATGTTGATCGATTTATCTTCCATATTCTTAAAGCTTGTTTTGATTGTATCGTTCTGTGATCAAACACGTTGACATCGTCACATTCCTCTCAGTCTCTCACTTTTTACAGTTTCAAACCTATTTGCCCGAAATTTTGTCAGATAAGGATTTTAATTGATATGTAAAAGGATGTTGAAAAAAATGTTCAGGCTATTTTCTCCTCTGGTGAGATGATGAACATTTTTCCGCATTTGATGAAATAGCGTTTTTTTTTTTGGCATACTCCATGAATCTGGATGATATCGGGTAGATCTTCATTATCAAACGGAACAAAATTAAACTAAGGTCCTATTTATCATTTTTTTCGTACAAAACATTTTCTTAATATCAATCTTGCAGATCCTGCCCGAATAATGTGTCAAACGTTATGCAGCCTCGAAACTACTTTTACCACTGATACAACTTTTGGAAGTTATATCACGTTATATATGAGCGGGATAGAGATAGGTGAAATGTTTAAACTAAGATTTCTGCAAAATGAAATATCTTTAAGGTTAAACAAAACAACGATAAATTGATGAGAAACCGCTATCAAATCTACAGAACCTGATGCACGGTTTGGCCGAAAAACGTGCAAATGATAAAACTGGTTTTGAACATTTATCAGGGTATGTAGATCTTCTACATGTTGGTAATGAATAATCGTAACGCAGCAGACAGAATGATAACGACAATTTCGTGATTGATGCTTGAAATGTTTGGACAAACGAAATACGACGAATCGATATCGGCAGACGAACTGGGCAGGTTTTTTTCAACTACATTTATCCACATCGTTTCGAGCTACCAACTTCTAGCCCCAGCTATACCGAACAGGATTAATTGTGTTTGTATTCATAGATTTTTTTTGGGAGGAACTTTTCCTGGGAGATCCGGTTCAGCCAGGGTACTTCTCTCGTCGTGCTCTAAGTCCATTGGTTTGCTACCCCCTGTTTAGACCGGAAGGGTTATGCAAATCTCCCAAAAGCCCCGAGGGATAGCAGAGCTTGCTGGGGTTCTTGATTATGGCCACATGTATGGCGACCTACAGAAGGTACGTATGGCTAATACCCGTTGGCCAGCGAGATAGGTAGAGGACAGGCGTATCAGTGTGGAAGCGCCAACGGAGCATCCATCGATAAGATCAGCGCGCCGCTTCTTTTTTGCTCTTCAGACTATGCGAGGACCGTACAGGTCTGCACTGTATGGCGATTATGTACTAGTACAGTACATACCATTACCTGAAATTGCCTGGTCGAGTAAGCTGCCCGTTTACATCCTGTGTCGTCTTTCCACTCATGGTTATGATATGGCTGAGAAGCGGCAGCGTTACCTGCTTCAAGGGTTAAATTTTTTTCGCTTCGGCAGCGTTAACGTGACATGGACCATCTCGGGTACAAAAAGTAACGTCGTCATCGTTGTCGTCTCTAGATTGAAGATGATTAAAAAAAACAGAACAAAGAAACAAAAAGATCTTAACTAGTATTCTGAAGATGTTTCGTTACAAAAATTTTCATGAGGACTGACAATGACATTTTTATTTTCGTAATTTACACCCTTCAAGTATTCAGAAAACGTAGGTGAAAAGGTAAATGTCTAAGGTATTTTGGAATCGAAAGCCTAGGTTTTCAATTCCAAAACAATTCTAAAACGGTTCTATTCAATAGCGGTTGAATGAAACCGTCTGCCAAGTGGAAAATAGGTAGATTAAAATTTAAACGCGTTTATCTGGAAATGCCACTTGGCAGTAGTACACGGGACGCTCTAGAGCTTCAACGGATGAACCGATTTACTTAAGCCTCTGCGAAATTGGGGGGAAATTCAATTTGCGGATCCATCAGGCAACAATTTTTGTCAATAATTGATTTATGAATGTCTTATTTCGTAGATTAAAGTAAAAAAGGGCCAAAGAATTGTTTTTTTTTAACGGCTGGCATTTATATCTCGCAGTTTATTTATTTACAACTTAGCCCAATCAATCACTCGATTCTAAATCGTGATGACATAGTTTCAAAATTTTCAGCGATTTAGATCTATTCGTTTTGCAGAATATGTTTTCCCATATGCAACCATATTGAATTTATATGTTTATAAGTACTAAGTTATTTATCGAAAAATCAAACAGTAATTTATGTATTATTATTCCATACAAAAGTATAATTTCTCAAATTTCCAAGAATAGTGGCGAGTTTTTCATATCCATCCAATAGTTCCTCAACACCTCCTGTTAAGCGCTCGTCAAAGCGCGATAAAAATCGAAATGGATCCAACCTTTAGTGTTTGGGTAATAGCGAAACGAATTTCGTGCCACGCCGATGACACAATATCCCAAGAACGGATTGTCTTGTGGAAGTTACTTGGTGAGTACAAACTTCGTTAATCCCGGAGATTCTCGAGTAACGCAATTTAGTAGGCAAGTCGGATGTGGCGTACGGTTTAGGATAGCACGAAAATGTGACGATCTTTCATCATTTCACGCTCGAGTGGGCCCTTAATAAACGAGAGAGAAAATGTGTCGGCGAACAAACGCAGGGAAGGAACAGTGGGCGCGAAACCGAACGAGGTGAGAGAGGAGCCTCGGGCGCCACGTCGTGTTTCCCCCTACTCGATTTATTACTGGAGACTCGCACCGCAGTGAACACTGAGGGCGGAAACGCGGGCCCTCACCAAGCGGTGCTCCGTGATGACTCTAGTTATTCGTAATTACTCGCGCTCGTTGTACCAGCTCGCTCATTTCTCAAGTCCCTAGACAAGCGGAGTTGAACCGGTAACTGGCTTTATTGACTCGTCCCAAGCATCGGAAATACGTAAAATACGATGTGAGGGTGTTCCTACCATTGATCGCAATCGATATTGCGGACTCGATAACACGATAAACCGATAACGAACGCAACAAAAAAATAAAAAAAATTTACCTTAGCGATCATCTCTACGAACTTAGTGAGACGCGTGAAAAGGGACTATTAATTAGCTTCACACTTGATGAGAGCTAACTTTGATGCAACTAGAATAGCAGTAGTATCCAATTAAGCGGAAAAAAAGAAGCGGTCATGGTGAGACAGCAAAGGAACAACGATGCCATCGAAGTCATGCTCTCACCTACCACTCGTGTCGAGGCAACGCCTCGGAGTCGCATATAAATATGCGAAAAGTTTCGTATCGTAATTAAAGGTCTCGATGCGCGACGTTCAGACGAGGTGGAATTCAGCTACGCTTAGGGCACTGACGAAGAGATAGGAGCTTCGGTGAACGAATGGGTTGCTCTTTCCGCGCTACCGAGTCACTCGAAAAAACCAAATGTAGGTTTCCCCTTCCCCTATCGTTTTTTTTGTGTCCCTGGGACTTGGTGGCATCCTCGCTAATGGTTAAATGCCGATGTTTCTCCTTTGTCATCACCCCTTGCACTCTCACCTCACCTTATCGAAACCACGCCCTATCTCCCTTCATACTCGATTCTCAATTTTTTTTCTACCTTCTCTGCAGTACACTCGACGTCTAATTCCCTCCAATTTATCATGACTTCTGCTACTTACGATTGCAGAATGCGAACAACTTTATCGCAAGCTGATGTCTTTGTGGAGATGGCAATTTTGTGCGATAATGCGATACACTCGATCAAACGTAAAATATTGGAGATAAAACGAGCAATCTGGATTCTCTTGATTCGCCATATTTTTATATACGCATGCACGTATAATATTGACATACATAATTGTCCAATAATTTTCATATCCGGAGCTTAACCAGGTATGGTGAAATTGTTAACTCTTGATTTTCCATTGTAATAAAATCACATTTCCTAATTAATAATGAATTGCTATCGGCTTGCATTGTTGGTTAAACAGCACGAGAGCCTGCTTTGACGAGACACTAGCGCTCGGGAAAGCCTATATATCGCCTCAGGGTACGAGCGAAAATTAGTCAAGTGTAAAATGTATACCATATCCCATGATTGCCTGAAAGGCTTCTCCGTTAGTATAGCTAGTTACATAAACACATATATGTTCACGTTTGTTCAATAAAATATTTTTACGTGCCCCATTCGATATCAATGTTTGTTCCGTCGTATACGGAACGGGCGATTATTTTTAATTCAACAAATATTATATATATATTAAAATTCACAAAATATCGTTGTCGTCCCAAGGTACGCCAGGCAAGAGTGTTCATCCCTTACCTGGAGTCCATAAAAAAGGGTCAACAGTCCGCGCACGGGTTCACCGATGACTCGCTCCTTCGGTGGCCACGTGCAAGGCAATGAAACATTTGGTTCGCAGGCGCGATGTTTTTTGCTTTTCTCTAATCTTCACTGCGAAATTGCCTTAAGCAGTCGCGCCTCGGCTCACCCCACGTATTCCCAATAAAGGGATTTATCAAACTTTCCCGCGACAGCCGAGGGAAAAATCGCCAGTGCCGTAATAAAACGCCCGCTGGTCAACACATGTAACAAGGTTGTCGGCACGTCCTGTTCGCAAACGTCTTCATCTGTGATTGGTGACAGCTAAGATCCACCCACTATCATTTTCCACATTTTTCTACCAATGAAATGAGTTGACTCCTAAGGAAGGGTTAGAATATCATTCCCCTTTTTTGGCAGCTACTTTCGTCACCAAACACCGATGCAAGACTCGCACCTTTTCCGAAACAGTAATTATCAAATCTTCGAAGAGGAAACACCAAGAGTCCAGCAACATTGAATTATTGCCTCTCTCGCCTAAATTACTCAAACATATTAACAGTAGTCATTGCGACTCAACACAACACAATCGCATCATCTCATCAAACAACGCGGTCTATACGTGTAACAACGATCAGTGACACACACTGATCCGTGTAAATAACTGTGAATAAATTAAAGTATTCGTTTAGTTTATCTTCAGTTATGTCCAATCAACCACCTTCACCACATTAAGTTGAGATGCGGGAGTACGCCATCAAAACAGTGTCGAATCACACGCGTTTCGGAATCAGGATTTACGACCCTGGTTGACTCGCTATCAGTAAGTCGAGTCGCACTGTGCGGAGCGTACAATGTTGGTACCAGGTACCATAATCATTTATTGTGCATTGTAAAATCGTACATTTAGCATACATGTGACTTTAGATTTGTTGGCTTAGGGAAGGTAGAGAATAAATGCCGAACGGTATAGATCCAAGTTGAGATAAGCGAGAAAAGCGAGCCATCCGTTAACATACCTCCGACCATTCTCTAATTACCACAGTCCCTCATGGCAGGATGGCCATCCGGTGAACACATTGAGACCACGATACGATGATACACGTTTATCTACGGACAGAAACGGCACCTCCTGTTACTGCTACGTCATCAACCTCCAGCTATAAACTGTCTCGGTGATGAATGCATGATCAAATAATGACCTATTGCTGTGTCTCATTTGCTAGACAATCATTTTCACTTTTATCCCTCTTTATTTGACGGTGTTCCTTCCATATGGCTACAGTGGCATCCTTTTTTCGTTGCTTGTTGATTGCCCTCCTACATGGTAATTCTTCTATCAACAAATTCACCATTTATAATTATACCAAGAACCTCGCGTTCTGCATCGCAAAAGTATAATTAAAATAATGACTTTATTTGAACAAACTCATCAACCGGTCACTAATGCAGCACTTTTGGTATATGCTCATTGCCTATGAAGTTAGTTGAACAAGTCAATGCCGATTCCTGATGGATGAAGCTATGTACATGCTGAAAAACTCCCGACGAAATTCCTAGTATTAGCATGATAAACTCGGCGAATAATTAATATTAGTACGCTAATTAGTAGACTGTATAGTTAGAAACATGAAGCATAGAGATTACGGACCGAGAGTACTTTATCAAATACGGACGGTCCGACTCACCAGGTCAGAGGCATAAATG
Source organism: Ophioninae sp. A BG-2022a (assembly GCA_030523105.1). Classification (NCBI taxonomy): domain Eukaryota; kingdom Metazoa; phylum Arthropoda; class Insecta; order Hymenoptera; family Ichneumonidae; species Ophioninae sp. A BG-2022a. The sequence continues at coordinate 77,907 of JAPYZI010000048.1, forward strand.
GAGTATTGGTATATACTCCATCATTTGCCGACCGCAAAGAGTTTTCCACTCGTATGAGACTGGCGCATCTTGGTCCAGCCTCCATGTAAGTCACTTGCTATACTTTTATGACAAGAAAAGATGTTATTGACCTTTCCAAACAAGTTCCTAGTAATTAAGTGATTACTAACATCACTAGCTAGACAAAGACGAGCAAGACCCGTGATTATCGCTTTCGGAAAATAGGATAAAATTATTTTTCAATAAGTACTAATATTGAATAATTCTTCACGACTATTTATTGCGAATTGCCTTGATCGAAGCCCGACGTATAGAGTAAGTAAAGGGAATGCCATTAACTTAAGGAATAAACACTTCAGTTTTCCAAATTTCAAGGTACATTCAAAGTATGAAAATATACTAAACGTTTGACTGTTCACTAACCAATATTTGAACATAAAACATGTTTATCTTTCACCCATAGTTAGCCATATATATAAATAAAAACAGGTCTTGTCGCTACTGGCCATGAATGTATGTAATACCGTTAAGGTAACGGGGTCATGGTGATCAATGGCTCCAAACAATCGTTGTCTGATAGAGTTGAAATAAAAAAAATGAACATGCGATTGTACAAAAGTGCGTTATCGACAAGAGTAATGTTTTTATACCTGAAATCATAATTCTACGAATAAGTAAATACTAAAATTCTGGTATTACCGATAAAAACTTCTGACGAAGAATTAAATCGGTAAGGTCGTAATCAAAGGTACGTACTTTTCAATACATCAAATGAATTAGCCTCTACAGCTGATACTTTGAAACTCCGCAACATCTCAGATAAGTCTCGAAAAATAGGAAGTCCGTGGAGGGTCGTTTCACAGTGGCATCATGCTCCCCTCATTTTCGGTAATCGAAGGCTAGGGTGCAGTTTTGTATAGCACTTGTAGTATCATCTCTAGAACGTTCAATTATTACCTGTCACATAAAATACTCGGAACCAGTTCTAACGCTGTAAAAGTTAGGAGGAGGGTCTCTCAAAGTCCATTCAAAACTGTGGACGGATCCACGAGGCTTTCCATACAAGGAGCACTGGCAGTCGCTGTAAAGCAGGGAGCAGCAATTTGTGCGGAATTTGTTACTTCACTTGCCTTATCGAGCTGCAGGATCTCCTGCTGCGAGCGTTTCCATCTACGAAACCGTACCGGATAATAAAGACGTTTATCGCCATTGTTATTGTTATTAGTCTCACGAGGAAAGAGAGTATACGGTGTTGTTGTACTCCTGCGTTGTAGGTTTGTAATGCTGCAGTAGAAAAGCTGCTTCAATGCTGCTGGGCCGTGGATATTCCCGCGTATGCATAAAATTTGACGCACACCATACTGATGCTCTAAATATCAGATGGCTTCACGATAATATGTGGTTTCAGTCCAATTGCTGCGACGTTTTCTACTCAGAAAGATCGAGAAGTTAGCGTCTTGCCTGAGGGGCCTAATTTGAAGTTTGAGGCGTTTTAGATTTTGAAAACAGAAAGTAACCGAGTTTTATTGAATGGGATATATGCGTAGAGCGGAATTGTCCACTTGATTGAAAGTCATTACCGTCGAAGAAGATACGGCGAGAAAACTGAACTTGTCAGCATTTCTGTAGGATATTGTTAAATCAATATCTACCAACCATTGAGGGTAACCAAGCGCGGAGAGTAAGTGTACGCACTTACTTTACCCCTGAACATGAATAGTATAGCTTTAATATTCTGACGTTTATCTTTTAAGACTGATGACTCCTCAAATTTCAAAATTCTCACACTTGACCCTAATGTCTCTATCCAACTTACTGACGCTGGCCAGTGTACACTTCAACGATTCCGGGGTCATTAAAGTGTACACAGAGAACAGTCAATACAATCGTTGATTGCTGTTTCCAGTATCGCTGATGATCACAGATATTTCGGTTTGCCTAAGAATCAGCGACAATATAAATCTCTAATGTACAGTTGGGTGTCACCATCATATACTTATTATCCTGCTTGTAACAGTTTTCTCTTCGACAAACAAAGCGAGAAAACCAAAACGATAAAGCCCTGCTAGTTACTCTGAAGTTGGTTCGAGAACGTCTGAAATATTTCGAGTTCCGATATCCGTTGGTAACAAACGCTCGTAAGCATTATTGAGTAATATATAAAAATCGGAGATCTGTATACAGAATGGCAGTATATCAAATATGCAAACATTTGCCGGATAACGTCCGCTCGAAACTTGACATATACATCCAGAATGATTGCTCACCATGATGAATCAGCCACCATCCAAAGAAAGCCAAGATAATACAAGCTTGATAAGGCAACTAAAAAAAGTCGAGTCTATAAGAGGAACTCAAATGAACATGTATGTTGCATTTGAGTTCCCATGTATTCCTAAGTAACTCCACGATACTTGGATGTTAAAATTCTCTTTTGTTCCATTTTTTATTGGGGCCCAGTAATTGAAAATTATTTTCGTGAAAAATTATTTCTCGAATTGAAAGATTCTTTCATGGGTCCTCCTCGCGAATAGTATCTTGGCTGCGTTCGGTGTGTCCTCCAAAGATGAGAAATACAGTACAAGCAAGCGAAGATCGATGGATCGTTCTGGCGACTAATTGTCAGGAATTATATGGCGACCAGGCATACTTTGATCGTTGTTTCGGGAGCCTAGTTTAGTCGGCCATGACTGAAACGTAGTTACCTCATGCGCAAGTATTTGAGTATACTGTAGCAATGCTGGACCATTCGCTCGATCCTTGATCAGAGAATCTCATTCCCCGTTCCCTGTCTCGTCATCAATTGCTTCCCGCACCCTCCTGCCAGGATTACCGATGGTTCGCTCGGGCTGATTACGTAAGTAAACTAGTTCCCCTGTCACGCAATGGCGGCGAATTTATGATGCTCGAGACGAAAATTACTGTGTACATGTATGCACGTGTATCGCCTACTCGTTATGTGATTATGTGAGACCGTTGTACGAACGATGTATATCATGATGCTAGTGATGTCACTAATTTACTTGATGTACGAAGCACGACGAATTGCTCGAAATGATGTATTGATGATAAATTGGGGAGGACCAAGAATATCAAACAGATATTCTTGCACGACTCATTGGCGGTTACTGCTTCATCATTGAAATCGCAATTCCGATGGCGTATACGACAAAGAAATGTTCAAGATTTTTGAATATTGACGCGTGAAAAAAGTAAGGTAAGTCGGCGGGAGATGACCTTACAAGAAAGATGTAAAGTAGTAAATTGCTTTTCACTTTTTGCATTCATTATTAAGAAATCGTCTCAGTGTGACCCTTCGAAAAATCACTGATTTTCGCGATTTTTTAATAATGTTGTAATAAACTAATCGGTCTAGTTTTTTTAAAAATAAATAAATACATTTACGCCGAATACAAAATTATTCTTTTTAGATTCATTTATTTAGTATATAATAATTAAATAAATTGTTGAAATAACACGTTAATAAAACGGTCTTGTACGATGTCCACAATTTCGGTCACAATTTTGATGTGAAATGAAAATTTCAAAAAGATTATTAATCTGTAGAAAAGTCGCTAACGCGCTATCGAGGTTTGTTTATTTTTAAAATTTGACACAAAAGTATCGAATTTGGCCTTCGTTTCAACAGTTTTTCGTAAAAGAATAGGAAGATTTAAAAAAGACAAAAGCTTCCATAGCACGATAGAAAATGACGTTAAAAATGTTGTCTCAAAATTGGAAATAGATATCTTCAAAACTCTTCTTTTGAGAGTGGACACCGATTTGAAAAACACCATTCCGAGAAAAACGCGTTTAAAGATTGTAGTCCCGCGTAGTCCCGCTCCGTTCCCTTTCTATAAGACACGCTGTTGTGACCGTAAAAATTTGAATTTCGATTTAACAATTTGAGAGAATGTTTAGAACAGTCTATACTAGTATATAACGATTTTTTGAACATTTCACACTGAGACGATCCCTTAACACCTTCGTATTTAACGGTGTACAATTGTTTCGTGTTACACAAAAGACGTATGGAGTCTTGGCAACCCCCTTCATTCTTATTTACAAACGTCTATATATATATATATATATATATCTCGGGGGGGTATGCGTATATCGTTGCTTTATTAGATCTCGAAGTTGCAATGCTGACGAATGGCTGCGATATTTATATTCATAACCATGGGGCTGCGATGGGTGGATGTTCTCTCCCAGCTCGAATCTCGTTCAACGTCAGCAATATTTACCCTCGACAAATATGGCTTCGGAGGCTTTCATCGAATCTTTCCGAACACTTGCCTACTTCCATTCTCTCTTACGCTATTCTTTTACCTCCTTTTTCCTTCGCGACTCTTTTATATGACGTTCAGCCCATATAAAACATTCACAAATCTTCGTCACAGTTTTTCACGACATTTGCCGTAGAGTACTATTTTATGTAGACTTCTACTTGCATACCCGAAGGGTGGAGGTCGACTGATGGAATTTTCACAGCTGTCGATTTTCAGCAGTGCGACAATAGAAGCGCTTAAACAGTTTCGTACCTGTCCCATACTTATATAGATATATGTATATACACACGTGTATTTTGAGGGGGTACCGTCGAATACAGCTGAGCATATACTTCGCAACCACAATTTTTCTCTACTGGTGTTTTTTATCCCTGAAGCGACGTCGCAGCTCGGACGCATACCGTTTTTCCCCCACTATATTTTCCAAGATTCTTTTGCCCCCAGGGAATCTTCTACAAATAAGTGCAAGGAATTCCAAAGACACGGGCACACGCAGGGCACACGCGTTTATTTATATTGATAAATTTTCTTTTATATTCCATCGAAACTGAATAACTTCAAAAAGAAAGAATCTCCCATTTCTCCTTTCTCCTGACTGAATACTTTTCAGAAAATTTCAAAAAACTTACCAGTATATAAATGCCCATAAAAATACCCAAATATAGTGGTATTTCCAATATCCTTCCTTTTCTCCACCATTTACAAAATGTTCAGGGTATTTTTAAAGGTAAGCGGACTTCGGCGACATTGATATTGGGATCGTGGTCCGATACCTCAACTCGTGGAGTGTCAAATGGTTTATGGATTTCGCCTTAATGATGGATACTGGAGAAGAATCTTGGCTTGATCCGCGAGCACTTCCGCGATCGTAAAACGGGAGATCCGAAAGCAATCAATCATTTTAGGGGTCCTAAAACTTTTGACACGTACGAGCAAGTGCTGAAGGCTATAGAACTGCTCATTCACCCTATCATTCATCTTTGTAGAATAGCAAGTGTGACGTGTCGCAAAGTGCGCGAGAAAAAAAAGAAATCAATTCCGAACGTTCGGAAATTTGAAGATCTTGCGTATCGGTTCGCCACTATTTTCGTTTCTTCTTTGGCCAGAAATCAAAGTTTTTAAACGGTGCCCCCTAGGGACGGCAGGGCCACTAAAGAGGAAACCAACAAAAAATGGTAACGGATGAGGAACGGTTGAGGCACTTGGCACAGCAGTAACTTTTAATTAGGGAAACCACCCGCGCTATCTCTCGCCCCAGTGGTTAGTGTCTTGACGCAACTTAACGGCGATTTTTACTCATTACGAAGACCGAGGCCTGACAAGAGGATTCCCCGTGGCGCGTTTTAGCCGACGAGAAAGATGAAAACGTCCCGTGGGTTCGCACCTCTCCCACGCGAGCAACGATTTCCCAGCTCTTCTCTCTTGCAAAGATACTCGAGCTTATACCCCCACCTACACCCTTGCCACCTTGAGTCTCGCTGTTTAATTCTCTTGCTGCATAATGCTTCCGAGCTACTTTGTAATACCGGGCTTTTCTTGAACTAGACTCGTTAGGAGGACGGATAAGCGGAGAGCGCAGGACGAAGTCATCGCAGATCTGAGCCTTTATAAGCTTTCCTCGTTATTCAGCTCGATTAATCTCTCGGGGAATCTCGATAAATGTACATTTTTTTAGTAGTCGTGTTGTACAAGTGAATGATAAAGCCCCTAAAACTATTACGAAGAACCAGGCTTTCTTAGTTCATTTACACAGACTTCCGGTATCGCGGAAATACAAAAGAGGGGAAAAATGGGCAAAATAGTATTACGTTACGAATAGCAGCTTAATTTCGAAAGTATACTTAACAAATTTGAACTAATTGCAACTCGAGCTTTATGTAACTATTTTTTTAGCGTTTCAATTAAAGTTATATATTTCATGTGAATTTGAAATAATGTTATTTCACCTAGCCAATCTACCTCGTCAATAGTTCTTTAGAAGTGATGGGGTATTGATATTTGCCCCGAATCTGCAAAACTTTTTAATGATTCGTAAATTGATTTCCGGATGGATCTCCAAGATATCCCAGGAGGCGAAATCACAATCTTACGAATAAATGACCCTCACACTTAAGTTTTATCGTGCTGCTTATCTCCTTAAAATTAAGATGCATAGTATATGATTTCATTTACCCTTCGACTGTTGCCGTCCTTGGGATTCAGGTCCGACGCCACGGTCCCGAAGATTGTCGGCTGTAATCAGAAAAGTGAAAGAGAAAATTCAATAAAGTAAGTAGTAATTAGAAGTATACCACGTGATATATGAATTTGGGAGAGTTATACGAATTTTCTAGGTGAGATTTTTTATCTGAAAGTAGATTACTCATAAAGTTACTGAAAATTTTTAAGCTCTACGCTTATGAATGCCAGAATGGCTCTTTTTTTCCTAGATAAGATTGTTCATCCTTTGTTTTAAACAAATATGCTTCTCCTTTTTTTTCAACAAAAATGAACTAATCATTTTATTAAGAAATACACTCGTTCTTTTCTAAAAAAATTGATATTTCGGAACTGAGTGTCCTGATGAAAGATTAAGTTTTAGTTTTCAGGAAGAACCGACAGAGACTCTTCTTTCCAAAAAGAATGGCACTGCCACTACAGGTTTTTCCTTAAAAAAAAACTGAATAGTCCATGAGGGAACTGATTTTGACAATTTATGGCATCGATCTTAAACATGTTTACAATCTCAAAATCATCAAAAAGTTCATACGTGGTTTGAAATAATTGTAGGTGTCATGCAGGATGAAACACTGGTGATTTTGTTAATGTCTGGACAATGCAGACGTCTCTTCCAATCGCATTGCAGTAAATAATTAAATTCCAAGTTCCATCTCAGACGGAACGAGCGCTTACATAAGCATAAATTAATCAGTTAGCAATTATCCATTTTATTCGAGAATGATAATTGAACAAAGATTATGATATCTTTAACCATTATAAATAGCGTCGTCGTCCCAAGGCACTACAGGCAAGAGCATTTCTCTTTTACCTGGAGTCCATAAAAAACGGTTAACAGTCCGTACACGGGCTCGCCAATGACTCGCTTTCTCGGTGACCACGTGGAGGACAATTCAACAATTGGTTTGCAGGCACAATATTTTCGTGTTTCTTCAACTTTTTCTACAAAATTATTTTAAGCAGTTGCGTCTCGGCTCACACCACGTATTCCTAATAACAGAATTTGTCAAACTCTCTCGTGACGGCCGAGGCAAGCGCGAAAATCTCCGGTGCGATGATTAAGTGCCCGCTGGTCAACATATGTTATAGGATTATCAATACGTTCTATTCACAAACGTCTTCATCTGTAACTGGTGACAGCTAAGATCCACCCACTACCCTTTTCTATATTTTCTACCAATGAAATCAATTGAGTTATAAGCAAATAGGCGGAATTTCATCCCCGTTCTTGAAGCAGTTTTCGTCATCAAACACCGATTCAAGAATTGCATTTTTCATCATCAGTAATCGTTAAACATTCGGAGAGGAAACATCAAGGGTCGAAGCAACGCGGATCTTTCGCCTCTCTGGAGTGTATTACTCACATCACATTAATGGTCGTCATTGTGATATAACACATACGATTACAGTCATTATCAAAAGTACGCGGTCTATACGTGTATCAATGATCGATTTCGCATACTGACCCGTGTAAATAATTATTAATAAAATAAAGTGTTGTCAAAAGTGATCCGTTGGCCGTGCGGGTTAAGGCACGGGTATTTCTTCGGAATTTTTCGATGAAACTCGTTCCGCGGCCGGGAGGTGAACTTGGGACCGGCGGTACTGGCATAGGTTTTCCGCAGTTTCCCTATGCCCGTGCCAGAAATGGCACGGTAAATACGGTACAGAGGGGGTAAGTCGGCTGTGGCCGCAAGGGGGGTGGGGGGGTCAGGCGGAAGCGAGGTGGGGGGATAGGAGGAAACACGGTGGGGGAAACAGGAGGAAAAAAGGAAGAAAACAAGGTGCGGGAACCGGGAGGAAACAAAAAGTGACGGAAAACAGGGGACAGAGGAGGGGAGAGATGCCGTGAAAAAACCCGAAAGGGTGTACGGGGTGGTACAACTAATGAAAATAAAAAAAAATAAATAAATAAATAAAGTGTTGTCTTTTACTTTATCTGCAATTGTTTTCAATCAACCATCTTCACCACGTTAAGTTGAGGTGCGGGAGTTGGCCATCGCACGCGTTCAATATTAGGATTTACGACCCTGGTTGACTCACTCTCAGTAAGTCGAGTTGCACTGTGCGTGATACAGAACATTCCACGTTTCATTATTTTGCACAACTTTAATGCTTTATTGCAGCAACGCTGTTATAAAGTTCCTGTGATAATGAACTTTTATGTGGAAATGGATCGGTGGTGGCAGAGATACAGCGATGTGAAAAAAAAACATGGCCGGCCATTGTCACGGAAATTGAAACTTTGAAAGTTCACCTAATAGCGTATTACGCCCTGTCGTACATGGCGAGGAAAATTATTGCCGTTTAAAGTGTGCGCCGGAGGTTGGTTTCAAAGATTTTATCAAAAAATGCAAGCGAATTAATAAATATGCATCAGCATAATCGTAAAAGAGGAGAAACTCGTAAATCGTTCGTCTTTTATATTTAGAACGGATGGTATTTATATTCGTACAACTCTGCACATACACACCGTGTTTTTCATTACCTCAAAGCAGGAAGACCATTTACAAAAAATCGATCTTTTTTCCCATGAATTGATAGTTCAGTTTCTTAAGAATATTGTGTCTAATTTTTATAACACAATTCCAAGAATTGTTGAAGTTTTCGCAAAAAAGGGCCAAGAGCGTTCGTGCCGATTAAACGGAGCTATGCGATTTTGGGCGCGTTAATCTGAAATATATGATTTCCCAACTGCTGGAATTATTACGCAGAGACTATTCCACCAATTTCAATGAAATTTGTCGCACATCTCTGTTGCATCAGCAGTTTGTCGGTGAACCTAAATATTATGCTGTTTTTCGAAAATAAAACCTACTTTTGCCCTTAAATGCAACAAAAATTTCATGAAAAAATCACTAAATTGACTTTACCAAGCTGCCGTTTTCTGAATTTTGCATATATTTCCAAAATCTTGATTCACCGACATCATATGAGTTTTATTTTTGAGAATCATTTTGATTTTTTTATTATCACAGCGTGAGGGAGGACTTTAGAAGTGCGACAATATTTTAAAAATCTTCTTCTAAACATTAACGTAGAAAGAATGTATATTTTCATCGAACAATTAAAATATGAAACAAAAAACATCTAAATATGCAAATGTCTATGTGTATTCTTTCTACGAATGAAAGCAGTCATAAGTCACCCATCAGTTTCGACCTTGTAAATGGTCTTCCTGCCTCAAATATAATTGCTCTTTCGTTACCACTTATTCAGATTCGCAATTAGTCGAAAAACAGTTATCATACTTAACCTATTGAAATTGTCTACCTTTAGATAATTTCCGGGTAGTTAATTTCCCTAAAGTTTGTCCGAAATGCTGGCCTCATGGATCCGCAAATTCAGATAATGTCGTACATGTTCAGCCTTACAAGTAGCTAATTTAATAATTGATGAATCCTTCGAAAAGGGGATTTCTTACTTCAAACAATAATTTATGTCAAATGAATTATTAAAAATTGGACGATATTCAATGATACTGATTGCTAAATAATTTACCAAAAAATTCTAAAATAACTGATATGTTTCATCTTGTCAAAAACTATCATTCTTAAAATTCTGGAAAAGTTTTGCCATTATGTTAATATCCGTCCACTAATACCTTAACAAATGTATATATTCGTTGAATCAGACGTATACTTTTTTTATAAACAAAAAAAATTCGACATAACTTCCAACTCTTTCTCGAAAGCGGTTGTGGTGTACAATTCGTCCATTGCTTAAGGGATTATATAGAAAGTTGAGGCTCAAAAAATCGACAATTTTTTTATTGCATATTCTATAAGTATATACATTCGAAAATATCTGTGCGGAATTTCATTCAGATCGGAGCACTAGGTCATAAATTGTGCCGTGTCTTCGACTGCAAGTATGGGGTATGAATAAAGTATTAGACACAAAATTTTAATCGTAATAATCTCGGAATAGACTTTTTTGAAAAATACCGTCGCTATGAATGTGATAACTCGAAAACTTTTCAACCGATCTTTACGAGTTTTTAAATAATTTATTGTTAATATTTACAATCTCGTGTAATGGAAGGGTTTTTTGTTTATTAAGAGATGTGCGATTGTGTGAAACAATTTTTTGTTCTAAATTTTCAACACCTCAATAATCGATTTTTTTTTTTGCAAAATGGTTCTTGCATTTGATAAAAGTTTTTTTTTGTAAAAAAACCGTTCAAGTACACCGAATGTCATTCTTGTTCAATAATTTGTGGGCTTTTTTTATTTCAGTTGAGCAGTTCGCCATTAATCACGTTTACCGCAAATCTCTTAAAAAAAAGGTTTTTCGGGGAAAGGGCCTTAAGTCCTACAATTGTTAATATTTTTTATTGTTAAAATTCTACTTTTGTTCTCCGAAACCAGGTTCGACACACTGTATTTAGTTTTTTTTCGATAAAATCGTCATAACGTACGTAAAAAAATTCACGAACATATCTCAAATTTTTGCACCAAGTTTGTATATAACCCCTTAAGAGAAGGACAAAGGTTATAGCTTCGGACGTACATATTTTGAATAAACTAAAAATAATATATTATTAAGTTATTATGTTTCAAACCAATGTGTTATTTCAGCAAAAAGTCACCGGAAAAATGTATATTGGAAAGATGATGCTGGAGAAATTGACCTCCAAGGATTGCCATAGAAACAAGTAAATAGACATACATGCGGCATTCGTTAGCTTCAAGCGATTCAATTCCCATTATCCGTATATTTAAAACATAGATACTATATTTTACTTCGATATACATTATTAGCAATTAATACGAATGATCGGGATTCATTAGTCATTCGGAGGATATATTTGAGTGATAGTTGAAATTAAAACGATGTGACAGTTCAACGATGCCAATCATAATTATGCATTAGAAACGTATCATGGATTTCGACCCAAACGTGGAGCAATGTGTATAGACAGGTACTTGTGTATATACACTTGTATATGAGTGTGTAACGCTTGAATTGCCTCTCATAAGTCTCCGATATAGAGTGGCAGGATGTGCGATGCGCGGTAGCTCTTAGTATAAATGGAAAATGTTATTGATTAAACCGTCCGCATTTTCACGATTCGGCACGCAATGCAACCGTCCCCGGTCGCAATAGTTGACATCTATAGCTGCAGAAACCACCGCCATAAAAATAAATATATACATATATAAATCTCACTTTTCAATATCCTGTTGTAAACAACATAAATTGATGTCATCTGGAATGTATGGAATAATACATATGGCCTATTATGCGAAATCTATCAAAACTTTGACTAATAGAAAAAGGATGAAAACTCGTTGGGTTTAATTATATAGAAATTGACATGTCGAAGCATCTCAACCATATTTTGTTGATGTTCTAGAAACGCTGTCGAAATGAGGAACGAATTACAGTTGCTTCCTAAATTCTATCGAATCACCTTCAAATCGATTTTAAAAGAAGCTGCATAACTGGATTCGTAACAATTTTAAAAGAAGCCGCATAACTGGATTCGTAACGGAGGCATTATCAAAGTACGCATTACAGGATAAGCGTTACTCCTCTGCAAATGTATGGATTCTATATCTAAATGTAGAAACGATACGTTTTCCGTGGGTGAAAGAAGAAAAATTACAAACACCTGAATTCGTTTTTATATATCATTAACAATCGTTGAAGCCATTAGTTAATCAAAGCGGAGTTGCTAACACCGCCACATAAAAAATAAATGGAATCCTTCGAGATTCCATTATTCTTATTTACAACCTTTTTAACTCTGGCCGTGATTTGTTTCGAGTAATCATAGCTTATGGCATAAACACAGTCCGCAGCGTGTGGAGGGGAAGTCCGATTAACTATATTGCAATCCTGAGAAACGCGAAGTTATGTTATTAATCGAATGAGAAGAAGGGCGATATCGATAGTCATAGAAATGACCGAAATCATAGTTTTTCTTAATCAGAAATACTTTCTTCCTAGCATAAATCTTACTTGAATTTCAAAATCTATTGTTGTTTTAGTTTTTGTTTTTAAATTCAAAATGTAAATCTGGTTCGAATTTCGGTTTTCGGTAAAAACAAAAGTATGAAACGATAATTTATGTATCAATATTGATAAAGGTTACGGTGCATCGTACGTATTGGCCCAACATGAAGGCGTATTTGACGGAACGCGATAGTTGAATCGCGGAGGAAGGCGAGGGAAGGTGAGAAGGGGCTATCACGAGCGAGGTTCGCCCAGGAACGATAAAGCGAGACCCCACCCAACGTCTCGAATTCGATCGTAACCTATATGTAGAACGGATATTGTGTATACAAGCGCGGACGTGCCGAGATCAAAATGTCTATCAGCGAGCTTAGTAACCACCTGTGCCTCGTCGTCGTGATCATCATCAGCCACCTCTTCGCATCTACGTTGTTTCGACAAGTATGTGAAGCTTCAGATAGTCATGGTGAGCCGAACAATCGATACGTAAGGATTGGGATAACATCTCTCGGGCTCTCGTTTCTCCCTTTTTGAGTGCCTAAGTCCAAAGTCTCGCCATTATTTGGTCTTGTTGGTGTGGGGTCATTAAATTTGACGGTACAATCATCCAACAGACATGTTTATCCAAACTGACGATCATTTTGGATGTGAAGACATTGAGTAGCTTTCAAAAACACGTATTCGTTGACAAACATTAACATGCGCAGCTTGGAGGCATTTTGAGGAAAAATATCAGGGCGATTTCGTAATGAACGAAAGTTGTGCGCGAAGCGGAAATTGGTTTTGCCATCGTTAGATACGGAAATGTTATAACAGTATGGTGGAAACGGAACGTGGAGGTATCTTTCGTGAGAATCAAACGTGTATGCAGCGTGTAATACGAGAAGTGGTTCGAACGCAGCGTGACGTTGAGGGACTTTATCGGTGGAACCCTTATGTATGTTACGTTAACCCCCAAACATATTTTTGAAGTTTACTGATTGTCAGGTAGTCCTTGACTTGGAGAAGATTGATTGACTTTTATCACGTGTGGAGTAAATGGTTCATTGAAGTAAATGGTTCAACATCATTCTCTAGCCAAATGAAACTTACTGAGTTCGTTATTTACAACCATTAATAGTTTTTTATACAAGTTGTAAAAAAACATGTGATTTATTATGCTAGAAGACCTTAAAATATGGTAGGAAAATTAAATTTGCAGAAGCATTCAAGAACTTTACTTGTTGATTTGGAAGCTTCGCTTCTCAAGCGTAAACATCAATATTTTTATATTCAAGCAGAACTATTTTACTCATTTTAGAAACAATATTACGAAAGTAGACTTGATAGTTTGAGAGTATTTCCGAAGTACCATCTAAAATTTATATATTACAAATCATAAAAAACAAAATAAGTTTTGAACCATTAGCGATATAAAGGGGGTTCAATAAATAGGTATTGCGGTTCCTTATCATTTTTCATTTAGTCCACTCCTCGCGTGAAACCTTGTATATGATTTCGTCGATGCAGTAGAACCAAGTACATAGAACCAAGTCGTACCGTTTTAGCATAGGGCAGGGAAACGTCTACTTTGAGCACCGATTGAAGGTATATATATAGTATCGCGACCTGCAGATGACACAAGAGCGAAGGATGTGCTAAACGGATAGATGGTTAACCGATCGATTCCAGTCACTTTCTATCAAGATGTAAGACAAGCGCTCGTCGTCTCCATTCCTCGAACGCTAGGCGGCCCAATTTCCCTTGGCGTCGCACGCGGGGCAATGTGGTTCCATTCGAAACCAGTTCGTTGCGATTCGACTCGCCCAGTCTTACCTTGTACTGATAACTCCCACGAGAAACCAGACGCGAGTCTGCGGTGAAACGAAACAAGCCGTAAACCGCTTCCAAATGGTTCACATTAGGGAAGCTGGAGTAAGGGGGCTAGAGAAGATACAGGGAGTGATAAAACCGAGACTTGGAAAGTGGCTATGTCTTAACACACGTTATTTATGCGAACAGTAATTCACCCGGCAACAGCTCCAACGAATTTACGTTAAATTAGTTGGCATCAGGATGTAATGTTTGCGCGAACACCTATTTGTCGTGGATGGTCGATCAGTCGAATGTCCAATGATTGCGTGACTTATCGTTAACCAAATTCATGATGGGCGATCGGGTGTATTTTCTGTACGTAGGAAAGTTGTCATTCACTCGGATAGGATATAAGACAGCGAGATATAAAATGAGAAACGGGGCGGAAACTCATCGACAGCATCGCCCGGGCTGTTCCCAATAAATGAATTAATCACGCCGGTTGTTCAGCGCTAGCTGTTTGAATAAAAATCGTCCGTAGCGCGAGAGCGTTGGGCCGCCAACAGCTCCAGCAGAGGATGATGCATGGCGAGGACGAGAGACACAATGGAACGTGCATGGCAATCTCTCTTTTAGGACTACGTATGTGAGGCTGGAAGAGACGCAGGGGTTGGAGGCCAGGCAGAAAAAGCGAGAAAGAGTTCGAACCCATCGTGCGGCAGTACATCGGAGCGAAATGCCAAGTACCTGCGGCTAAACGAGACGAGAGTAAAGAGCGCACCGGCCATACCACCATGCAACTACATAGGACATGCGCTGAGGGAGTATCGGCAGCCGTATTCAAGCGACCGGAATACCTACCACTCGCTCCGATTATTGCGCTTTTATCTATTCAATTACCGTTCGTACTGCTGTTGACAATTAAATATTGTTGAAGCATCCTCGAATGTGGACAGCCACCAGCACCACGGTACCTCCCGTCGTCATTTATACATTACGGCCCGGGATCCCCGGTACCAACCGCGGCTTTGTGATATTAGTCGTAACTTGACCCCAACATTGCCGCACAACTGCGTCCTACATTGATTAGTGGTTGTGTAACAACGTAGTTACAAAATGTGTATGGCTCATGTTTTATTCAATATTCCCCCGTACAAATCGAATGGATTCAGAGCCGTATTGAGATTGTGGAAGAGTGGGTGCAACGAAAAGACAAACAAGCAATGACAGTTGAGTGAAGAGCAAATTAAGTAATGGCTGGTTTCTGGTGTATCGTTTGATGCAATCGTTTCGTTATAAGAGCCAACCATTGAACAATGACGTTGTAAGAGATTAATAGAGCTTCTATGATTCGTGAAGATAGAAAGAAATGACTGAACATTGTTAGTCGTGTCAATCTGATGTACTAATTACATATCCAGTTTTCGATTACCATTGCCGGAGTGATACACCATATCGACGTACATAGTTGAATGGGCTTGGAGATCGAACGTCTCACTATTTTTCTACCCTCTAGTGACGTTTCGATCAGTTACGGATCTTTTTTCTATGTCGTTTTATGCCGTTTCTTATCGTTTTTCATCATCTGCTCTTTCCAGCTAACAAACGTCGTTACTGCACAATAAGAAGGCGATCGCTATATCGTACTTAGGTATAAGCGGGTCCACTGTATGTTCGATGCCACTTTTATTGGGACATACAGGAACTTTTAAAAGTTAGAGAAAATAGATTAGAACGGTTGGTTGGAGAGTTGTATCGCAACGTCCGTTAGGGTAGAAGTTGATTAAAAAAAGTCAGCTGCTACTTGAGTGAGGAGCTGGGTTGCACCGTTGCAGTGTATCGATCACTCGAGAATGCTTTGGCCTCGAGTGACTGACCATTGCGCATTCACTGCTGGGCGATAGTACATATACCAGAGTCAATGCAGTTATATATATTTATGTATATATATATATATATATATATATGGGTTTCTCTTTGAATCGAACCATCACTTTCCGCTGAAACAAGGTATGTCAGACTGGAAGTTGACCTCAAATTCAATAGTGCGATGTACAATTATTACGTACGCCAATTTCTGCAAAGCCCTCTGTACTCGATCAAATACAAGGGAAAACTGGAATCTTCGTGTGCAAATATTACGGAAGACAACGTCCAGTTTTCAACCACAGACTGAACCGGATAGGAAAGAGATTTTTCATCGCCTGATGCATTTCAAATTGGTACAATGACTTTTCATGAAAACTAGTTTGAGACTTCTGTAAAAATGATACATATATCTCTGAAAAAGTGCTTAAAAGTCGTGCTATCTACAAAAGTATTATTTGAAAAATCATTCATTTTTAACAAGGAATGCATTTTATGCGTGTTGGAAAAAGCACGCCGAAATTTAATTAGGTCTTTGGACCATATAGAATTTCCCCAACTATATTGGGGCTCTTTCCGGGGTAGTCTACAATAAAATGTGCCTTCAGCCGATCACAGTTTCCTACTGAGGCCTTTAAAAACGTGTTATTATCAGGCATGACCTATCAATTGCCTGCACGGGATGTTGCGGGCAATATTATTTTTTGATCTTCTAATTAGGACTTCTCAAAATTTACATCTTGTGTTTCGATGTGTTCACAGATTTTTCCAACTCCCGACAATTCAAGAGGAACCTCTTAGTTTCCAAGTACCAAAACAATACGCACTGGCTGCCGCATTATACGTGGAAGCCACCAGAAAAGTTCAGCGGTTCTAGGTATACGGCCCAAGGAGGAAAATCTCGATGAAGGACATCGGAAGATACCGCTATATCAGTTTCCACTTGAAAATCAAATCGTTTCATACGGTTTGTCGTATTTTTCTAGGAAAAGACCGGCATGGGAATTGAAGAAAGCAGCCGATTCGGAGATGGACAAGATAAAGAAAAAAGAATATGAGGAATGGGAAGAGAAAATGCGCAATATGGGAAGGAAGGCGAGAGAAAAATGGAAAACCCACGAGAACGAAAACTCTGCCGAATCCAATCGATCGTCGATGTCGTCAGGTGGCACTTCGAGTCGCATCACAGAGAATACAGAATCAGACGTGGAGACGCGTAATGGTACATTGGACGCGAGCATTACGGAGCAAGATGGAAGGAAATTTTCCAGCGAGGCTTCAAAAACGAAGAACGATGATGAATCCACAAGTCCTATCGTCGATGATACAACTCGCCCATCGATTTTTCCTAGCAAACGTTGGGGCATGAGTGTAAAAGACCCTCCCAAAAAATTTTTGCAAGAAATTTCGGAACAGTCGAAAGTCTTTCAAGGCTCAAAACATTCGTTGATGAAGTATGACGATGAAGTCGAGACGAATCAACGGAAGAATAAAATGCCGCCGAAGGCTTCGAAATCATCAAAAACAACGAACGAAAATCCTCAGTCAGCCGAGCGATCTAGTCAACCAAGTGATTCGGAAGACCAAAAAGCGACTACGACAACATTTCCACCCGGTCGTTGGGGCATCAGCGTGAAAGAACCACCCAAAGACTTTCTCAAAGAAATAGCACGGCGATCCGAGACCTTTGAAATACCCGACGAAGTTTGGAAACAGAACGAGTCGAAAAATAGAAAATTTTATGATGTGGGGGAGGCTCGAGGGAAGCTGGCAAACAACATAGGAAGAGCATCCAGGAAACTTTCGATGGGATTGTCGACCGGTCGATGGGGCATGGACGAGACTTTCCCGCCCGGGAAGTTCCTGAGGGAAATTTCGAGACACGGTCATCCGGGAATTGGGGGATTCTATAAGCCCGGGTTTTCGCATCAGCTTGTCGCAGACACAATACCAATAAACGATCCACGATCACGGGAATTGACATCTTCTAGGCGTCTAAGGATATCAAACGTACTGTTTCTGCAACCATCCCTTGGGATACTGGAAGCACCAATGTTCCCAGGATTCTTAATGAATTCGAGGATCCTGAAAATTTCATCGAACCATAACGTTCCCAGGATACGTTGTAGAATTTGTTTAGTTTGAAGTTCACTATAGGTGAAATGTAATGAAGTTTAGCGATCTTGGAAATTTCCTGGTCCCTAGCTGCAGGCGGACGAGGTAGCCAATTTTAGTTCGAGTCGATCAATGGTGGCAATTTGGCGCTTGACATCGAGAGCAATTTAAGTTTAATTAAAGGAATTGTGTGAATCATCCAATTATATTGCTTTTGTGGTCTAGGTTTATACTCTGCTTTCACCTTCTACTCTACACTTCAGCGATATTTTTCTCAATTTATCCCACAGGGATTTTTTAAAAATATTTCATTGAGAAATCACATAACACACTGAGGCACAAAAATTCTCGTACACTATGACCAAACTATTCTCGTTGCTGAGAGTAGACGAAATTTGTGGGAATCTATCATTGTTTCTGTTCTACGAAAGTTAGAGCTTAATCTGTCCAGTGAAGTCTTGCCTGGTTGTTAAGCTTTATGTATTTATAATGCAGAATTCAGTCTTACCTAATCCGTGAAAAGCGAGCAGGAGCCACACATGCAATTATTAACACTGGGCGAAGACAGGCTGGGTATTCAATCTCATCGTTTCCCCTATTACTATTCTACCTGATAAACCTCGGAAACTACGCAAATAATAAATCGCATGATTACCATATCAAAACTTTCTTTCCATAGGAATACAAAAGAAAAGTACACTGAAACAATTATGAGAGAAATTCCTAAATAAAATAGCAAAGAAAAAGGAAGCCAAAAATAAATGGTCGTTTTTAGTAACTGTTTTTTTTTCTAAGTGTAAACGCAACGACGAGTCAAATGGTCAGAAACTTTTTCTTTCCACTTGGAAATTGAAGTGGATGTGGATGACAAGTTTCCAGTTATTGGTAGACCGACTCGGTAGGATATTACAGCTCGACGAACATCCGATATTTCGCCATTATTAGCAATATCATCGATAAAGTTTTGCCTGAACGAAATATAGATCGTCTTATGAGCCAGAAAATTTCTCAACAATAGGGGAACATGAATCGTAGTTCAATCGCAGTATTGAAACGTATTGAATCGTGCGAAGCCTATTACGTTCAATCATTGCAGTGAACACTCTCAAGCAGAATTTCGGAATTTTTATGATCGCGGGAAACGACGTTTCAAGATCCAGGCGGAATGGCACATAAGGAAATTGCCATCCTGCTCCCTCGTATTTCGATTTATAAAGAATTTTTTGCGAATACTTTGATGGTACAAAGTTTAAATTAATTTGTTTGTCAGCGACGACAGTAAAATATTATTTCTCTGCAATGATATTGTTTTCGGGTTATCACGATGCACTGTAAACTTTATTTGAAGATAAAGGAAAAGTAAATGCATTCATAATTTATCCAGTCCCGAACAGGCACGATAAATTTTTATCGGCTAATCGATTCTGTCATAATCGTCGCAACTCCACCGTGAATAAATATGATTGGCTGCGCAGTGCAACTTGTTTATCGCATCTGTAATTGCAACAGCTAGACCGTTTCATTTGACTATGCCACATCTAACTTGAATTTGTCAAGGGTGCATGTTATTATTGTTATTATTGTGAATATTTTATTACTATTGAAACTTCAGTAACAAAACCGAATGGTACAAGTGATTAATGTCGATGGCAAGGAAATGAATTTCCACTCCATGATTTAAGAACAAAAATAAATGTATACTCGAATAATTGACTTAATTATGTGTTAACTTTAAACAATTCTTCGGATACGAGTACAAAAACCGAAAAGATGTGTTTAACGAGGTCTACGAATTTAGAGACTTTCATTCTATCAATTTTACTAGTATTTTCAGCAACTTTTAGGTAATGCCTTTGCGGATAGCGACTTTATCGACGTGGTATTTTTTTCATACCTTCTAAACTTTTCATTTAAATATCTACTTAATTTGTAATACATTAAACATTTTTCTTCAAGATATATGAACTATGGCGATCTTTTCAACTGTCGTTTTTTTTCAAATCGATTATATAACGCAAAAACAATATTTTTCGATTTTCCTACGTACTTTGATGGCAAATTTGATGTAGAATCAAAATTATTTTGCATTTTCATTCCAGGTAAAAAAAACTGAAGAACGCGTGTCGTTCGTGGAACTCTACAAGCTAATTGTGACTCGTTTTGTTCCGCTTTAGCGCTGCCATATAGTTAAAAAATCTGGTTAAACAATTTGTGAAGTTACTACATGATATATCGAGTAAAGGAAGCTAATTGAAGTTTTCATTCTATGACGTGGGAAGGTATTGAAAATGGTCAAAATTTACTGTTTTTTGGGCTATGGGCAGGAAGTTTCCGTTAATATTCTTGGTGGACATATAATGGATATATATATATATATATAAATACATGCAGATACCGAACAGTACTGTCTGGAACAGATAGATGATCGAACAAATCAACCGTAAACAAACTCAGACCCTGTTTTCGGGTTACTGTAGTGCGTGAATGTGTTTAAACGTGACTAAATAATTGATCATTAAGTATGGGAGTTGAAACCGATCGAGTTGGAGGGTTCATCGAGCCCCAACGAAATATTTAGGACGACAAAGAAATAGGAGCCATCGTTTCGTAAATTCTGCAGCTGTTGCTTGAAACAAAAAAAATGATATTCGAGCTTTTTATATTCGTTGAGAAACAAGAAGACCATGAAGGAAAAAAATTTGAAAGCTATCCGTTCGATGTCCCTAATTCGTAGGAAATTGGTAGGAAACTGGAGAGAGCGAACGCGCTGAATAAAAAGAAAAAAAAAACAAAAAAGTGGATCAAACTCGAACACGCGAGGGTGTGTATTGTCTTGTGACATTTTTTCGCATGATAGATCCGCGTTGTGGAAGCTGGACCGATGAAAGAGTAAAAAGCGAGGGCTTATACGCGTGGAGAATCGGCTGGAATAATCTTCGAAAGCGCGAGATTATACACGGTACCGGGCTCGCCGTGCATCATCTCTGCAGCGAACGAAGATTCCTCCCGTGTTCAGTGGTCCGGCTTCAACGAGCGCGCAGCAATGAGGGTGGAAAGATTGTTGAAATGGAGGGAATACCGGTAGAGCAGATATGACTAGTCACGCAAAAAATGCGTAAACTCATCAAACGGGTTAAAATCGTTTATCGATTTCCTTCTTCGAACTTTTATCACCCGTGCCAGCGTTCGAAGGAGCTTGGCGAATATATTTCTTGGGGGTATGTGATATTAACAACGACCGAAATTTCAAATGTTTAATGGCCGTACCAAGATAGATGGATAAATCGTATAATAGTCAACAAAATAGTTCATGAAAATGGTCAATACAAAATCTCGAAATTTATTTATAGCGAAAATAAATATGTGATTCAATAAAATAATGAGTGCTATAACATCAATTTTCCGGTATAAACGCACCAAATAAAGACACCAAAGATGGTTTACAAATTGGATTCATTGAATAGAAGGCCCAAGAAGTCGATTTGTCGAAATAGCGATAGGCCAAAAGGGCGAACTGACAAGATAGCGAAAACTTATGATCGCAAAATATATTACTTGAGTTTCGGAATGAAGCTGACAGATGACGCTGATGGTCAGTCGGATGGAATGCAGCATCATCTCGGGATAAATGTCCGCTATTTTGGACCATCGATCATTCGCGTATTTAAGTTCTAGGCATTCGAAGTTTGCATTCTTGGTATATGGCTTTTTGGTACATACGGTAATAACAATATTAGATATTCAGTTTTTCTATTTTACTGATATAACTTTTTTAAGATCGTGAGAATCTGCATTGGCATGACTCAAATGATAAGCTATCAGAATCCATGTTCTCGAAAATATGAACTCTCCAATAAATAATCCTTTAGTGGAATAGGTATTCGATTTCGTCATACGTCGAAGGATAAACTTTCAAATAAACCTCATCATTTTGGATTGATAATTATGTAATTGAACCATCTTTGTCATTTTATATTTAACCACTCGAAGTTTCGACCCTCATTCGTCCGCGAGATGTCTGGCTAGTGTTCACGTTGACGGAAATTTCTGTATGGTGAAACGTACCAATTCCATTGGTATCTTCTATTTATTGCACCTTCAATTCGGCTTCATAAGACGTACGAGCTTTGGCCAGCGCGGTGCCCGCATACACGAATGATTCTTCGTTGTCGATTTTTATTTCAGTCATTCGACAACAGCACGGAAAATCAAGAATCCGCATCGAAATTACAAAGGGGCGAACGTGAAAATTACAGAGAGCACACGATTGACATCCCGAGTTGTTAAATACTCCGGAACGAGTTAATTGACCGATAGTTCCGAGACTCCGTGTGTATACAGATATAATGTTTCATAGTGGGATTAAAACTCGTCGAGAGAGGGGTATCGTCGAATTTAGAATCGGTACCCATAATAACAATAAAAGGTATTTCTGCAGTCCCAATTTCATGCTGATTTTACTGTATTATTCGGATGGCAAGAAAAAAAAAATTTCACTCGAATCCTCAACTATACTGGGGCTTTGTACGGTTTTTTTCATAACATTCGAGTTTGCATCATTGGAAAGCAACATATTTTCTTTCTCCATCACGAAAATTTTTTTCTGTCTAAACATATGTAAATATTGTAAACGTTTTTCCGAAATGATCGTATGTTTTATTGCTCCATATTATTAACGTTATATAGAAGAAGAATTATGCGTGAAAGAATTGTTGAAACACAATGGAATGTTTCTTTTTTTTCACTTTTATAAAAATGCCATTTCGAAATAAAGAGAACGCATAACTGGGTCAGTTCTCATCCGATAGTCTACACATTTTTCACTAGGTTTTATACGTAACGTCTTAATTCATAAAAAACAGAAATAAAACGTATGTCCCAGTATAAATCAAAGAGATAAACGAAGAAAAATTAAAAGTACAAGAACTTTATTTGTCCTTTACCGATACAAACGTCGGCGTTATTTGATACCACCTTTCTGATAACATGAAAAAAAATCCAGAATATAAAATCGCTACGCAAACATTTAGCGGTATATTTCGCGACTGGATAGTGATATTGATCGCTAGATGAAATCGTTTTTTTTTGTTTCATCGTAAAGGCACGTTATCGGCAGAGCTAATCCATGATTCAAGGACATTCTAAGACTCCGAAATTTCTCAGTGCGATACACGACTGCATCCGACGAATATCTGCCTCCGCCAATTCATCTTGTCCGGTATTTCAGATGCAAATGAAGAGAACGGAAGACGAGCGTAGTGATCAAGTTGAAGGTACGTGTGTATATTGCCGGCATTGTTCATAGGTATAGGCATACACGAATGTACAGCCGTGCCTTTATGTGTGCTTGCTATGGAAGCATCGTGGAGTCGCATAAATCGAGGAAGCCTGCTTGAGTACAGTTTGGCTCGCCCGAGAGCTTATTCCGGACTTAGTCGGTATAATACTCTACATATTGCGAATACAATATGTACGATCATACGGATATACCTACGTACACATATAAATTTACACACACGAGGAAAAATAATTTTCGGGACATTTAATTTCAAGGACCACCCATGAGGGTGAACCGAGTCTATTGTTCTCAAACTCAACATTATGAAAAACGAAATGTCCTCGCAATTTGTCATAAAAAATAGGAGATATTTATACAAATATCATTTGGAGATACAGCTCTGCAAACAACAATTTATATTTTTAAATAACATCATGGCTGGCTCCGAAACAGCCATATGCTC
Organism: Ophioninae sp. A BG-2022a; assembly: GCA_030523105.1. NCBI lineage: Eukaryota > Metazoa > Arthropoda > Insecta > Hymenoptera > Ichneumonidae > Ophioninae sp. A BG-2022a. Next base: position 101,893 of record JAPYZI010000048.1, read on the forward strand.
TGATATTCAACATTACCTTCGTACAATGGATTAAAGATGAATTTAGTTCACGTATATTGTGTACCCGGTATACACCTGCTGCATATTTCATACGCGCGCAATGGTTGTGCAAGCCCTTCAATCCCATGTACGCAATGCGAAAAAAAGTGGACGCTGATTTTGTTGTTTTTTGTGAAAAGGAAAAATAATTGTACTCGAAATATAAATGAGGTCGAAAAATGTGCTTGAAAAATTCAACGTTCATCCGCCATCATTTTTGTCAATAATTAATACGCACAATGAAATCCGAGAGTTCCAAAACGAATGTTTTTTTTTTATTTTGAAATGAACCGATTTTTCACAAAATCAATACAATAACGAATGTAATGGCGAAAACAAAGGCTTCAACGAACGAAAGAAAAAATCTCTACTGCCAAAATGCAACAGAGAATGGGACTTTTGAAGCAAAAAAAAAAAGAAAAGTTTCGCTCTCTCGATTCGTGCCAAGCATGATCTCAGTGATATTATGAAGATTGCGCGAGATGCGAGAGTAACATTCCGAACATATTTCGTGATGTAATCCTTGTGGATATTGAACGGTTCGAACATTGTTGAAATGTTCTCATCGTACATCGAAAGTACACGTACACGAGTGGTATGAAATTGATATTCCCATGTTGCTCCACAACATTGACAGGAAACACATGGAAAGGATGGTCAGGTCGCAAGGGACGAGAGAGGGAAAGAGGCTTATACCCACAGCAAGTACACAATATGAGTGCTTGCTGCATTATCCCAAGCATAAACCGAACGGTTCGTTATTTACTTTTGGGAATATAACCACACCATCCATTTTGACGTATAACTATTACGTGTCATAGGGTCCTTCAATGATTACACAGCCAACGGGGAAATTGGTGGCAGCCTATCGATTGCTGCTGCTTTCGTATATATATACGCCCGAAAGCCCATCCTATGACGCTGTCCAATCAAACAACGAATCGACGAATGATTGAAAGATACCGGCAACCTGATATCGCAATTATTCATGACTCTACGTTCGGTTTCTCTGGCTAACAACAATCAATTAATTTAACAATAAGAATCCCAAAAGTGCAACGTTGATTTTTTTCATTTCAAGCAAATCAATGGAACTCAATGTGTTACTTTTTTGGTGATTCAACTATCCTTAGAATTGAATAAACACAGATTGATCGTCATCAATTTTTCTAGACATTTGGAGCATTTCAAAGAATAATTAGAACATTAATAAGAAAGTTTTTAAGATATTGTATCAATTTTATTGAAAGGAACGAGTGTATTCATGAAGTGGACGTCACACTGGGATACAGTGTGACACATAGTAGGTAACAATAGGTTTTTGTACACTTCGTCTTTTTCAGCTGGTCCTCCGAAAATAGTCAAATGTTTTAGCTAATTGTTGTATTCCATTTTTTTTTCCAAATATATATGTTACCTGTTTCCAATAATCTTAGTAATAGACAAGCAAAAAGTGAAGACAAATTAACAGGAATTTTGTATTAGATGTATAAGTACTTGTTTTACCCACTGCACAAGGAAGCACAAACTGACGACTTGAAAGATACTATTATTCATGTTACGGAAACAGATTTATTAAAAGATTTTTAATTGAATTAGTATTAATTGAGTAGTATTTTCTTTATCTATGCGAATAATGAATTATTCGCATAGATAAAGAAAATACTACTCGATATATTTATCACAATCAAATTTAAAAATATTGTTTCAGTATCTCATTATTGTTGTTTTTATTTAAACACAATATCACAGATCAGATCGCAGCAACTGAAAGTTTCCCTTACTTCCAAGAACCCGGTTGTCATGATAATGCTAAACTCAGTATTAACCTCCAAATTGAGAGGATTTCTCCAGTGAGCCCAGAAAATCGTTGCTTATTTCTTTATAACATTAGACCATGTTTGTCAATTAAAGCGAAAATTTTCAATCTTGAATTCTATGACCATATAAAAATATGTATACGTAGGTACAATCACGAATTCTGTGACTATATACATAAATGTATTCACGGGTCAGTTAACAATGGAAAAATATGAAGATTTCGAAAACATCGACGAATCAGCGTGACGTTTGGCTGCGCGGAGTTTCGTAGGTTAATTGAATCAATCGTTTAATCATCGTTACAAGTTGATGAAATATCATAGTTTGACGACCAACAAAAATTCATTTCCCATCAGACTTTATTAAAATAAATGATGACGCTATGTGTATCGAGATAGACGTTTTTTTAATCACTTCACAGTACAATTTATTTATCGAATCGATATTTGATTTTTATAATAAACTTTTGTATACATTCGGAATGTACTCTCATCGAGAAGGGTGAAACAACAATTTGATTATGCATCTCAGTCTGTTATAAGTGTGACGACAATTCGGTCGATCGATCAGTGTTCCGACACACCAATTTTATACGAATGATAAAGCGAACACGAAGCAAAAAAAACATTGGTTACACAGTACATATGAGACGTGCCATCGCGTGAAGATCGTTTGTATAATATATAAAAGACGTCGAGCGAAGATGTCTCGTATCAGCTGCATCGGACGATCTCATCGAGTGACCGAATTTTAAACCAACTGCGAATTTCAATTGCAACAATATCTTTCTTTTTATTAAGTTCAATGATTTTTGAGACTGTCGTTATCGTCAGCACAATTCTATCATTTTGGCTCCCCGGTAAAGCAAATTTACTACGGTCACTACACTAACATATGAACTTGAAAAAAAACTCTCTCTGTGAAATTTTTCTTCTTTCTACACAATTATATTTTTGTTGTAAATTTTAACTTCACCAAATTTGTCTTGAAAATGTCCCTTTTTCCTTTATATTCATTGTTTTTTGTCTTCTTTGGCTTTCAACTTATATTCAAATTGTCTTCTGTCGTAATAATTGCTTCAAACAAGGATAAATCTGTACGTGGCCTTTTTTAAATATTAAAAACAATTTGCGTAACTATATGAATCGACAGCGGCAAGGTGTCAAAGCGATGGTCTATCAGAGCTGGAAAAAGAAATATCGGTTACGTCGATACCTGAAATCGGGCTTGTAAAACAGGCTAACGCGAATAAAGATCGGCTTAATGGCGGTGAATCTGTGATGAAGAACGTGGATATGCCAGCCAAAGATGATCAGGAATATCGCGATGAGGATCAACGATCGCTAGGATTTTTGGACACCGCCAGAAGTAACATCAACGTTAACTTGAATCATCGCGATTTTCCGAGCATACAATGGAGCAAGGCAAACAAAAACACACACACACACATATATATA
>JAPYZI010000049.1:0-104430 GCA_030523105.1 Ophioninae sp. A BG-2022a
CAAATTCTGGGAATCAAATTCTGGGAATCAAATTCTGGGAATCAAATTCTGGGAATCAAATTCTGGGAATCAAATTCTAGGAATCAAATTCTGGGAATCGAATTCTAGGAATCAAATTCTGGGTATCAAATTCTAGGAATCAAATTCTGGGAATCAAATTCTGGGAATCAAATTCTAGGAATCAAATTCTAAGAATGTGTTCATCCTAACGAGTAAAAATTAAAGAGTAAAAAATAACAATATAGTTATTTTGAACAATAGTGCTTATTTGTATCGTGGAGAGTCAATTTCAGGCTCTGCGTTGATGGTGATTTCAATATTTGGATGTGTTTATAATTTCCATTCGCCACAATCCTTGATCCCATGATGGAAACAAATTTTACATCCCGAAAATACCAACACGTTCTAAATCCTATATACTCACCCTGAAACTCCTTCCTGGCTGCACTCACCGAAGTCACTATGTTGGCGACATGTCCGAGCACAGTAGCGAACAGCAAAAGGCCGAACAGCAGCTGGCCTATGACGTACAAGTACTCCCCTTTGCTCCTAGGTCTGGAACGACAGATCGAACGATTGATCTTCCACATGAGCTGCTATCGAGAATCCACTTTAATAGCTTTGATCTGTGGTAGTCTTCAATAAACCCGTTTTATTGTTTGTCGTAACGGTAGATCAGCCTCACCTAGGCAAGTCTCCTATGGTCGTCAACGCGAGTGTGCACCAATAGTAGCTCTGCAAATACTGTTTAACAACGTCCGGAGTCTCCGAATCGTTGAATACCCAATCCTTGCTCCCAAAACCGTTGTTCTTAGAAATAATGTGATAGACACAACCATTCCAATGGAATATCACCAGCAGGTAGTGTATCAATGACGTCGATCTGAATAAATTCGGATAGTTCGTGTGTCGCTCGGTTCTGTCCATGAACGCCCAGAACCTGTTTGAACAAAAGATTAAACAATTTCTTTCGATTTAGTGAAATCAAGAGTTTCACACGATCCTTCTCGTGTTCTTTCGTTTCTAGAGAATGATGCCCAATTAAGGCGAGATCCTGCTTTGGAAGGCTCGACAAATCGACTTTTATTTATTGCTTAAATATGTTTCTCATGTATCTAAGAATGTGTAGGGAAAGTTATATAGGCTAATTCGAAATATTCCCAAAGATACAGCACTGAACGCAGTGCGATATCGAGCAGTTATACTAGCGCCGGTAAACTTTAAAGCTTGTTTCTTCGAGTTTTCTTGCGATTTTTCTGAACTGACGATTGTGATCGTAAAAAAACTAGACGACCAATTAAAAAAAACCAAGGCTTGTTAGCTTCAGTATTGTTTTCTTTTCTATTTTAACCATTTTGGACAAAAAATACTTAACCATTTTTTTAGCAAGTTGAAAAGATTGTTTTTTACAAAAAGCACTTTTTTTAACCTGAGAAAACATTCAACTTTCATAATTTTTTTAGTTATTCCTAGTTCATATAGAAGAAAAATATATGAAAATTAAAATAGTGTTTGGTTTTTTGTTCAAGATAAAAATTACGAGCTCCATCTGCCCTACCGAACCGAAACAGTAGTTGCACGAATGTGCATAAAAATTGATTGCATGTGAATATTTTTGGGCCTTCCAAAGCAGGGTTCCCCTTGAGTCAATTAATAAACGCTAAAAAATGTTATCTAGAAGCTCTTCGTTAAATTTCGGATATCAAATCAACAGGCCCTTTTAGACAATTTTCTCAATTCCCTATGAGGAAATTTGGAGACGTAGACAAATCAATTGCTCCAAAGAAATAACATTGAATCAAAGACAGATTATCTACATGATTTCGTCCCTTAATTAATTTCAATTACATTTTGAAAAAGAGCGCTAAACTTTTTATTATAAATTCACCAGAGTCGTTCTCACCCTAATCAGAATCGTATTACTCACCGATATATTTTAACGAGTCTAAAACTTCGAAGTATACTGTTGAATCCTATAGATAAGTATAAAAAGTCGAGGGGCAGCAGGCACAGGCAGTCTATGTAAAATGTGGTGCTGTTCATGTAGTGATTTCGCAACTTTGTCGCATCGGTCTGTAACACGCCGTCCTCGAGGTAGCCCGTACGAAAGTGAAAGACTATGTCCACCAGGTACAGTAAATCCGACAGGTAGTCAAGGCAGAACCACACCACGAGGGTCTCACCTGTAGCATTTGAAAAAGTAACCACACCAGCATCTGGCTTGTGTGAAAAATGCTTATCTGTATGGATAATGCTGAAGACATTCGATTCCGAGTTCTCGTTTCATGAGGGTCCAACGTTTTCCACATAATCGTAAGAGTATAAATGAAAATTCCACTTTAAGATTGTAAAATACTATTTTTCAGCTGATGTTAGAAATAAGGGTTTCCAACATGGAATATTAATAGTCGTCAACAGTTCATTAATAATCATAAACGCATGGCTCCTGATCTTCAACAGTCATCAACAGGTGGCTGCTGGTCTTCAGCAGCTACCAACGTGTAATATTTAACAGTCATCAACAGATGATCTTCAAGAGTTACCAACAGATGTCTGCTTATGAAGAGTCACCGACGGTATACTAATACGTGTTCTCAAAGTTACTAATAGATGACTGCTGATCATCAACAGTCATAAATGACCGTCAACTTGGATCTTAAATAATCATAGATAGGTGACAACTGATCTTCAACTGTCACCAACAGTCATCGACAGATGACTGCTGATCTCAGCTAATTTTACTTATAGACGTCTGATAGAATTGAACGATAAGTAGAAAAAGAACCAACCGTTGATTTCCTGGAAGGCGAACCTATAGATGATGACCCAAAAATTGTAGAGGAAGGCTAGCGACACGACCATCGACCAGTAGTAGCAGAGTCGTCCCGCTGGGTCGAAAACGAACGACCAATTGGGGGCGCCCGTGCGAAAGCCGCGGGAACCCGCTTGTCCAGGGAATCCTCTGCTCCCACGTTGCTGTTGTTGTTGCTGAGCCGTGTATCTCCTGGAATACCAGTAACCGCAGGCACTACCGTTTGTTATCACAGTCCGTCCAATCCGAAGTTCTACTATTGTTATCCCGAACGGAAGCTACAGCGTCATTCGAGGCATTATAGCTCGGTATGTAGGTACCCAACTCTGACTGGTATCACTATGGGCGGTTGCAGATCTATTCGTTACTTGGGAGCTATTGAGGATTGGCAGACATTCGCCATTCGATGAATGATCGCTGAAAAATCTAACCTCCAAACTCGAGGCTGAGTACAATGATGGAGCCAGATTGATTCTTGGTGCGAAGAAGGGTGAGGGAAAAAGCGGTGCCGGATTCAGTCAGTAGCTGATATTACTAAGTGGCTTTTGGTTTGGTTTACAATATTTCAGGTATTCACTAAAACCAAGCTATCTAGGATGTTCTAATCCATAGAACATCCATAATCACAATAGTATATACAAAGTAATGGCAAAATCATCAGATACAATTTTTCAAAGATAATTGTTTAAAAAATTATGTAAATTTTCTTGAGGGTTGTATTATAATGTATGAAAAATTTGAAAAAGTTTTACCGTTTGGTAATCCGGATATTAAGTTGTAAAAATCGCAACTTTAACATTAGGTCTTGTAGGAAGTTATAAAAAAAGATGATTTTTTACATCAAATATCACGATTTCTAGGCGGTCAAACTATATCTAATTTTATCCACAGTTGAGTATGATTGTTAAGATAGTTCGTACTAATTTTGAACAATTAATCTTTAATTTCGTATAAAACAAGAACATCATTAACAAACGAAGGGTTTTCGATCTAATGTGGGAGAATTTAGAAATAATGTCGGACGAACCAATTGTTCCAATTGAACCATATTTCGTGTTAATTAAATCAACTTTAATGTTTATAATCACATTCAATGTTGATTTTACAAACGTTGATGATTCATAATCACATGTAATATTCATCAAATGAACATTATATGTAATTATTCAAGTGATGCCATTCAGATGATTTTGCTCCGTAATACATATTTAAACACACAAATAAAAGAAAACAATTTTCAAAAATAATAATTAAGAAAAAATAAATACGTAACAATATTTCCATATTTGGGAAACATTTATGAACTAAACAGAACATCGACACCACAGGGGATAGAAACATGTAATTTGGAAAGTATATTGATGTAATTTTGTAGTTCATTTAAAAAGATGTTTATTTAACCCATTTAAGAAGGGTTTTTTCGAAATTCTCCTTTTAAGGGGGAAAGATGTATGAACGTCCCATGTTTTGTAAAGTCAAATCTATGAAAATTTGTATTACTCACTTGGTTGAAAATTGAGAACGAAATATTTCAGTTTTGTCTTTGAAAAAATAACCCTTAAGGTTGAGGGAATAAATTCGGAAATATAATCTTGTAGAAGAATTCCACCATTTTTTAAATAAAAATCTATTAAAATTACTACTTAGGCTGTTGGCCATGAATTTCGAATGGCTCCTATAAATGTTTTAAAAATTTATCCCATCAAGGATTGGAAATTATTCAACAATTTCAAGCGACTGAAGTTGACAGAGCGGAAAGCTAGCTTTTCTACATAAATATAAATATAAACATGATACTTTAGCTTTTTTAGAAACTCAGCCTTAAACGAGGTGAAATCTGAAGTGCAATTTTGTATAGGATTACCGTTTATTTTTTTTTTAAAGCAAAGATTACTATAATTGCTACTCAGCACATTCTCTGTAAATTTTAGCGTATTTCATTCTTTTGAAAAATCAGCCTTTAAGGAGTTGGAAAGTATTTCTATAAAAATTTCCAGATCCACGAAGCCGAAGAAGTTATGGGTGGAAACTAGTTCTCTATACAATTAGAATGCCGTATTTATTATTCAATTAAATTGTTATTAAATTCATTGAAATAGTATCTTTTATTACTGAATTGAATAAAATTAAATGGATTGTATTATTTAGTATTAAATTCAAATGAATTGAAGAAAATAGTAGCATTTAGTATTTTAAAAATCATCTCTTAAGGGGTTGGCGAATATTTCCACAAAAATGTCGAAATCCACGGGGGCAAAGTTACCGGCGGAAGCTAGTTGGTTACACAAGGTTTGTAAAAAAAATATGACTTCTTATTTTTCTCGAAAAATATTCATTTATTCATCAATATCTATTTCCCTTATTCTGCCCCCTGCAAAATCCCTCTCAAATATATAATATTATAATATTCTTCCGATATTCAATTTTAAGGCAGTCATTATCCCCTTAATCGTGACAAATCTTCGTCCTTTCATGGACTTTCTTAAGTAAGGTAGCTGAGGCAATAATTTCGTTACAAATTTCGTTGAAAGACGTTTTATGCCCAAAACATCGAAAAAAATTGCATGGCATGAGCCAACCGATATGCCAACATCCTAAAAGAATTCTCTGATACTGATTGTCCATAAAAATTTTCTTCACTGCTACAACATTTTTATCGCTTGTTGACAAGTTGGGGCGTTTAGGGGTACATCATTATTAACATCCTCCTGGACTTCTACGAAGTATTATTCAGAATATTTTTGTTATTATTCAAAAGCGAAACTACTTTTAACTACTTTTGTTATTCTTAAAAGTAGTTAAAATTAGTTTCGCCTTTGCTACAGCTAGCATTTAAAGCGCGTTCGAGCACTGAATTAATAGTTTGAACCCAAAATTCAATACGGATTCTTAGATCCATTTCTTTTTATGGCAATAAATTGCCACGTACACCAACACACGTCTAATCTTTATATCTATCAAAAAGGAACGAAATATGCAAAATGGCTAATAAAGTCAACATACGTTGGGGACATACTGATACAACAAAAAAAAACATATAGAATATTGAATATACGTAGCCCCTGGAATTTAAAGACACCATTTTTATTTTACAAACCTCGTAAATACAAAATGGCGTGTTTAAGGATATTCTTGCGTTATACGAAGTCAAAGATTAATTGTTGAAATTTAATACGAACCTTCTTAACAATCATACTCAACTGTGGATACAATTTGAGAAAATTTGACCGTCTAGAAATCGTGATATTTGTTGTAAAAAATCATTTTTTTTTTTCAAAACTTCCTATAAGACCACATGTTGAAGTAGCGATTTTTTTTCAAATTTTTTATACATTATAATACGACGCTCAAGAAGATTATTGTAATTTTTCAAACAATTATCTTTAAAAAATTGTATCTAATGATTTTGCCATTACTTTTCATATAGTATTCTGATTATGGCGCAAGGACATCCTTAACCATTTGGAAAAATCATCGGTTGGGGGGTTGTAAAGTATTTTTATACAAATTTCAAAGTCCAGGTGAACGAAGTCGCGGGCGTAAGTTATTTGACAATAATATATGTACAGACAGACGTATTTATATATTTAAAGAATCGTCTTTTAAGACGATGGAAATTATTTCTACCGAACTTTCGACCAAGTTGCACAAAGCTAATAATTTGAAAAAAATGAACATTCTTGTACGTCGCGGGGACTCGGAACTCACGTTTCAGTCCCGTTGCAGCTGCTGTTGCTGTTGAGATGATTCGTGGATGCAGGACCGTGGAGATGTGACGGTTCTCGCGAGGAGGTCAGAGCTACCGCGTTCGGAAGCTTGAACCTACCGCGCAAGTGATCCTTTCGTCTCGTTTTTCGACTTAGATCGAGCTCACTCGCACCCCGATTCACGTATGCAGCGTGAAGCGAGTCACGTGACGAGCTGAAGTAACGCTGCGACACCGAGTAAACCTGCACGACAGCCCGATCAAGATTTTCGAGCAATTACGTTTATCAATTCTATCGGCATGAAATTTCTCATCGTTTCTCTATTTATTCCACTTTTTATCGATTTATTAATCTAATGGTCTGTAGCGTAACCGATTCCTCGCGAGTGCCGCATATCCACGCAGATCTTTTTTGTTTATCACTATTTGGCACGCGATAGCATCATCTACCAGTTTGATCAACTACTGCACGTAATTATTGGGCATCGATAGATCGAACAGGTTTCTTCTATTCGATGTTAAGGGCATGACGAACACACCTCCGTCCACTTCGAAATTTTGAAACCACTATTCTCTCAACCGGCTTAACCAATCGGTACGAAATTTGTTGTGTGCATTCAGGACGATGGCACCGAGGCCCCCCCAATCGCCATTTTGAATGAAAACGTTTCATTCTTGAGAAATCGTAGTTTTTAACGTTTCGACTATCTCTCTTGCACTCGTGTATCACCTGGTAATGTTCGTCATGCCCTTAAATGGCGGATCGCGAGAGTGGAAGATCAAGAATGGTCGATGGTGTTGGAAGAAAGTGCGAGATAGGAGGAAGAAGCGCTGGGTAAACCAACTAGTGAATTAATGGAGAACACCTTATACTCTCGTTCGATCAATACGGTTTGTTTTTTTTTTTCATTTTGAAAAAAAACGAAAATTCTTTGCATAATATAATATTTCAAATAAAATTGAATTTGATTGACTAATCGATTAATACAATTGAATCTAACGATTTAAAAAAAAAATATCTTTGTTAAAACAATGTGTATTTTTATAAAGATCAAATGAATTAATTAAATGCATAAATTAAGCATATTAAATTTTAATATATAATATCCTCAAGCCGAATATTTTTAACGAATTTTGTTTATAAAAAATAGTATTGTTTATTAAAAGAATATATTGTTATAGAAGACACATCATTTTTATTATTCAATAAATAAATTTAATAATTAATTGAATAGTATCCAGATATTGATTAAATTAATTCAATCGAATGCAGTGAATCCATTAATTAATTAAATTAATCCGTCATTCGATTCAATTTATTCATTGGTTATGTTTCGTTAAATCAGCTATAATAATTAAATGTTTTAAATCGTTATCAAAACTCATTTATTCAGTTTAGTTGGTTATCAAATGGACAAAAATATAAATTAAAAAAAAATACAAATAACTGTAAATCCAATTGTTTTCATATGGAAAAAAAGGGATTTGTTGACTAGTTGTAACAAGAGTTCTTTACAGTCTATTTGAATTCTACAGTGTTTTGTTTTGTCGATTCACTGGTCGGTTAACCCTAGCGAAATTTCATATACGAACCTGCTGTTGCTGATGGGAATGGTAGTGGTAGTGGGTAGGTGTGTGTCTCCCGAATTTGCTGCTGACGAGATCAAGGAGACTCTGTCTCGACGGCAACAACTCCCTGGACACGTTCTCCACGCTCTTTGCGTCATCCTCGCGGTAGTCTCTCGTTCCCCTAGCATCACTGACCAATCTCGTATCCACAAGATTTCCGGCAACCCGACTTCTGTCAGTTGGTGTACAACCGAGAGCCGAGGCTGAACCACCACTCAGACGATCGTTAGCTCCACTCGTGATTCCACCAACGAGCGTCGATCCTTGATGGCCTGTAACACATCAAAGAGAATTCCGATCAGCCGAGCTGGTTCCGACCACCTAAGCTGCTTATTTTCCTACTTTGCGTCCTGCTCTATTCCCGAGGCCACACGAAGAGACCTACTGAATAATCAAGCAGACCACTGATCCAGCCATCAATTTCATCAACACTACATTGAGCATTCGGGGATTAACAAGTATTCTTCCCGAAACAGCCTAATGACGCAATCATCAATTAGGCTATCAAATCATGTTGGATCGTCAACCTGGAGAATTCTTTCTCCGAATTCTACCGAAGGATATCCAAAGCTCAGTGAAACCAGAGTAGTATTATTTATATTACGTGTTTGGATGCGAAGTATCGATTCCCTGCGAAATATGGGTTTGACGTTTACGTTCCTCGTGACGGTTAGCTTTGGGATTGGATTCCATCAGATGAGGATTCCGGTCCATGTAGTGCTTCCTAGATTACCATACAAAGGGTTTTGCATACGAAAGGTTTCAACAGATTAGGTTGCTTGATTCACGTTAGGAACACTCGTGATTAGGATTTACTGAACATTTGAAATCTTTTAGGAAACAGTAGAATATCCAGTCAAATAAGTATCTCCATTGATGCTGGTTAATTTTCTAAAATTTAGGGGTTACTTCCATATCTTGTGATTTGCATCACGTTTGGACTACGTTGGATCGTAGGGTTTCTACGGTCTTCATTGAAACGAGCTATGGTCGTTCATTCCATGAGCTTCAGAGCTATCTTTTGATGCCTTGTGGTTGAGTTCCTTCTCTTTATTTTTCTTTTCGTTAGCGATTTTTGAATGTGCCACTCCATTTTGCTGATTATAGGTTTGGATACCTGTAGATATTTGGATCTGTTTCAACGGGAGGGGAAGAAGAGTGACACCGAGATCTACCTCTAACTCCTTAGTATTAGAATTTTTTTTTTAACTTGGGTAAATATCCGGAAGTGCAACGCCTGTCAGAATCGAGCCGATTTTTTGGGTTTGTTTGGGTTCGTTCGTTTGGTTTCGTTCGTTTGATCTCCCACTTTTTAGCAGGAATTGCATTTCGGAATATTTACCAAAACTCGTATTCTATCAGTGTACGAATAAGTATTTTTCAATTTACTGTTTCGATTTACTTTTTTTGATTTCGAAAAAGCAAAAAAATAGTTATGTGGAAACATTATTACAGCGTTTATTTTAGATATTCGCGTAATTCTGATTGTGAGACCGGCGAACGAAATTCAATATTCGTAAACTCCTCTAAAAGTATGTATCTACTTCAAACGTATCTACATATATAAATTTAAAAAGAAAAACACGTTGCACGACTACGACCGCTCAGCTGTCCCGTGAAATTAAGTGATACGCGTCGACCTCGATGTTGGTTATTGAACGCGCTTTTGGAATTGATATCGCGAAGCAGAAAATTATACAGATTTGTATGTTACCTTTAAAATGCGGTAAACATTTTCAGTACACTAGAAGAGACGTACGCGTATGTAAGCGGGTTTCAAATGTTATTCTGTTTTTCGTGAATTTGTTATGTTGCGCTGAAAATATCACCGGATTGATAGTCAACCCGATTAAGTTAATTAAACTTTCATTGGCTACGTTTTAAGCTACAAATATTGTTTGTTTGAAAAATTACATCAATCTTTTTGAGCGTCATATTATAATGTATAGAAAATTTGAAAAGCTTTCACCGTTTGGTAATCGAGATTTTCAGTGGTAAAAATTTCAACTTTAACATTAGATCTTATAGGAAGTTATGAAAAAAGACAATTTTTAACAACAAATATCACAATTTCTAGAGGGTCAAACATTTTTCAAATTTTATCAACAGTTGAGTATGATTGTTAAGAAGCTTCATACTTATTTTAAACAATTGATCTTTAAATTCGTATAACACAAGAAAATCCTTAATAATACAGAAATAGCACTGAAGGGAAATATTGAAAAGTTTTTATATGACTTTGAGCAGAACTACAACGAAGTTGAAATGATAGAGGATGAAACGTTAGTTTTTGAAGAACCGTTTGATGAATGAGAAGCACATAGAGTAGAAGATATTTTATAGCAGAAGCATGATAGAGACATGTTGATTCTGACGTTTGTTCGAGGGACGATGAGCTAAGCTATGATTACGAAAGGAAAGCTGTAGATACTGGATATCTGAAAAAAAAAGAAATACAGTATCGAAATCATCAAACGAAAATATAGATCCCTCAAGAGGAGTCGATACCCGCGACGAAACTTCGACGCAGCCTTAGCTCGCGTCGTGTGACTCTTGCTAGTAACTATGGTGTGGGGTGGGAAACCCCAACTTCGATTGGCCCAAAATTCTGGATTTCAATATTCCGAAACTACGACTTTCGTAAAGTGCAGTAAAAGCTTACACAGTGGACTATAAATGATGTAGAACATTCACAGTCCACAGTGTAAGCTTTTGCTGGCATGAGCTTTACGAAATTTGTAGTTTCGAAAAATTAAAATTCAAAATTTTGAGCTTTCTGGAGAATCCAAGTTCAGGTTTCCCACCCCATATAAATTTCGTGCCCTTCCAAATCTTAGGATCATTTATTCGCCTTTGAGAATTGAAACTTTGAAAAGGTGTAGAAAATACCAGATTGAGGTTCCCTATTGTACGATCAAGAGATCAGGTCAACCAAAAGTATCTTGGGGATGTCTCAAAGATCGTTACAAGTCTTTGAGGCCAATTGAGCACAGACCGCTCTTGATTTTTTGCTTCGCTTCGTTCAATTCGACATGGTATGAATCCCACAGGATCATACGAATCATCCAACCTCCCATTGGGGCTAACCATTCGGTACAATGGAACGGTCGTAGTTTCGATGCTGATTCTGCGATTTTCTGCGATACGCAAGTATGTCAATGGTGGAAATGTACGAATTGAGGCTTTCGTCTAAAATGACCTTTGGTCGTACCATACAATAAGTAATTATACGTCTTTGCATGATTGATAGGCGACCCAAAGAACATTTCGAATAAATGAATATATTTTTTGCTTCGAATAGCCTTTTCATCGTTCCCTGCCTAATACTTGGTCTTTGGATAATTAGTGTGAAGTCTTTTCAAACTGCCGTCACACCAACACTCAAAAAAAAAATGACGAAACCTGGAACAGTGGAGAGTAAATCACAGAGGTATTCTTCTTGTCGGGAAGTGCCAGAGAAAGGTCGGGAAGGAAGGAGTAGTTGAAGAGGAGAGGGTAAACGAGAGGGATAGATGGAGCAAGATAGAAAAGAAGTGAAAGTTTTGACGTACTGAAAGAAGAGAGGGTCTAAAAGGAACCGGAAGCCTGACTAGCTGAATGCTTAGTAGTTGCCAACGCTTTAATCCCTCCCAAAGTACTAAAAAGGGCCAAAAGGAGGGGAGACAAAAAAAATCCCTGGTTGGTAAGGACTCTATTTCTCGCTTATAAATATGCACTCTCTTTCTCTCGAATCACTTACATAAAAAATGAACTACCTTGAAGAAGTATAAAAAATTTGATAGATCGTTCAGGATTGATAAACAATGGGCCCAAATTGATAAAATTTATCAATTATGAAACTACATTTATTAATCACTAAAATGGGTTTATTAACTCTTTAGTATTATAGGGGAATAAAGAGATTCGTACCATTTTTGCATTATAAAATTTATCAGATTTATTCTAGAATCTCAGCTGAATCTAATATCAGATTGAAAATTTTTTAAATAACGTCAGATGCAAATTCCGAAAGTAGTTTAATTTCGATGAGAATATATAACGGATGTCTATGGATATTAAGGTTCTCAGAATGAATTCTGATGCGAGTTACGAATTAAAAATTGCAAATTACGGTTTTTCATATGGTGAATGGAATTTCTAAAAAACATTGGGTTTCAATGGAAGTTTGTATTCTTAGTATTTCAGATCGGGTTTAATATTACACTTTGAAAATTCAATGAACAGATTTATTGAGGTAAATTGAAATTCCGAAGCAGCAAAAAATTGTTTAATTCGCTGTTAAAAGTATGTAAAAAATATATAATGAAATTAATTATTTTATCCACACTAACGATTTTCAAAACTGACATCATATCGAATGAAAAATCATAAAATACGAAATGCAACTCTTTTCAGAATTTGGATCAGCTATATTGGATCTTCCATATTAAATTTTGAGAATGAGCTTTCAGATTTTAATTCAGCATTTAGATATAAATCGAAAGATTTTTAAAATCCCGAGTTTATCAAATAAAATTCAAATTGTTGAAGTGAAAATATATATTTCATTTTAAACGTCCGTATATATTTCATTGAAAAGTATTATCACTTTTTTTGTGCACGCGTCTGTCACCCGCAAAGGCTTAATTACCGGAATAAATCCCCTAATGAAAATCTATCCCCAAAATGTTTAAACATTAACGAATCTGCATTTTATAAAACATCTCTCGAACATAATTAACAAATTTTGTAATGCACACAAGGATAATCCAGCAATCGTTTTACCCCTGCCAGCAGCGATATAGTCCGCCACTGCTAATTGTATAATCCTAATGGAAAATGAATTCGTTTATTTAAACCATTGATCGCCAGGGGGCGTCGGATAATTCATTTTCATCCTGGCGATTGACTCGTCCCTTCACCAGGTATATTGTTATTGCAGAGGTACAACTTGGGTAGGTGGAATGATCAACGAACTTGCTTTCGAGGTCTGACATTGTCATCGACGCTCAAGGGGTGAAAATAGAAAGCTGGTGGTTAGTCGTACAAGGGACGACAGCTTTGGAAAACCAACGTCTCGCAAACGTTGAATGCATTCGCATCGACGATCTGTGGTTTTCATCCGGTGGGCCGGTATTGATGATTTTGGAACGTCAGCTGGAAATTGCGAATTTACAACCGTAATGAGCCACCGGATTATTAAAGTTTCTAACCACATTTATCGATTCTCTCCAATCGGGCCCTGCAAAATCATCGTTACATAATTCACGTACAATTCCATAATTCTGTAAAACCTGGTTAGAGAGTCATTCCGATCGAATGGAATGGCGTCAGATGTAAGTTTAAATAGTATTTAAAAATCGGTAAAAAATACTAAAAATAAGAAGATTAATAATAATTTGATAAATATGATAGTATAACGAAGCATCAATTATTTTAGAACTTTTCATTGTACAATTTGGATGTTATAAATATATGTAATAAATGGAATAGTTTATGGAAAACAGCTAAAGCAGAAAATTTTTGTAAAATCTTCTTCTAAACATTAATGCAGATGATGAACAATTTGCATTAAAAAATAGTGTATATATATTATTTTCGAACAATAAAAAACAATGAAACAAAACACATCTAAATATCCAAATGTCTATGTGCATTCGTTCTATGAAAAAAAAAATCATATGAAACCCATAATTTTCGAGTTTGTAAATGGTCTTCCTGTCTTAACGTCTTAGCAATAGTTTTCTCATTCCTTCTTCCATCCCTGAAATAAATAAATATTAAAATAAATATTATTTATTTATTTCCATGAAATAAATAAATATTCGAATAAATATTATTTATTTATTTCCATTTCGACTTTGTAAATGGTCTTCCCGCCTTAACGTCTTAGCAATAATTTTCTCATTCCTTTTTCCATCCCTGAAAAGCTCCATAGTATTCCTTAATGGAAAAAGGTCAAAAGCTAGTCATTGAAACGCCTTCGTTCGGTCCCTCTTTGTTCAGTCGCCATTGGTCATACCTGGCCATTTTAACGCATGGGAAAAGAACACCCTACGTTTCTCTTGGCAGTGTTCTCGCGTTGGCGTAATATCATTCGTGTTCGCGTAATGGGACTGCATACATTTTATCGCAAATACGTCATTCAAGCGAGCAATAACAGTCAGGGATATTCAAGAACGCCTCGCTTGTATTCTGACAAAACAGACGGTACAAGTATAGACCGTAGGGCGGTCTCGCTTCGTGAATAAATCTGGTGGTGTGAGCTTCCCACGTGTCTTGAGTGTATTTGCCTATGTGTCCGTATGATTTACGCAAAGAGCACAATCTCTTTGTGGATCTTTACATCGGTACATCTATTCTGTACGTTTCTCTTGGCGACTAACTCACAAATACGACAATCGGTTATGTGTGTGTGTGCGTGAGTACTCACTTCTGGACTGCTCCGAATAGCCATTCTTTTCAGAAGAGATAGAGCAGGCTCTTGAGACGTTTTCTTAATATAAGACCCATGTAAGGCCCACCCCATTTATTTTTAAGTACAAAAAAAACTATTAATGTTGAAATAAAACGAAAATGTTTATTTAATCATTTATTCAATAATCAACGTATTAATAATTATTTTGCTTTAGAATAAAATGTTCATTATTAACTATAAGATTTAAAAAAAAGGGACTTCTGGGCCTCATTTAGACCACTGTTTCTTAACAAGGCCATACCCGTTCTAATTTCGTTCAAAAAAATGAAAAAATATATAATCTCCAATTTTAAACTTAAATTTTGATAATAACACGTATAGTGCTGATGGACCACTACATATCATTAGAATAAAGATTCACTGAGTAATATTGAAAACGGTTTTTGTTTTCAAAAGTTTTTGTACGTCGAAAATTAAGAAACGCCTACGTGGAATCGCACGCGCTGGCTTTTGTCGATTGTAAATTTGTTTGGGTACGCCACAGCGCAGAGGTTGCTATGGCAATTGCGGCCGTTCAAAGTTAGACACTCTACGATGAGAGCTCAATCCGTTTGACTTTGTAGTTTTGGATATTTAAAACGTGGACTTTATTAGGCACTGGACCTTACACGGGTCAGGTTCCTTACAAGTCGGAGCAGCTTTTCATAAATACATCGCTGTTCTTGCTAGATTTCTCAAGGACAAAACATTTTTATGCAAAATGGCAAGCTGAAGGCCCTCGGTGCCATCGTCTCGAATGCACACAACAAATTCCATACCAATCGGTTCACGCGGTTGAGAGAATAGTGATTTGAAAATTTCGGAGTGGACGGAGGTGTGTTCGTCATACTCTTAAAATGAAGTTGCCAAGTTTAAAAACATTCATCGAATGTACTTTCGAGTGCCAATGAATAATTCAGACAAGTACCGCCCCTCTCTCTCTTCTTCGTATGTAATTCTGGCTAGATGCACTACACTTCCCAACTGCAGAAGTGAAGTACCTTTTGGCTTTGAGGAGCGGCAGTCAGCCTACTCCCAAGAATAAATCGACTTTTCTCGCGACAAAGCTGTTACATCCGGGTTGGATATTCGCGAGTCTTGCGCTCGTTCCGTCAATATTTTTAGCCTCCTTGTTCGACGGAACGATGAAGAGTACCACTTCCGATCCCTGGTGCAATTTCCATACATAAGGGAATATACATTGAAGGAATGTTTGCGAACAACCCAATTCAGAACAGGTTGTCGTATCGAGGGATGAAAGAGCCATCGATGAGGGGCGGAGGGGGAGAGGTTGAACTCAAGTTGAAGGTGACGAAGCTCTTTCCAACCCAAACAAGCTCACCCAAACAAAAAGTAAAGTTCGATTTGAGAGAAGGAAAAAGAAACTGCCTGTTCTCATTGTAAATTCATCATAAGTATTGAAACATGATCACCAAATAAACAAAATGTTAGTTCAAAATACCCTGAGTAAAAATACTATCAGGCTGACCTGATGTTGGATCCGAGCCTGATCAAGTTGTATGCCTCAACTTGCCGATTCAGGCTGACGTCAGGCTACAGTCAGGAAATTCAATGGCAAGTTTTTTTCTAGTTTCCTGACCCGGCTAGCTTCTAACGATAGTCAAACAACTGAATTCACGGCTTGCGTCAATTCGCTTGCTCCGGGTAGCGTCAGGCGATGATCAAGCGGCTGGATTTGCGGAACACTTTTACTTGGCCCATCCGACTAAGCGTCAAGTAATCATTACATAACGAAACTTATATCGCTTATCCGTTTGATCCGAAATCTTGACGATATAATGCTTTCAAAATCTGCGGCAATTTAACTCCATTCGTTTTGCAACTATTAGCGTCTGCAGAAACTATTTACTCCCTATAGCTATTCATTTATTGAGTGAAAAACTCTAAAATAATTCACATATTATTATTCTATCAAGAACTATTACTCTCCAAATCCTTAAGAATTTTAAAGATTTTTATCGTTATTTTTTAACGATAAAAATGACAAAACTCGTTATTTTTTCAAATTAACTGTGCAACCAAAGTAAGGGACATGTATTTAGAAATAAAACCCTGTTGAGAAGAAAATGTCATGGTCTCTTTTGTCCGTATCTCCTCGATTTCCTTTTCAACTAGGATTATCATAAAATACCTACAGATATAATGAATTCAGAGTTCGCGTTATCCTCATCATCCACAGCTTCGTTCCAATCGTCTCCCTGGCGAGTGTCCTAAAACATCTATCGGGTTCAAGCGGAGAGATTTGTCGATGCATATCCGACGAGAGAATAAAACTGGATTGACCGGATATCCATATTCTATATGAACATAGATGCCGGTATAAAGAGAAAAAGAAAAAGCGGAAGGGCTGTAATAGAGAGCAGAAGAGTGGTTAGGATACCACGTTCAGAAGGGCCAACGACGAAGAAACGATTTTCCTGAGCGTATAAAAAGCTAGCAGGGATCATACGAATCTCTCACAATTTCACGTTATGGAGGCCCTATCGCTTGAGAAAATTTCCTTCCGTGCAGAAGCGGACGCGTTTCCGTTTTCTTCTTTACGAACTGGATATTTCTCATGGTGACGGGGATA
Organism: Ophioninae sp. A BG-2022a; assembly: GCA_030523105.1. Taxonomy (NCBI): domain Eukaryota; kingdom Metazoa; phylum Arthropoda; class Insecta; order Hymenoptera; family Ichneumonidae; species Ophioninae sp. A BG-2022a. Next base: position 17,177 of record JAPYZI010000049.1, read on the forward strand.
AGGTGGCGAATAGTCCCTCAGCTCTGCCTCTTTTTATCTTTTCTTCTTTTTCTCTCATCTTTCCCTGCATTTTCCTTCAGTCTGAATCTACCGCCGTATCACGACCCTTCGTCATTCCGTTCTATTTGCCGATAAAAAAATTCCGAATAAAAAAATATGGTTGAAATACGAAAAATTGTCTGAATTTCGAGAATTTTTCTGAATGACTAAGCCCTTTTTTCATATCCCATCGTTCCTATCCATTCTCCGAGATATATTTCCAAATTCAAATAAACATCGTAAAAATACGAAAAAGTGACGAGTCTAGTAAATATTCAAAAAGTAAAAACTTCGGAGAATTTTTTGTGAACCGCTGAACCCTTTATTCAAATCGCTGGCGGTTGTAAAATTGCAATGGCCGTACATCATGCCAAATATTCAAATAGGAAAAAAAGCATTTGTCGAAGTTCGAAAAATTGACCTAGTTCTTAAGATTTTCGTCGAGAGCCAAGTTCTTGGCGCTTATCAATTAAAAAGTGAGAAGACCTCTCTCTAGCCCTTCGTCACTCCGTTATTTGTGGAAATTCGCAACATTCAACGAGTCCTGTGGATTTTTACGAAGAGCTGCACCCTTTTTTCTTTTCCAATTCAGGGCGGTTGGAAAGTTGAAAATCCAATTTCTTTTTCGCTCTACCAAGCGCTCTACCAAGAAAAAATCCGATCGGTAGTTTGGAATAAACCCTATTTAAGTTTTTACAAGTTTGTCGAATTAATCCTTAATACCAAGTCATCGTGACAATTCCTTAATTCCATCGCATTTTAGGCACTAATCCTTCGATCCTCTTCCCAAGCGCTAGGCGTAGGCTGAATAGTGGAATATCGCGTTGCCTACATCGCCTCAAGACGTGACATTTGTCTTGTTTTTTATCCATTTGGTTTTATTTTCATCTGTTTACGTTTGTTTGGGTTTGCTTGGTATTTTTTTAAGTTTCATTGGGTTTCTTTAGGTCTGTTCAGGTATTTTAGTTTCGTGTGGGTTGCTTTGGATCTTTCTCATTCGATTGAATTTTTTTCGATCTATTTAGGTTTGATTAGGTCTATTTGGGTTTGTTTCTTTTAGTATATTTTGAAAACTAAGGTATCCGACCTATGTAACGCCCAGTGCCTAATAAAGCCGACGTTTTAAATATCCAAAACTACAAAACCAAACGGACTGAGCTCTCATCGTCGAGTGTCTAACTTCGAACAAACCAATTTTCGTTTATTAAATTTCGACGTACTAAAACTTTCAAAAACAAAAAATGTTTTCAATATTACTTAGTCAATCTTTATTCTAATTATATGTAGTGGTTTATCAGTATTATACGTGTTGTTTTCAGAATTGAAGTTTAAAATTGAAGATTATATATATTTTTTATTCTTTTTCTACGAAGTTACAACAGGTATGGTTTTATTAGAAACAATGATCTGAATAAGGCCCAGAAGTCGCTTTTTTTTAAAAAAAAAAGCTTGTAGTTAGTAGTAAACATTGTTTATTGAACCAACATGATTATTAATACGTTAATTATTGAATAAATAAGTATTTCCGTTTTATTTCAACATTCATAGTTCATTTTGTACTGAAAAACAAATAAGTTAGGCGTTACATGGGTCTAGTACTTTAAATTCACCAAAAATCCTTTCAGGGATTAAAAAAAACGAGGAGGTAATTTGTAAAAAGGTTCAGTTCGATCGGAGGGAAACGAGGGAAGTCAGATGGGCTCCAGAACGTTATTCAAAATATTACGCACGTACAACAAAGAAAGTTATGTTCAAAGATGCTCCTATTGCGATCGGGAAAATTGACAATTCTTCATGTCGCCTTGTTACGTCCAATACAGCCAATAGACTTTCAATTCGCTCGAACAAGCAATCTTCCTTCGATACACGTGCACATCGATGTATCACTTTTTCCGGCTCTTCAATTTCCGTAACTCCTCGTATTCGACGCTACAAAGACTTTTATCTCTGACGCTGCCTTGTCCCTCTCATGACGGGTTGTCAATGACGACGACGACAGGGCAGAACAGATGGAATGTCCCCAGAGTATTCTCGACGCTCTATTAGATTTACTCGTGCACCACGTGCGCCTACGTTGCATTATAATTTCGTGCGACGAACCCCCCTCCCCGCCCTTGTCCTTCTCTTCAGGAATATGCCCTTGGTTTACGATGTATAGTCCTGCCACAAATATATTTCATCGATATTCTTCATAAACTCGATCTTCTCGTAGAATCGTGACGCTAGAAAACCGGATATTAATTTGCATATTTTCCAAAATCCCGGCATACAATTTTTCTCCTGGTCATGAAATTCTTATTCCCTTATCATTCCTTTCTCGGGTAATCTGATTGGAAAACGTCAATGTGAGTCGTGCGTGAAATACGTGAATTTTTAAGAATTTCCAAGACTATTCGATTAGATGTTAACAATGAGATATTTATTTTCTCGTAAATTGAAAAATATGACAATTTTATTTATAATTGATGAATTACGGTACAAAACATTCGGTCAAGACTCAGCTAATATTATTAAGACTTACGTGATAGTTTGAAATAAGATAATTTATAAATATTTTACAAAAAATGTAAAAAATATTTTCGAAAATCGAGCTGGTTTCAGAATACTGATAGAAAGGTTTATAAAATTGAAGAAATTATTTGTATTATAATTAACATTTTTATTGTTATTTTAGTTAAGTTTGTTTTAGTTTTTATCTTATTTAGTTATCACTGCTGCTTTCATTATTATTACCGATGTTTTTCATTGTGTATTATTTACTATACTATATTATGTTTGTTATCGTCTTTTTTTTTACCTGAAAGTATATTATACTAGGGCCTGATAAATTATATCATCATAATCTCTTAATGAATTTAGCAACTCTATTTTCCCTTCGACTTCTTGGCCCACGTAATTGCCCCAGTAATAACGTCCTAAAGAATTCTATTGACTATAATTGCTCGTTATCAAAACGGATTTCCAATTTACACATCTCGAATCTCTCTCCAAATCGAAACATTGAAAAATCAAATCATTTTTTTCCCGATAGCAAAAAATAATACAATTTACGTTTATCCTGATTTGTTCGTTGATTCGTTCGTTGCACCCTCGTGCAACGAACCCTCGGTCCTCCGTTTCTCTTTTTTTCTTTATTTCGTTTCACCGTTTTTCCTTGGCATCTAACGTATCCTACTCGTTGGGATTGCACATACATTCTAGGGTCAAGAGAAATAGCCAGCTAATCGTTCTCCAAAAGGGCGAAGGGTGAAGGCAGGCGGTCGAGAGTAAGGGAGGCTGAAGGAAAATGGGCACCATACATACAAAAAAAAATGGAACAGAGCAAGATTGTAGCGCATAAATACAATTATGACTGGTAAGACGGACGTGATGTAGTTCATACGGGTGACCTGGTTTTCTCGCATTACTGAAGATAACTACTTATACCATTCTCGATGTTAATCCCCCACTGTTTCCCTCTATTTCACTCTTACTCACCCTCGTATTCGTTTCATCGTCTTTAGTACCATGAGAAACAATTCGAATACTTTCGTCCATCATCCTTCATCAGGATAATCATTTTTCACGGGTCTTTGAGAATGACGTACATTCGTAAAATTAAAGAATTTAGTGAGGGAGTAATTTATAGTGTTATTTACAAAAGCAGGCTGTATTTCGTTACTTAATTTTAGTATACTTTTGGATCAAAAGTAACCCAAACAAACCGAAACGAATATTCTTCATTATTTATTCATTTATTCATTCATTATCAGCCAACGCTGCTGGCTGGACGGTCCGAGTAGCTCGGGCGATCATTAAAGTTAAAACAAAATGGGCAGCATCGAAACCCGGCTGATACTTGGTGCGGTGACCGCTTAGCCGTGCTTTGGCTGGTGCATCGACCAGTTAGCGGGAGGCACTTTAACGAGTCTGTACATCAAGGAATCAGAAAGAATACATGGCCATCTATACCGGTACGGGTTTTTTACAGTTTCCCTGTGACCTCGGCAAATACGGTGAATCAGGAAAGAAAGGAGGAAATGTGAATAGGAATGGGACAGGTAAAAAGCGCAAACCGCACGTACCAATGAGGAGTCAGTCAATAAAAAAAAAAAAAACGAAAAAAAGAAATATATTTATAATTATCAAATATATAATTCAATATTTTATGGTGATGGATTATTATTCATTATACATTAAACATTTCTATATATAAATGGTATTGGATTTTTCTACACAACATTTAGAGATGTAAAAATATCAATGCTTTAATGGGCAACGAGTAGAATGTTGGCCAGTCGTGTTCTTGTTTTTGGGTGGAAGGCAAATTCTATAGAACGTGTATATGGAAATGAATGAGTGGAAGAGAAAGATGGCAGAAGGGGATGGGATCACAGGACTGCCAGAGAGCGGCCTACTATAGCCGGAACGAATGAACGCTAACGTGGCGAAACAATAGGCTTGTAATTACAGTGAATAATGAGTGTACCGAAGTGATTAGCTAAAAGCTCCTACGTTATACTCCGATAGTCCACATCCGGGGCAACTGGAGTTGTTCCCAAGACTGTTAAATAAAAGGCCCAGCCTGCTGAAAATACGTGTTATTACATTCGGCGGTACAGAGAAGGTCGGGACGATGAAACGTTCCCCGTTTGGCCTACGTTCATTAAATAAAAATATTTCGTCAGGCCGGCTACAAAAACGTCAAGATTTAAGTAATCCTTGTATCTAATACGTTTCACGCAATTGTCGGATTAAGGAATGACTGGACAATTTTTAATTCTGTCTACTCGAGGGTTATTAGAATTAATCGATCTGGTTAATTCGATTAATTTACATATTCGGAAAATATATTATAATGTGGTAATTTGCCTTACATAGCATTGGATGTGGGGGTTCAGTTTCGGATAGTTTGGCTAGTAGTATGTTCACTAATTACGCATTGCTGATACTGAGAGTGGTGACCACTCATCCATGTCCTGATTGACGCATGGATCAGTAAACGGAATGTTGATTCGTCTGAGGCTTTCGAGCACATATTTTAAACTACATGTTTTATAATTATTTAAAATATTGAACCCAAAAAAATACAAATTCCGATAATGTAAATTGGTACATGCCGATTTTTCGGATGTTTGGAAGATTCATGGAAAATTAATAAATAGGGAGAAGAAATCCGAGAATATTCGCAAAGGTTTGTGGGAATTTGAAGAAGACAAAAATATTGACTTTTTATTACATGGTTTTGTAGCTTAGGGAGAAAGCTCTAGGTCAGATTATTTAATGCAAATCCGTGGCTGGTTTACAAACAAAATAAGATTACTTTAATGGGCCTGCACACGTTTGAAATTGACAAAAATTGTGTGTGTTTTATTGTACAATTCTACAGCCGAAGTTTTCAACTCCAGTTTGAACCGAATTTTCAAAAAATTCCAAGTATCGATAAAGCTTTAACGATTTTCGTAATTTCGTCATCGTCTTTCTTTCGAATAAAAGTAATTTCTCCGAATAAAGTAAAAACGAGTGGAACCATAAAAGCCCTTAAAGGGCATAAACTGCAATAACCAAATTGATTAAATAAAAAGAAATAAATGAAAAACATCTCAATATCCTAATCCAATTGAAGACTTTATATATAGATAGATCACGTGAAAAACGGACATTAAAAATGAATGAAAGCTGCTGGAGAGAAACGACACCCTGGGGCTTCGATTAGATTGCTTGAATTAAGCGCGCGCGAGCACTTTGATCGTCTCTGGACGTCTTGGCTCGTCGTGAGTCTTAGCCGCTCCGGGGAACAATTCCGCCTACTTAGTCAAGATTAGCTTGGAACATTTCATGTTTCCCCGCAGACGCCATATATTACGTCGTAAAGGTACGTCCTGCAGTACGAAAGGGACATCAGAAATGTATGACAATTAATAGGACAGCAGAGCGTATTAACCAACGAAGATCATTATTTTTCACTACAATTATTGGCTCATAAAAATTCCCCAAAATAGTTTCGAGATAGCTTAGCAAAAAAAAAATCAATTTCGTTTTTTCTCGTATCGAGGTAATTGCCGGATTATCTGTTTTTGAAATATATTATTTCACCTAGAGAGCGGTTTACCAGCCTTCTATGTGCTTTTTTGTATGATTTATAGTTCTCCCAGTGATGCGGTCTTTATCTCCTAAATCGTGGTGAACCTTCGTCATTTTATAGATCTTTTTAGTTTTGGGAACAGAAAAATATCGCAGGAGGCCAAGTCGGCCAATTTTTGAACGAACCATCTGGGACACATGCAAGGAATGAGCCAACCAATTTAACAACATCCTCAGCAACATCTTCAATAATAATTCGACGATTCTCCATAACAATTTTCTTCACTGCTTCAACGTTTTCATCGGTCGTTGACGCGCTGGGGCGTCCACTGCCTGCGTCGTCATTAATATCTTCTCGGTCTTCCGTGAAGATCTTGTACCATTCATAAACGTATTTTTCGTTTAAAGTATACTAGCTAAATTTTAAATATGAAAGATTAACTTATTTTTTTTTTTAGAAGCCTCGTGTAAGATCGAAATATCCTAATAGATCCTTAATCTCGATTTTTTTCAAATTAGTTCATTTCTTACGTAACGAAGAAGCCTTCAGAATCCACAGTCACAAAAGCTTGATAACTTGATTCAATGTTGAAAATAATCAACAAAACATCCACAAAGGATGTAGAGAAAATTACCATGAAACTCAAAAAACAGAAGACTGGATACAATGCATAGTTGTGATACAATTGGTTGGATCAAAATGGCACAGAGTTTCCGAATATGTGCCATCCGTGCGGCCGTAGGTATTTGACATTACAACGAAATGCAAACTGCAAATGAAAAAAGCAAAGGAAAGGTCTAGAAGACTATAAAACAGGTTGTGGCCATAATTTCTGGCCATCTGTACCAGACATTCCGGGTGAGATGGCCAACTGGTTTTTTTTGTTTACATTTATTATTCACTCTTTATCTCCTTTCACATTTGTACTACGATTGAAAAATAGGGTCCAGAATTAAATAAAGTTTTAATTGCTGTTAAAACTGATTTTAACTTGCTTCAAACAGAACAGTAAAATGTTCTCAAAATAACGTTATCCGACTCTACCGGACTCACCCCAACGGTTATCGAAAAAAAAAATGGCATCTCACTCAATTGTGCTTCCACCCTCTCCCCTGAAATCCTTTTTTTCCACTAATTTTTTTCGGCCTGGTCTTCGGGTTATCACGTCACGAGCGAGGTAGAAAATTTAAACAGGACGCAATGCACCAAACCGCGGCAGCGTTGACGTCGTTGCAGCCGCAGGGCTGCAACGACGTCAAATGTTGCAGAGCCGGATCCCGCAACATTTTCCCCTCTGCTCTTCTTTCACATGTGCGCGAAGGGGAGGCGTGTGGGGAATATACGGAATATGCGAGGAAAACCACGACGCCGAGCTACCGACCCAGGAGGGTTGCAACGGGACACATCCATGATTGCGATGGGGTAGAATTTTTGGACTGTTCAAATTGGTATTTTGAAATTTGCTTTTTTTCGTGCAGTTGTCGTTGAAATGAGAAAATTTCTGTCGCGCAGTTTTGACGAGTTTGTAGAATGATGATAGATGCATGACAATTTCGAGAAGGTCGAGTATGAGGTTTGTTTTAGGTTAGATTGAAATTGGCCATTGTTTACATACGTTAACAAAAAGCCAGGATATCAAGGACTACGGAGAATTTCGGGACGTCTATACTGGTACAGATTTTCCACAGTTTCCACGAATTGAAAGATTAATTGTTAAAAATTTGTATTAACCTTCTCATACTGAACTGTGACTGAAATTTGCAAAAAGTTTGACCGTCTAGAAATCGTGATATTTGTTGTAAAAAAATCGTCTTTTTTGACATAACTTTCTATAAGACCTCATGTTAAGGTTACGATTTTTATCATTGGATATCTCTATTACCAAACGGTGAAAACTTTTGAAATATTTTATACATTTTAATATTACGCTCAAAAAGATTAACGTAATATTTCAAAGAAATATCTTTGAAACATTGTATGTAATGCCGTTGCTTTTACTTTGTATACACTATTATGGCGCAAAAACACCCTTAAGCCGGCAAGGACTCCAACAGGGGAGGTTAGGTCGGAATCAGTGGAGGAAAAAGTGACAAAGCACAGGAAAAGTAAAGAAAGGAACAAATGTAAAAAAATCCTCAAAGGTATGCATAGAATACAAGAAATAATAATAACATAAACTATATTAATATCCTTTATAAATATATAACTCGATATTTTCAATGCATTAATATAAATTTTCATGTATTTCAAACACAATATGAAAAATCGCGGAATGTTTGTGATTATTTTTTTTTTAACAAGGAATTCACGTTCCTCGTCACGTCGGAGGGATACCACTTCATCCTCCTTTGTTTTCCTTCTTCGTTTTCGCCCTACCCGTGCTTTTTCGTCGAGTCAAAACGAAAGCACTCCTCCAACTTTTCCTTTGTCATGCAGCATTGATTTTTTACCCTCGTCACTGCGAACCCTCGTGAAACCGATACTTTCGATTCTCTCGATCGCAGACACCCGATTGCAAGGTTGCAACTTTCTACGATTTTCATCTCGACGCCGAAACATCAAAGGAACTTCGGCATATTTTTTCACCTCCCCTGGCTCTCGTACTTCTTGATTCTCCCACTGAAATATTGCCACGATGGATGTATTGAAAAATAAATTATACCTCTTTCATAACCGAAGCAGATTATTATTATTATTGTTATATAATAATAGCAGCAAATGACCTTTATCTTGCGACATTGCATGCCCCATGAAGGTCATTTGCTACGTTTGCTCAAAAGAGAATAATTTATTTTTCAATCGACCGATCGTAGCAATATAACAGTTTTTAATTTTTCATTGTTTTAATTAATCTCAACCAACCGAACTTAAGGATACTCTTGCGTTATACGAATTTGAAAATTAATTTCTTAAAATTTGTACGAACCTTCTTAACAATCGTGCTAAACTGTGAGTTAAATATGAGTAAATTTGACGCGTCTAGAAATTGTGATATTTGTTGTAAAAAATTGTCTTTTTTCATAACTTCCTAAAAAACCGGATGTTCAACTTGTGATTTTTACCACTGAATATCTCGATCACCAAACGGTGAAACCTTTTCAAATTTTCTATACATTATGATATGATGCTCAAGAAGGTTAACGTAATTTTTCAAACAATTATCTTTAATAAATCGTATGTGATGATTTTGCCATTACTTTATATATATTTTCTCGTACCCTTGGCAAATCCGGCATAGTGTAGCGAAATTCGGCTGTGGTCCAATGGGGGTTAGATTCTGGTGGGATATTCAATATAGAAGAAGATGTAGCGGAAGAGGGAAGAAATATAGTGAAATAATTGAATAGTCAGAGGTGAAAGGGGACAGGTAACAGCGCGTATCCTTGAAGAAGAAATCAATATAAATTGTAATTTTTTATACTAATTATTATGATAATAAAGAAATGTTATTATCATTATTACGATAGTTATTGAATTTCGTGCATCCAAATGAAGTTATCATTTGTATAAATTGTTATATCTGCAAGCATTTTTTTAAATAATAAATACGATCAATAATAATAATATAATTGTTGAAATTTCGAGAATACTCTAGGGGTTAAAATTTGAATACACTCTGTAGACTTTAAATTGCCCAGATTTGATTTTTGCGGAGAGGAAAATCGAAACACGGGCAATACCGGGGTGGTTTCGCACGCCCCCATGGCGCCCTCGGGCATTTTCTCGACGCGTCCCTTCGTAACCCTTCGCCCGCCTACCCGGCAAAGTAATTTATCGACGCTATGATCTGTATACAGATATATTACGAGGCGAGTGATTCAACACTTTTTGACGACCGAGAGAAACTCCCAACTTCCAGAAAATTACAAGTCTACTAAAGAACCTAAAAAGAGTACCAACTTAGTTTTATCAACTCCAACAAAATAGTTCAAGCCTCGAGTAATATTTTTTTTTAATGAGTCAAAAGAAAATTCATTAAAAAAAAATTGTTATTAACTATTAAACTTGATAGCTCCTTCGTTCAATAACCAGGCACGATATTATTTATTATTTATTTAAAAGTACAAGCCTGACAGACATGCATAATAAATTCAGTGAGTACCCGGGTGACTGGTTATTGAACGAAGGAGGTATCGAGTTTGATAGTTAATAACTATTATTAAATAATTGATTATAAAAAAATTTGACAAAAATTGGGTTTCAAACTACTTGAATTTCGGGGATCCAGACGGTTATACAGTTTTTTAAAGAAAAAGTTAATAAATTCTATCCGCAAAGCTGAAATGGATACCCGGGTACCATGATCATTGACCGGACGGGTAAAGTAAAAAATCAGGAGGATGGGCAAAAATGCAAAACAGCGTTTACCATACGGAACATACTTTTTTGAAAATAAATAAAAATATAATTATTTCATTTCAAGAATACAAGCTTCAAGGTTATCCCTTTCGCAACCCCTATAAAGTAAATCATCAGAAAAAACCTCCAAAACATTGAAACTTCAGCAATAAAGGCTAGCTAGTATGATGGACTTGAATGTTTTTTTTTGTCCAACGAGACCAAACTCAATCTCGGAGTTGCCTTCCGGTCGGCATTCGAAAAAATCATCCAAGTTATGAATCACCGAATGGTACAGATACGCGAGAGGTAAACACTGGAGAAACTGATTCCATATTTGTTCGTCAGCGAAACTTCAGCATTCCCCATGTTTCGTAAAACAATCGACGACAGCCGAGTGCAACAGCGTCGCAACTGCGATCGTATATTGTTCCAATATGTGTATTTGAGTTTCTTCTCGGACTATTCCGTTTTGCCTGTTCTTGCCAAGCGCATGTGCGCGGACACCAATGTGCGGAGTTGTTTGTATTAGTGTGAAGTAGACGACGAACGAAATCGTTGTAACTCATGCTCATCGTAACAGTATTCATTGCCGATGGGGGGTCAAGTTTGCCCTTTATTCTGCACTTTTTTCGAATTACATGTTTTACTTACACATACACACACACTTGTTGGAATTAATTGAGGTAATTATTTGGAAAATGATTCCGATCAGGGGTTGAGTGATGGGTAGATTTATAGATTTTGACCCCTTAAACACGACGGTGAAAAGAAATCGCGGTGGTCACCCCCTATAAAAAGTTATGGGTTTGTTTGGATTTGTTTCAACCCAACCCAAACAAACCCAAACAATCAAACTCCCTTGTTGAGAAATTTTCGTATCGAGTTCGAGTTCTAGAAACGAAAACATCGATCACAACACTCTTAGTCCTTACCTACATGTGTACGTGTATACATGCGAATAGTACGAATGGATATGTGTATTATTTTAAAAAAAACCCCATAAGTTTTTATAGGAAGGTGACCGCCGTGATTTCTCTTCACCATCGTGTTCAGGGGATCAAAATCTATAAACCCCCCACCTTTTACCCTCCTCCGGGGTGGGGATCATTTTCCAAATAATTACCTTAATTGACACTCGCCACCTAAGCCGTTTATCATTTTGAAAATTTCGCGAATTTTATTGCAAGAAAAGATTTTGCTGATTGTATAGTAATAGATGTCGCGAAAGAACGTCTGACACTGATGCATCCATGACGTAAATATCGATCGCGAATATCTCACTTTTCCTTACGGGCCATCTCGAAATAATCACTTGTCGCTATCCTCCAATCGCGAGCTCCGAACTTGAGCCACGTGCCAGCCACCAAAATCGACAAAATGTAATCCGTGTATATCTTCGTACCGAAATAAAAATCATCACCAAGAATAAATAATAAGGCGTGAAAAAATTGAGGCTATACAGAACAAGCCTGCCCCCACCACAAATTTTGATACCACTATTTTCGCGTAATTACTTCGATGATTAACCCTTCTGGACACGCTCGATTACGATTATTGTAAATCTAGGCTAGGGTCAGTATAGATTTTATTCCAACGTATAATCGTAATTCGAACCCAATTGAAACCTCAATGTCGTATCGATAGTCTCAGCTTTTGCTTTCTGCTTAATACGACATCCTGAGTTAATGACCGGTCACCGCTCCGGGTATTGTCCATACCAAAAGTTTTAAAACTTTTCATGCGAAAATTTGTATTTTAGATTCGAGTGTAAAAGGCAGGCGGGTGGGGGAGGTAAATACACGATAAATTATTCGGTCGGGTTCAAACGGGCATTGCGATGGATTATTCAGCCCGATGAAATTCGTGCGTGCCGGATGTCGATACACTCTGCCATATCGTTGCACACCCGTGTGTTCACGCACTCGCTTCCGATGCTCAACGAGTATCTATAGATCCGGATGTTGAAGCATGGGAAAACGTGATCACGGCCAGCCGCGGAAATAATCGCGCTCCGCCACGTGTTGAATGACATCGAATCGTCCCGCAACGTCATGTGGAAAACTATTCAAGTATCGGTCGCGTCAATTTTTCAACGCGGGCGCTGCAGGCGCTAGATCGGAATTGATGCCTCGCGTTCACGTCTGTCAGCCGCATGATGATGTAAACACATGGCATGGTAGTGGCTATTATGGATATGAACATTTTCTACCGTACGAATACTCGTGTACGATTAAAAGAATGATATCATTTCTGAGCATGGAAAAATAGAGAAAGTATTTTATGTGTGGTTTAAAAAGATTTCAAAAGGATATTTTACGAGGATTTGAAGGATTACGAAAAGTTACATTGAAAGTATTGTATAAATTTAAAAAAAATGGATGGATCTTCCTTCAAGTATTGTTAAATCATGTTTTTAGTATCCTGCAAGGATCAGGGAATGTCTGTACCATTTGGAATATAATTTTTTTTCGCCTTTCACCCTCTCTTAAGATCGACTTTCTTTTACCGACATCTCTAAAAATGATTTGTAGGATTTTTTTCAAACGAACATTTAAACAATGTTAAATATCATTTGCATTAAATAAATAATTCAAGTTATTTTTGCATCGAACATTAAACTTTTCTCTGCAGTGGACATTGGAAAAATTCTAATAAGAATAATTTCATTTCATTTGAATATATTTTATTAGAAAAATGTCTCCACCTTGGCCAGGTAATTTAGTAATTTTTCGCAAAGCCCCAATGTCGTCAACTCAGTCAGCACTGTCATTAGAAAAAATAAACTAAAAATACATTTTTTTTTTAGTATTTTGGTCGCATTTTAAATATTCGAAAACTCCGAAAGTTACGACAATGGTCCGATTTGATTTTTTTTGTTGTTTCAACACCAATAATATAATGATTAATTATGTTGGAGCTAACCAAATTAAATATTTAACGAATCGACTCGATTAATTTTCGATCAACCGAATTTTCATGCTCGCCATGAAACAAGTATTTCTACCATAAATTGGCTTTTGTACATTTATTTGGTCCAATAGCTAGTCATGTTCCGAGTGTTTCCGGTTTGCCACACTTGTTGCTAGAGAAATTTGTTTGACGTTGGTTTAGTTCAGCATACGCGAGTGTATGTATGTGTGTGTACTCATTACTCTCTTGCGGTTATATTTAATCGTGGACTCGTACAAGCCTGGTTAAATTCAAGGCTCCGCGTATGTTTCATTACGGTTTCGGTCACCGCTGTATCGATTTCCGGTACGGTAAAAGCGGCTACCAATTTTTTTTTTCGTAATATCGACGCTGGAAAGTTATGTGGATGACATTCTCCGTTTGCTGATAAAATGTCTTCATGCCTAAAATACCGTAATTGATAAACGAAAATAAAATATAGAGAAACAATTATTCATTCAAACATGAAAATCCTCTCGATTGTGGGATTAATATTAATATTCTTGATGAACTTAATAATAACTATTATTTTTATATTTCAATTTGTACGATTTAAATATTAAATTAACACATTTCATGATTTTATTGTTTATTAATAAACAAACTATTCAAGCATGAATTAAACAAATTCAACTGTCGAAATTTCAATGCTAAAGTTATTATTTAAATCCTATTCATATTCGATTGCAATATTGAAACCGGTTTGTTTTACTTTACATTAAAGAACAATTTTATTCGCTAATAAATAGTTTCAATTGGACGAGAATTTTTTATCATCGTTTTGTCTATTACTGGAATAATTAACTGTAAACACTTTAGCAGTAAGTGGTGTTGTCCATAACAAATACGACTGTTAGCAAAAAAAGGTTTTTTTGTCCGAAAAAAATATAAATCTAAAAATAGTAATCAACAGTTTTTAATAAAAAGTATAAATATGGATAATTTTTTTAAATAACTCAAACGTAGTACTTTTAAAAACTATCGATGAAAGTGTAACAAATATGCGTTAATCCACTCTAGAAAAAACTATAAAATAAAAAGCCAAGAAAAATTCAATCAAAAGTAAATTTGTGAAAATGTTTTGAGCAATGGATCTCGAATTTCTCGATGTTGTACTTTTCGGAGTGTAAAGAAACAACGGAACGTCCCTGATAAAAATTCTCAATTTGAAAGTTCCGAGAAATTTGGGCCAACGAGATAGTTTACCTCACGAAACTCGCGAGATGCCTCGGGATTGAACTCAATCAGATGCAAAGAACCAGATTCAGGATTTTCTAATATACGAGTTGGCGGATTCAGAACCCAATCTGCCGAAAAAAAAAGGTAGATCTTCAACGTCTTCCTTTTCCCTTCTTCCATACGTCCTTTTCCTTCGCCTCCACTATTAGCCTCGAAAAGGTTCGTGGATAGTAAGGAAAAAATCCAGCAATAAAAATTTAGTAGGGTCGAAGATTTACTGTCCAATACGAGGATTGGCAAGTCGTCGAAAAGATTGAAAATCTCAGGTTGAAAGAAAAAAGACGTTGGAAAATGGTTGTTTTTATATAAATGGCCACATCGAATTTCAATTACCTTAGGGAGAACTTGGGGTGAGAGAAGTATACCTAAGGTATCTGACCTATGTAAGTCCCAGTGCCTAATAAAGCCCACGTTTAAAATATCCAAAACTACAAAGTCAAACGGATTGAGCTCTCATTGTCAAGTGTTTAACTTTGAATGGCCGTAATTGCCATAGCAACAGCCACGATTTGGGGAACCCAAAGAAATTTTCAATCGATAGAAGGCAGCGCGTGCGATCGCAAATTTAAGTTTAAAATTGAAGATTATATATATTTTTCATTTTTTTTTACGAAATTACAACGAGTATGGCGTTATTAGGAACAGTGGTCTGAATAAGGCCCAGAAAACGCTTTTAAAAAAAAAGCTTATAGTTAATATTGAACATTGTTTTCTGAACCAAAATGATTATTAATACGTTGATTATTGAATAAATGATTAAATAAACATTTTTGTTTTACGTCAACATTCATAGTTTCTTTCGTATTTAAAAACAAATAAAGTGGGCCTTACATGGATCAGGTACCTTATAGAAATTTGTATTCTCCGTAACTTCATAATTTTTTAATCTGCTTTTTTTTTATTTATATACATATGAAACAAGACATTTTTAAGAACCATTGAATGAATTTTCTTTATGGGCCTATATTATTGGAGCGATTGAAGAAACTCGGTACGTAGCATCTCCTAGTTCTGGCACACTCTCCCTTTCTCTCTCTCTCTCCCTCTATTCCTTCATAATTCTCCTTTTATCTACCTTGTTCTGGCCCTTTTTATCTCTTCTTCAGGAGGAAGGGTCTTTCCCACCTCCACCCGGGCCATCGTAGCCTCGTGCGGTTGCAAACTTCCCGCGAGGAGTTACTCAAACTTGTTCTCCGGTCAGGCGCCTTGAAATTGTTCCCGAAGCTCTAGAGGTTTTACCAAGGTGCGCAAGCCAATACTGGGAGACCTCAAGGAAGAAGGACGAAAATAGGAATGCCCGGGAGTTCATTTTATCTTCGCTAGTCTGACTGGGAGGTTAAGAAATTCCCGGGCCTGTATAGATGGAATATTTACAAACGTGAAAAAGATGGATTTTTTTCTCCATAAATTAACAGTTCAATTTCTTAAACGGGGCTATGCAACTTTCGGCGCATATTTCTCAAAACTATGTTTTCCCCAATTGCTGAAGTGATTACGCCGAAACTATTCTACCGATGTCGATGAAATTTGTCACACATCTTCGTTATATCAGCAGTTTGTTGGTGAACCTAAATATTATTTCGAATTCCAAAAATAAAGTGTATTTTAGCCTGCAAATAGAGCAAAAATGTCATGAAAAATCACAAAATTGACTTTATAAAACTGCCATTTGCTGAATTTCGCACATACATTAAAAATTCTAGTTCACCAACAGTGTATGGGTCTTCCCTTCAAGAATCATTTTGATTTTCTTTTTCCGATAATTACAGCGCGACGGAGGACTCCCGCAGTACGGCAATTATTTTGAAATCTTCTTCTAAACATTAATGCAGACGGGAAATTTGCATGAAAAAAAAAGTGTATATATTTTGTTCAAATAATTGAAATATGAAACAAAACATATATAAATATCCAAATTTTTATGTGTATTCCTTCCACGAAAAACCATCATAAGAAACCTATAATTTTCGAGCTTTGGACGTACGGATAAACGAGAGGCTGTTTGCTCAGCTGACCTTTTTTTCTTGTCGCGGTTAACTTGCCTGATGTCTGATGACTGAAGGGTTAATTTATGGCTGTCAAAACGGAGTTATCACTCCTTGGTCTATCGTAGACGCATCGCAGACCAATCTCAATAATAAATTGATAGGCGGATTTCTGAAATGGCTCATCAGAACTTCACGAAATTTTGCCAGCCAATGTGAAATTGATAGACGAACGGTTGTCGGACCCTAGTGACAATGTTGCCTCCCGGTAGATAGCTGTAGCTCGCACTAATTTTGTTTTACCGATGCGAGCAGAAACTGCGTCGAAGTTTCGTCACAGGTATCGCTTCCTCTTAAGATTGCTCTGATTGTTCTTATAATGAGTGCGCTTGGGAGAATGAAGGATTCTTTTGTTTCATCATGCTGCTACGTAAACCAAGTATCCGGTTTCTAGCAGGTCCAATGCAGATGGGGGTTATCCCTGGACCCCTCCGTTAACTCGGGAACTCAATTGTGGACTGCGGTAACCATTCACCCTCTAGCTTCAGGGAACGGCTATCCCAGAGAGATTTTGGAATGTTCGCGATATCCACTGGACGGCAGTCTAGGTGTTGTCGGAGTATTCATCTCGACTGTCGACCGGTGATGTTCGGGTTTATCGTCGTTACGATTGCCAAAACTGCTATGTGTTTTTAGTCAAGTTTATCAAGGGGGAATAGTAAACTATATTATTTAATGATTGATGGCCTTATCGATATTTTGGACTTATCACGGTTTTGACAAATCAATTTCATTTATCCCTAGCACAAATAAACATAATAACTATTCAAAAATCACTTTTCTTTCTTTACTTTTGTTCATTTTCGTAACTCAGTATTCATCCCCTATACATGTACAACGTAGAAAACATTTCTCTTCTCTTTTCTTAGTTGTGCTTCAACATTGTGCTACGTACGGTCGCTTTGTTAAGCTAGTGTACGTGTCATGCGGAGTTCCGTCCCAAAGCTTTTGGAATTTCGCTTTGCACCTCCCCTTTGACCTGTCGAGGACTGCTTTTCGCAAATTTCAAAAGCGCTTTCGAAAGGAACACACTCGCATACGTACATGAACAGGCGGTCTCGTTTCAGGCGGAGAAACTTTACTTGCGCTCTGGAACGTGGTACCAAAAAGTACGCCGGGGTTATGAACTTCTTGGTGCGGTGACAGGTGGAAGGTTGACTGTGGTGGGTCGCTCTAGCCGCAGCAAATTCGACGTGTTCGTATCTCCTTGTTTACGTATATAGGGGAACCCAGAGAAATGTGTCTAAAAGCAAAGTCTAAATGCTTCTCTTCAATACTCATCCCAATTATTTCTATATTGGGATTCCAATTTTTTTTTTTTTCTTTCGAAAACAGGCTTTTTGCATTTTCACTCTTTCATTTGATATCCGATTTTGGCTGACCATTCTTTCTACTTTTTTTTTCGAACATAAATATATTTTTTCAATTTCTTCCTTTCATTGAGTACGCCATCTTGGTTTTTTAATGTTTCGTATCGACAAAATAGAGTTTTCTATGTTTCTTTTTTTTATGGGTGTTTACTTTCTTCGTTTTTTTTTCCTTACAAGTGAAAAAAAGGAAGTGTAGTACAGTGTACTTTTTAGCCATCGGGTATTTTTCTAACGAATTTTAAAACATGATTTATTATTATTTGGAGTTGCCGGATAATGACCTTTTTCGAAGAATTGCCGAAAGAATGTGCACAAAAAGAAAAAAAAACTTTAAGAAAATACGAAAAAATATTAAAGGGATACCGTAAGAATTTCCGAAAATCATTTCGAGATTGAGACACATGAGATTGAAGAGAGAAGTCCTAGGTATTATGCAAAAATCACTGTTGGAAGATAAGTTCATATTTACGACTACAGAATTGCTAGTCAAAGTTTAAACGTATTGGAGAAACCGTATGTTTTCGAATATGGCAAACTTTATTGTGTTTGGAGAAACTGTATTTTTCAAAAGGGTTTTTACGATTCCTTGGGATCTAATAAACGGATACGCTTGAAATTAAATACATTTGCTCTGTGTTATGAAAGGTTAAGCTTGACTAATGCTTTTCTGATGAAATATTTTTAACATTATTTATTGCTGGTAGCGATTTCATTCGAACGTGAAAAATAAAAAAAGATCAAGAACGCGTTTCAAGTTAAATTCAAGAAATTCAAGAATTCAAGAAATTTAAGAAATTTAAGCAGTTCAAGAATTTCAAGGATTTCAAGAAATTCAAGAATTTCAAGAACAATTCAAGAAATTTAAGAAATTTAAGAAGTTCAAGAAATTTAAGAAATTCAAGGATTTCAAGGATTTCAAGAAGTTCAAGATTTTCAAGGATTTCAAGAAATTCAAGAATTTCAAGACATTCAAGGATTTCAAGAAGTTCAAGTATTTCAAGCAATTCAAGAAATTCATAATATTGAAGGATTTTAGAAAATTCAACAAATTCAAGAATTTCAAGAAATTCAAGAATTTCAAGAAATTCAAGAATTTCAAGAAATTCAAGAATTTCAAGAAATTTAAGAATTTCAAGAAATTCAAGGATTTCAAAAAAATCAAGAATTTCAAGAAATTCAAGAGTTTCGAGAAATTCAAGGATTTCAATAAATTCAAGAATACACCATTGAGTACCTTATCTTTAAAGTTTCTTCACGATATTGTTTAGAATTTGTCCGATTACCGAAAATTATAGAGAGCCGAACATGCGCCAAATAAACATGTGCTTACGTGTCGAAAATTGTTGTTATACAAACGGACAAAACATTCCAGTAAGCGTAATAATTCTTAATTCTTTCAAATTAACTTCTTATTATTCCTTAATAATGAGTTTTATCCGTTAAAAAAATTTCTTGGATAATCCTAACTAATAATCACAATAGCTGAAAGTTTCAAACAATCTATTTTTCGCGGGAAGTAAAAAGAATTGTGAAAGTCATATTTTTTTTTGCTGATAATCCTAATGCAAAAAGTACAGAAGTTATGTTTCGCGGCACCCTGTATACGTAATACGAGATGGAGAGCTTATTTTCGTTTACTCGAAGCTTCGACCACCCAATTTCGACGCATTCAGCCCGCATCACCACGTGGACACGTTACAAATTGTTTGGAAGCTACGCGACCGCCCCGAGTCACGTAAAGGTAGCAAGAGCGAGAGAGAGAGAGAGAGAGAGGGAGAGAGAGAGCTAGAGAGATTTAACTTTGTCACCCACGTTCATGGACGTATAGTTTTGCGCTTGCTAATCCGTGCCATTAGTCAACCAATCGTGGACTCTACAAGATCGTGATGAAAATTTGCGAAGTTGGCTTGACACCTGTTAAATGATGTGGTCAACGTGACATTTGCAGGATTGAATCGAGCAACTTCCCGATTTTTTTTGATGAAATCGATCGAACGTGACGTCATCATGTTATATCCGATATTCGAACGATTCGTATAAATCGTCAAATTCTGTGACAAAAAAATGACAAAACGCATAAAATATATAAATAAAAGTGAGAAGCAAAGAAAAACATGATCATTTGAAATACCATTTCGTTTCGGGTTTGCCACTTTTTTCTGTAAGATCTAAATAAATAAAAGCTACCTTAATTATAAACAATATTCATCTACCGAAACAATATTTGTATCGAAAACGACCGGTGTGGTCGTTGTCGTTACTAATAAGTGTTATTTATTAGTTAAAAAGTTTAACTAATAAAGTTATTGAAAAGTAATAGGTTATGAGTTATTAAAAAGTTTTAATAACTTTTGATAATAAAGTAATGGAAAGTTTAAAAATTAAAGAGAAGTTATTAAAAACTAATAAGTATTATTAGTTGAAATTCAAGCTTGGACGCACATTTGGAGAATTTCGTTTTCGATTTACCGTCCTGAGGAAATCAATGCGATTTTTCAACATTTGGTGTTGGAATACTATTTTATAGTATTTATATTCTATTTTACAGAACCCATGTACATATTTTAAAAATGATATAGCCATCATATAGAAGTTTTGCGATTTGTACGAATTAAATGTGTATCTTGGAAGTTTTCAAACAGTCCTTTACAATCTGCTTTCTAGTTCGATAATAACGAGTAAAATATTTTTTTAAGAGAACCCCTTTGTTATTGCAACAAAGCGAACGTAAAAAATCAATTAAATCAAAATTTGTTCGTCACCAAGCCAAATCTTGCTGTTCAATTATATCAACCTTGAGGAACAAGGGGTCCATTGTCGCCATTATTGTTCTTTGAGAAAAGAACAAAAATGGCGACAGCTTATACCTATACAAATTCTCATCACTCGTATCTGTGAAAGAACGTTTTATAAAGCTAAGGGATCAGCTCTTCAGCCTATGCCAACCAAAGATTTGATCACCGTCTGAGGTTTGGACAAAAGATGTCGTGGATACACCAACGTAAGGACAAACAAGGTCACCAATAGTATGTCTCTTTGAAGGGACAAGGGCTAAGTTTGTAACAATTTTTCCAGTCTCACTGTTTTTATCCTGTGGATGGATACCCTCTTTGCCTTGCATTTTCATTCTTTCTTATTGGCTGTCGAGGAAAAAATACGAAAAAAGCTTTGACAATGGCCCTTTTGTCCTTTCTAAAGGGAAAAGATTCGAACATCGAGCTTGAATCAACTTACTCCAGCGGAAGAACGATGTACCAGACATAGCACTGTACTTTCACATAGTCGATTTATTTCCTCTCCTTTTTCATTCTCCTATACCGAAGGAGACAGAAGCTGCGAGGGTGAGGTATCCTTGGGCTGTCGTTTTAATACTTTAGCCAGCTACGAAGCTTTCCAATTTCGCGATGGACACGAAAAATCACTCGACGCTACATTCACGCAGCATCATATATACAGGGTGTACGAAAAGCGAAATTTGCAAGTTAAATATAGAAAAATCCCGGACAGACCGAAAGAAAAACTCAAAGAGGTACTAAAGGGAGATTTAAATAAGTTTGAGAAGAAGACACAAGAAAGTTTAAAAATAAAACCTGGAAAAGTCTATAAGGAAAGTCCGAAGAAATGTCAGTCGAAAATGAAAGACGGACCCAAAGAAAACTTATCAAATGACCGAATGGAATATCCAGCTTTATCCAAAAGAAAAGTATCAAAAACTTCGAAAGGATCATCCAGAAAAGTCTAAAAGGAAAATTCAAGAGACACCACAAAGACAACATTTGGACGTCCTGAATGAAAAACCGGAGGAGTTTGAAAGGAAAGTTCTAGAATATTCGATACAACAATTCAGGAACGACCGAAAAAATATCCGTGTTTTTCCGAAATAAAAATACGGAAAAGTCGGAAGAATCTGGAAAAATCTAAAAGGAAAATCTAAGAAACCCCAAAAGGAACAGCTGAAAAAGTCCAAAGGAATATTGTACTCCCTAACGATAAAACAAACCAAACAAATTCCAGAAAAGTAAAAACATTCAAGAGAAAAATGGAAATGAAAATCCTCTTTTTTAAAAAGTAAAAACCATCGTGAAACACAGATGAAAACGATTCTAACGCGTATTGGTACATGGCACCTAGATTCGCTTTTTGGTCGTCACTTTCCGGACCACCTCGCATTCAGGTACGCTTTTATAACGCGTCATACGCTCGCACATGAAAGACCCGAAAGCAGGCATTGACGTTATGCGGCGGAACGCGCCAAATCGACACTGTCCGATTCTTTATTGAACTGAATCCGCTACTACTTTTGACCTATTGAGCTCGAGATTCCTGTTTCGTCAAAATATTTCTCTCTAACAACTCTGATCCCCACGAACGTGGACACGAATAAAAAAAATATGTGGGTGTATGCAGTTTTGACAAATGACAGATTTTAGGGTTGTGTGAAAATATAAAAAATCTCACTAAGTTGATTATAACTTTTTTAATTATCGATATTTTAATGCAGTTTAGAAATTTCACAATTTTATTAATGGACATAATAATGATAAATATAAAAAAATAAAATAAGTATCCAAACAATTTTGTAATTAATTTTAATGCTTCTTAATTTTAATTGAATTGATAGTCTTTTTTTTCGTGAACTAAAAGTTATTATTTTTTCGTGATCATCAAATTTAATTCATTTTTTAAATTACTGTTAATTTTATGGTTCACTACAGCAGCCTAACCTCGAAAGTGAAACCATGAATATTTAAATACCGTAAACATTAAACACTAAAAATATTTGTTGAACATATAGATCACAATAAATATACAAAAGTTAAGAAATCCATGTATAAGTATATCAGCCAATTTTTTTAAATTATTCATATAGTTTTTGTTCTAAATCCCTATAGGCGAGAGAATTCCCCTCAGCGGAAGATTATCCTGAGCCAAAAGTTTTGTGGTTGGCGTATGGTAATCTAAAATTTTGACGATTCGTCGCTTCGGTTGTCCAAACGTTATTGGCTGTTGGCCAATCCATACATTATTCTGTCGTTGAATTAAGAGCGTCAGAATCCCTCGAAGTATTATCAGTTTTCGGTTTTTCGTCCGTGCCCTTCACGATTCAGAAATTCGACTTTTACGGCTTTTTACCAAGTTGTATTATGTATCATTTCTGGTCACTTGAAACATAAATTAAATAAGCTCATTTGATGAAGGGCATGACGAAGATTACCACGTGAGACACGAGTGCGAGAGAGATAGTCGACATGTTTAAAACCGCGATTTTTCAAGTATGAAATGTTTTTATCCAAAATGGCGACCGGGAGGCCCTCGGTGCCATCGTCCTGAATGCACACAACAAATTTCATACCAATTGGTTCAGTCGTTTGAGAGAATAATGGTTTCAAAATTTCGAAGTGGACGGAAGCGTGTTCTCGGTTTCTCCTCGCGATTTCTCAAGGGTAATACAGTTTTATCGAAAATGACGAGCATGGGGCCCTCGGTGCCATCGTCCTGAATGCACACAACAAATTTCGTACCGATTGGTTCCGCCGATTGAGAGAATAGTGGTTTCAAAATTTCGAAGTGGACGGAGGCGTGTTCGTCGTACCGTTAAAAGAACTCTTCGCTCTTGCAGGTTTATTCCTTCCTCCTTTATTTTGTATGATGGGCCACACATTTTATTAGTAATCATCACTTTGGTAAAGGTTATATTGTTTAATTGTATAAAAAATTAAACAATTCAAATATATAAACAATTCTTAACCTAGTCGGCTTTTCCCGGATTCCCCTAAACACAAAAAGAAAATAAGCGTGTGTCACAGTACGAAAAGTGTACTGAGGCAAAGATCATATCCGAATGAAAAATATGCTATTCCCATTCGGAAATAAAGCATAACTCGGTCACGTCTCAATGCACGAGCCTTTCCATTCTATGTGACGTTTGTGCCACTTTCCTGCATAAATAGAGCGAGCATCCCGCATGTGCGTTGAATGAGAAAGTCAGAAACGTCGCGATCGTTGTCACTGTTGTGCATCTTTTTTCCCTCCCTCGTTCGCTCCTCTCACACCGCCCTCCGACGCATCCTTTCCGTGGTAAATGTTTCACGATCGTTCACATATCCATCCCTTGTCTACCGGAAAAGCTCGATATACGAAAAAAATATTTCCGAAGAAAAAGAAAAAAAGAAAAAATCAGTAACGAACTTTTACGCAAGTAAGAAGGCTCCGATCACGTAGAATCAATCAATTTTGGGTTTTGGATTTTCCACAAAAATGTACCGAAAAATCATTCCAATAAAAAATGAAAATATCTACGATAAGTTTTTGCGGAAGGAGAATAAACTTTCATAAAAATAGAACGAGTCAATTATGATCAGACCGTTCCACCTTGTGTACGTTTTTCAACAAATTTCTTTCCAAAAAAAATAAACAATCGATAAAAAATAATAATCAACCCTATATTTTACATTATGTGGATCAAAAAAAAAGAAAAAAACACTTACGGCCTGTCGTTCGAGTAGCCAATCTTCACTCAAAGTAAAACCAGTTAGTTATGATCAGACTCAAATTTTGCCTGACGTAGATTTACCCAAAAAAAAAAACATTCCAAAAAACAGTAAGTAACGATCATTTATAATAAAAATTCTTCATGCACGTAAACGTTTCACAAGTGAAAGGATCGTTTAAGTAGAACGAGTCAGTCGTGGTCATACAGTAAATTCATCAATATTTTTCCCTTCACGTTATTTGCACGTAAAGTAATTGATACTGGAGAAACTTCTTTTTTATTACAATTCTCGTTACATCGTCGTACGCTCAATAATCATCGTGTACACGTTTAATCTTCCAGTGTTATCCTCGGCTTTGTTGTACGAACTCACGTTCTGTACAATATCGAAAGCGGAACGATTATCTGGGTACACACGTTGCGGCTTAGGAATAGTTATAATGTATGCTGCTAGGTGGGAGTTTGTGAAACTGATGTGTATATATATATATATATATATATATAATAAAACTGTCAGATCCTTATATACAGGGTGACCGGATATTCGACCTATTCCTTCAAAGGGGTTGTAGTAGAGATCATTTACAATAAAAAATGTTCCATCAACTGGGGGTCGAAAATTGATGGTTATTGAGATATTGATGTTTTTATGTTTTCTGAAGAATTTTCTGACCTGCCTAAAATAAAAAATTATGAAAAAAAATACGCTATTATAAACAACGATTTGATACTTTTCAGAGTATCAAATCGCGACATCGAAGCACATGCAGTCTAAAGAGAGGAGTTTACTGTTGCCTCAAAAACTACCTCCGTACATAATATATATAATTAAAAATTAAAAAAAAAAACTATTATCATATGTTTCTCGATGTTTCTCGTCTGGGGAATTCAATTTTTTCTCCAAAACCGGAAGGAAAGCGGAAAAGAGGATATTCGGATAGATCAATAAGAGAGAGGAGGGAGAGAGAGGGAATGAACAGAGAGTGGAATCGTGCAAGTGAAAAAGAAATAGAAAAACAAAATATAAATCTCCACCCCGTTCATATTCTATTTTCTCCACTTTGTTCATTCGTCTCTGTTCCCTCCATTGTTCGTTCCTTTTCAATTTCCGGGGGAAACAAAAAGCCTCGGAGCCCGTAAAATATTGAAAATTTCGCGGGGTCGAATTGACCCTCAAAAAAAAAAAAAATATTTCGGCAGAAATGACGATCGTGAGCGATTAAATAATGGGCTCGGATGGGGAGAGCCAATACAGCGCAAATAAGAGGATTCGAGATTATAGAGAGCCCATATTTGAATTTTGTTGAAACATCATGGCGTTTGTTGGACGATATGGTATTAGAAAAAATTCGTACAGCTCGTGACCAAAGTGTGTATGCGCTTGTGATAGAAAAATGACCTACCGAAATATTCCACAAGGGACCAACTAAATACTAAATAATTAAGTTAACCTACGACGTAAAAAGAGCTTCCTGATAGGGCCTACAATGAGAAAAATGAAAGAGAATACTTTCGGACCTTATTTTCTGTCGCAAGAAATGTTTTCTTGCGACAGAAAATAAGGTCCGAAAGTATTCTCTAGGGGTAAAATAAGGTTTGGGTTTGCATCCAATATACTTTTGGATGCAAACCCAAACACTGTGTGATAGATCGCAAGCTAAAAACGGCAAATATGCTTGAATAGTACTGCACTGATCTATTTAGCCATCCATTTTTATGCAGGCATCAATTTTTATTGATCCATTTTCACCTAGTCATTCGTTAGTATATAGTCATCCATTTGAATATAGCAATCCATTTTTATTTGAAGCTTATTAACCAAAATAATCTACAAAATATCAAGCATTATCATTATAAATATTATTCAACATTCATAGGTGATAACGTAAATATATTGTTTCGCTAATGAAAAAAATTACAAAAATAATCGGGAGAAGTCCAACAAAGATTCATAATTTTTCAACTATTCAATAAATATCACTTCAACATTACAAACCCTATTTTTCTAATTATAATAAAACGTCAAAGGTACAACAAAATACAATTGTCTTTAAAACTTCCCTATATAAAAAAAAAAATACTTTCCCCATCATTTTATGGCGTCGAAAAAGCAAATACCATATCGAAATTCACCATCCCTAAATTACCCTATAGTCTTTTCGAGTACGCTTCCTGAAAATGTTACCTGTATAAATAATCAAATAATTAAATCATTATTCCGTTGCGGTTAATTCCCCAAATAAATCGTCACACCTTCATACGTAATTCAATGATTATCG
The DNA here is from genome assembly GCA_030523105.1 of Ophioninae sp. A BG-2022a. Taxonomy (NCBI): domain Eukaryota; kingdom Metazoa; phylum Arthropoda; class Insecta; order Hymenoptera; family Ichneumonidae; species Ophioninae sp. A BG-2022a. The sequence goes on from JAPYZI010000049.1 coordinate 43,996, forward strand.
TGAAATGGCGACGGGTTTGAATAATCATAATCGCTCTCGATAAATCAGTAGCGATTGTTGAAACGGCAAATTAATCGTGAACGTTTAGACGGGACATTCGGCAGAGCCGGAAAACGTTTTGTGTTGCGTGTAATATACGTGACAAGGCATACAGTGGCAACCGGAAATGGCAGTCGAGATGGGACGGCGGGGAGCAGTTGATTGTGAGCCTCCAGACGGTAAATCGACGAAGGGCTGGTTCAACGCTCCATAGCAGGTGGACCAAGGGAAGGATTGATATACAAGACGGTGGTATGGGGGGGGGGAGGACGTATGATGCTTTTGTTAAAGCGGCTTGCGGCGAGCTGGGGTGCGGGTTTGTGGTAGCTGGGCCAAACAGGAATTAACCTCAGCCATTACTGGTTCCTTTGTGATGGTCAATATACCGGACACCCCGTTTCCCCCTGTGCCTTTGCCACGCAAGCTGTACTTACTTCCAGAATGAAGCCCCCGTATATTGCTCACGGAATTATGCTCTCGTATATGTATACGTATGGGTATCATCGATCGCTTCACGTTGAAGAGATCGATAGTACGGGTTAGCATTCGAAAGGTTACGAAGAACTTCCGCTATTGTTGGGATATGCGTTCATGAGAATGCAGCTTTTGAACATCGAAGAGATTTGTTTGTCGCACGTTTTTTATTGTTCTTTTTTTTTCGTCGAAGAGAAACGGGCCCTTTAACGTTTATTGTTTTCGAAAAGTTTTTCTTTTTCGATATAAGTGAGTTTTATGAAAGAAAACCAGTTTTGTTGATGAGAAACCAATCATTTTTGGAAAAATTTGGTTGGATGAGATGTTTTTGGAAAAACATATATTTGAAAATAAAACAGTTAGATATTTTGGATCAAACATTTTTTTGTCGGGAAGTAATCAGTTGTTTGATCATTCTTTAAATCAAGAAGAGATTATCCATTTAGAAAAGATTTTTTTTATTGAAAAAAAACAGTTGTTTTGAAAGAAATACGTTCTGTAATATTTTTCTTCTCGCGTCACATTTTTTTCACTAGAAAGAAATCAATAATTTTAGGGAAAATAAAAAACCTCGTTGTACAAAAGTGAGTTTTTTTGTGGACGTGTTTGTTTGCGTGGTTGTTTGGGACTTTCCATTAGAAATTATTTTTTCATAGAAAACAAATCAGTAATTTAGACTTCCTTCGAATCTTTAATTAAAATAAAATTTATTCTATTGGACAACACTTTTCCATTGAAAAGATAACAATTATGTAGGAAAAATGAATAAAAATTTATGTTGAATGTCATTTCCATTGCTCGCTGCAATTTTACCCCACTTTTTTGTTAATTTGTAAATGCATTATGAAAAAAAAACTGTTCATGTGTCACAGCACGTTATGGCGGCTTTTCCGGTATTTCTTCGGAATTGATAAAGTGCTGTAATACGTATGCTCTCGATTGAAACGTGACGATCCGAGAGAGGCATATCTGATGAATACAGCAGTTGGCGTAACACTTCCCATTTGAGTGCTTGCAACATAATTCGAAGTGCTTTTGCGACACGTGAACCATGATAGACTTGCAGTAAGCTCGCTTCACCGTGTCTTCTAGACTATTCTGCTAGTTTTCCTTCCTCTCGCAAGTGCCTCACTGCTCATCAGAGTTCAGCGACCGTTGATCGATCAGCATTCAACATTTTTGCCAATTTGTCTCGTTATTATTTGTTTTTATGGTACTAGATTTATAAAAACGACAAATATTCTTTCCGGTATTTTTGTTATTATTAATCATAAATACACATACTTATTACACTATGTATATACAGCCAGAGTAAGCAAGCAATTTTTATAACAAATCTCAATTAATGGCCAATTAGAAAGCATATAAGATAATCACTAATCAATGATAAGGCAATAACTGGGTGGTAGACCCGAAGTGTTGTTTCAACCACCCAGCACGTCGTAAACTAGGTTTCCAATAGGCCTAGATAAGTCCCCCAGAACTAGTCCCTCTCGGATGGGAACGAAGGTTTAGTTGGGCGAGGCATTCAGATAGGATTCACAACTGGGACCACGGCTGGGAAATGGCGCCTTGAGAGAACGGAAGAACTCAAGGCTGACATTATCCGCTTCTGGAGGAATACTATGCCGGCACAGCACGGCTAGGTAGTAAGTTTGCTGGCTGTGTGGAGCCAAGTGCATCCAGAGGTTGCACACCTTTCGCAATAATACCTGCGAGACCAAGCGGCCCGCCTGCATCGGCATGGCTGTTGATCTTCTCCGTTTACGACCGCGTGTACCCGGCGGGCGCTCTTCCGGATCGATCTCCTCGTCACACGGAACACTTCGTTAGCGCATCGATCTTACAGAAGACTGGAGAGGAGAGAATCGCTGGGAAAGTTCTCTTCAACCTGGACACCTGGAAGCGGCAAATGAGTCTCTTGGAGCAGTGATTCTGGAAGATGTTGAACTGCTTAATCTGAACTGGAAGATGCTGATCTGCTTAACTCTGAACCGTACTGCTGTCGAATCGAACCCTAGGATTTGCAATGATAAAGCCGCGGTCGTGATCACAACTCGGTGGCTCGTTGAAGAGCTTCAGAAAAAGACCAATGGGTTGGGCGGTAGATAACGTTTTGTTCTGATGCTAGCCGTTGGTTCTGGGGAGAACACTACAGCAGTCAAAGTCATTAGGTGGTGGCGCTCCAGCTCTGAGGCGATTTACCATGTTTTATCGATCTTATCCAAATGAGCACAGTGATTGCCTTCGAGTGACTCGGGGAGAGGTGAAGACGGCATTGCGTGGCATGAGAAACCACATCGCTCCCGGGCCGGATGGGATTAACATATTTTCGTGAAAGACCTACACATACACCCATACCCATCTAGACCGCATCTTCTCGTCGTTTATCGATGAAACGGTACCAATCCCATGGCTGACAGAGAAGAGGACAGGGAACAAGGGAATTCAAGAGAGGACTGAGAGGTTGCAAGAAGAACTTGCTAATAGACGGCTGTATCACGCAAACGTGGACACAGTCAGCGAGAAACTGATCATTCATGAACTCGAACGACTTTCCGTAAGTTCGCGCACAGTAGGATGTATAATGCACCTCGTGCCGCTCTGTAAGACACGCTTCACCGTTAAATCTAGTGAGGGTAGCGGGTCGACTCGGAGGTGGTATATAAAAAGGAGATATTCAGGAAGATTTTCTTGGCCTTTTTCTATTTTATGTCTCACTAGTATCCCTTTCTTTTACTTTGTGGGCTGTACGTGGGTACGATACAGGGCGACACCGGGAGCACGGCCATGGTATCATATATTTATACTACATGGACAATCTCAAGCTATACGCCTCTAGGGAGGGAGCGCTCCAAGTTCGCTTAAACATCGTCGCGATGTACACACGTGCGGTTAGTATGAACTTTGGACTGGACAAATGCTCTGCTCTTCATCTTAGGAGAGACAGAGTCGAGGTTGTCACGGCAGATGTCCGAGTGAGGATGGGAGTGTCTTTGTACATCTGGACGGCGGAGGGTGTTATTCCTGTCTTGGCATATATCAGCGTCCTGTACAGAAAGCTGTATAGCTAAAAAAAGGAATCCTCTGCATCAAGTATCGGCCGGGTTTCAGATGGATCTGGAAATCAGTTCTATCTGGGAAAAACAAGATCACTGCCATCTACATGCGAGCTGGCCCGGCCCTGCTTTATTCCTTTGGCCTTTTCAAATGGTGTAGAAATGAGCGCAAACAGCTGGACGTCAGCACACGCGAAATAATAGACATTCATGCGAAGTTTACACTCATGCTCTTCCGTCTGTACATCCCGTTAGAGCGGTACGCGCGGGCTCTTGGGATTAGAGTGCCTTCATGACAGCATAGTTCTCGGTGCAGCAAGTAAAATGTTTACTAACTCGGACCCGCTTTTGGAGATTGTGTAACAGTGTAGGATCCATGAAGTTATAAGGCTTTCGTGTACATTGTGACAGACACCTTCGGCTTGGAATTCCATCGGCGGTGATTCAGTGCGTTACCCATCCAATCCATAACACGTCTATCCACGTTCTATTATCGCCGGATAGACAGCTGCTGAGTAAACCATCCTGGTTCAACAGCACGTGGGCAAACCCATACATGGTGATGTCTGATGTCTGAGACCGAGGAGTTCATTTGTGTCTGTCAAGACGGACCTATCAACACCCTGATCTATCGTAGGCGAGTTATAGGTCAACCACCATCGACCGTTGTGTGTCCAGTATGTAAGCATATGCCAGAGACATTAATTCATCTATTTTCGCCTTGTCCAGTTTATGCACTTTCCGTCCGTATCTACCGTCATAAAACGGCTCGGATGATGTTGTATTACCATGTACCGCACTCTTATGGAAGAGATCGGGAACCGGTGTTATTCGCCAGGGGATCTTGAGTCCGTTGTCGTAAGAAAGAGGTGGAAGATGTATTAGAACTTCCTTTCGCGACAATCGGACCGCTTCAAGAAACTAAGCCAGATATTGTCCTCTTCGATTTCGACGACAAGGCGATATATGTATTGAGTTCTCGGCTCCGGCCGACTCAAATGTGTCATGAATAGAAAAGAAGAAATGGCTCAGGTATCAATCGCTCCTGGCCGAGTTTCGACGGTTCCTCTAGGGCTTTAATGTCAACGTCATCGTCCTCAATATCGATATGCTGGGGGGGATGAAAGATTCTTTTGTGTCGGGCCTTGCCGGCATACCGATATGCAAACCAGGTATCCGGACCCTAGCAGATGCAGAAGCCAGTTATTCTTGGATCTCTCCGTCTACTCAAAGAACATAATTGTGGACTGTGGCAGCTACTCTGCCTTAAGGGAGTAGCTATCGCTGAGCGATTTTGACGATTTTTTTGCAGTATATACCGGGCTGCAGTCGAGATGCATTAGAGCTCTCGAGTGTTGCCCGGCGATGTAACTCCGGTTTTTTAAGACCGAGCCTAACCCTCCGGAGGGTAGATGAATGTTTTCTGTCGCAAGCTGAGGAAGTGCGTTGTCCGGAACAATAAAAACGACAAAAATAATTCTTAAAATAAAACAATAATCATAATAATAACTAAAATAATAGTAATAGGAACAACAGCAATGATAATGGCAACAATATTAATCATTATTTTCCTTATTGTTGTTATTATAATTATTCTTATAGCTGCTATCATAATTGTTGAAACGATACTTAGAAAAAAATACATTCCTTTGTTGCAACGTATCAGTCGTAAACTCTTTTGCGTTTTTACGACCCATCCCATTCGGCACCGGGCTTAACGTGTTAATGAAGATTTAACTTACCTACCCACAAAAATCTTATCGATTTATTTTATATACAAAATTATATAATTTTGTATATAAAATAAATTATTATACAAAAAAATGCCTTAGTAAAGCTTATTGCAGTGCTAAAAACTTATCTGGTCTGATGATTATCTAGCATGAGTATAAATGGAATCACACACAATACAAAATAAAGCAACCAACCTATGTCAAATCGAAGAACTTGTTTGCAAGCTAAGCAAATATATTTTGTAAACAATTGTTCATCCGTCAACTCTAAAATCTGATCTCTGATCTCTATCTTGCGAAAGGGGAGGGATGGGAGAGCGACAGGTCGGCGGTCGCGATCAGCTATCACTCGAGCTGAAAAGGCTAAGGGAAGGGGAGGGCTCATGGGTCAACTCGAATAATTTACCAGAGTTCGAAATATTATTTTGGATCGTATATTAAATCCTACGGGCTTTTACAACGAGCTGGCCTTGCTCCGAAATCATAACAAGGCTTTGTTTACACTCGGAAGGTCGCTTGTCGGTCGGCTCGGCGCTCACGCGCATGCCGTTGTATCGGACTCGAAGACCCAACGGTCGAGGGACTTCGCGGAGCAGAGACCACGGGTGGGGGAAATCGCGACGTGGGGATCATGGCTCCCCGTGAAGGGACGCTGGCTCGGCTGGAGGGGAAAGAAAGACGGCGGATATGTGGCGGGGAAGATAGTTGGTGGTCAGACCATAGAACGGCTACTGCCACCGTTCTTGAGGTCTTCTCGAGCGCCGGAGAGAAAGGACTCATTCATGGAAGGGAATGGCTTGTGCGGCTGCAGGGACGATGTCTCTCGACAGTGACGATCCCTTGTCGATGGCCAAGCTTAAGGCTGATTCACTTCTTTTACGGGCCTCGCGGCGCCACACATTTTCGCGGATTGCTTAATGTTATAAATAAATGGAAAAGGGAGAATGGCAGTTTGTGGGTAGAAGGGTTTTAAGGGGAATTCTTGACCTAGCGTCGAGGCCTGCGAGCGCTACTTGTGACGCCACGTTTCAACACGTACATAATCAAAACTGAAGGTCCTAATGGTAAACACACGCTTATAATTTAGCTTATAAACACACGCTTATAAACACACGCTTATAATTTGTTTCCCCAATTTTATGGATACCGTAAACAATATCAGTTTGCTAACTCATTCTCAACAGCTGTATTCCGAACCTATTGAACTTCCGATTCTCCCCGAATCCCCACACTCCTTCGCTCAGCCAATGGCGTTCCCGTGTGCGAATAAAATTAACATGATTATACTGAGATCAATGTTACGTCGATTATGCACTGCTCATTGGGGTTGTGTATTCGCACCAGAAATATACGATCCCCGATGTTGCACGTTGATCGAACCGAATATAATCGAAGAATCGAAGCTTGTAGTAGCTTATCCAGGCTTCGAATCTCATTTGGCTGTACGATCGTGAGCTCACGGAACTGGTATTTTCATCCAAGGAATGGCGTTCGCGTATCGTTCAGAGCACGCGTTGTAATACACCGGAAATGAGTTGGAAGAACATTGAGTTTAGTATCGGCGGGCTTACGGTAGACTTCAAAAATAGCGATAGCATGGCTTGCACGAGTGATTTTTTTATCGTTCTTCTCTTTGTAAATTTCTTTGAGAAATTGTTTGTTGTAATTTTGTGAAATTATTTTATTAAAAATCTATCTTTTTAAATCATTTTTTTCAGAAACATTTTTTGTGAAATCTTTGTTTTGGGAATGTAGTTTGTAAAATCGTGTTTCCATCCCTCAACAAATTATGGAAAACACTCTTTTACAGCCTGATGCAATCCGGTCACACAAAGACCTCACAAAGCTGAGTCTTCGAATCAAGCTATATATGTAGAATCGTACCTTTTTTCGGTCAATTATATCAACCAATTCTCATTGGCAGGCTCTAGTTCATTTTGTTGATAGAAGTAATGTTGTATATAAATAATAGTTACTCGATTACTGATCAATATCTATAAATTATTTCTTTTTTTTACTGTCAATTGGCTATAAGTCAATTTTCAGTAAAATTCCAACTCCATAATTGCGATAGTCTCATGAAAAAAAAAAAAAATATTGAAAATCTATCCAGCTTTATTTAAATTTGCATTTCTTTCACAAATGTAACTATAAACATCCATAAAATTACACAAAAAAAAATGTTTTTTCCAATTTATCCATCAGTGTGTCCTTTTTTCGTAACTATTTCCATATATAGTATTTCATACGATACTGCTTTATAATCCCTTCTTTGCATACGTGGGAACAAAATACCCTCTGACAAGTATATGAAACTACGTTACAGTCGAGGTATTCCTGCCTCCGGAGAATTGCCGCGAGACCACTAATCCGACCTTTTCAACCGACGGATCGACTACTCCGGAAACGCAAAGGAATCATACTCCAATTCACGAAATTCTACCTTATATGACTATACCGATTTTCTCTGTGAACCGTGCAAGCATTATCCGCATAAGAGGAGTTTTAGATAAGCGTAGAATTTCAAAGCGTGGGCATAGTCAAAACGAGTAATATGTCACCAAGTATGGATGCATGCAACAAAGGACGTTGGCGAGCTAAATTATCGTCAGTTTTTCATCGTATCCCATGGTGTATCATTAATGATTTCATATCAATTTATATATATTTCAATTTAAAAAAAAAACTGGGCAAGTGCAAAAAGGGGAAAAAATGCGTTTGTTGTATGAAAGCCCCCCTTAAATATTCATTTTTTTGTTTTTAGTATTTGTTGTTATAGCGGCAGCAGAAATACATAATCTGTGAAAATTTCAGCTGTCTAGCTATAGCGGTTCTTGAGATACAGCCTGGAGACAGACAGACAGACAGACAGCGAAGTCTTAGTAATAGTGTCCCGTTTTTACCCTTTGGGTACAGAACCCTAAAAAATGATCAATCATCAATGAATTTATTAATATTCACGAAGAATTATGAATTATTTTGCTCTGAAAATATTAATTAATTTTGATTAAGCTCATTAATTTTTAATTCGTTTATGAGTAATATACAGTTAATCATTCTTAAAAAAATATGAATCTATTTATTGAAAAATAAAATTATCCATTATCTTTAATAATTATTTAGCAATTATCTTCAATGAATTTATTCAATATTCGATAGTTGTTGCGGTTCGAGCAGGTTACGGATAACTGACAAAACTAGCGAGCGAGATCTTTAACTACGATTTATTAGCTAGTAGAAATTGCTAGGGAAGTGCATGGCCCAGAGGTGAACGGGGCCGTGTCTTTCCCTAGCAATCTGAATTGATAACTGGCATCATGACATAGTCCTTTTTCAGAACAAAGCTGACTTTTGAGTAAATTCTATATCACGTTTAAAAACTAAAAAAAAAAACTGAAATAATCGGTAATAACATATTTTTCTAGAAAAAACTGTCGCTTGTTCAACACATAAAAAAATGTTCATTGACGCTGCCATTATTCTTTATTCCATTTTTCAAATAAAATAATACAATTAGGAAAAAATCACCAATAACTATCTTTCTAAGTGACAATCGATGTAGTAATTCGCTAGCGAAAGACAAATGATATTCCAAAATTGATGAAACATCGAATCGTCTTTTACATTGCAAATAAAGACGAAATCCCGAGTCAAGAACAAACCGGAGTTGCTTGAAAATCCAACTCATCGTTCCTTGTCGTTTCCATAGCGTCTGTGTGTGTGAGAGAAAGTGAACCTCAAAGTGAGATCTGATCCCTTCGCCAACAAGGATGTAGGCTCGATGCAAAACTTCTATTGGTATATCCTCATTCCTCTGCTTTGTCGCCGATCTCGTTGGCTTACGTATTCAATCCCCTTACCCTTCTCTTTCTCCCTGTCTCTTTCTTGCCCTCAACGAACCTTTACCCAAAAAGGCAAAGATACACAGTACTCCAAGTTTACGCGTTCAGTTAAATTCACTAGGTCGTCAACCTGCCGGGTTTTCCAGCAGGAAGATATAAACATAAAAGGCTGAAGACGCGGAGCGAATGCGTGAAGGACGGGGGTGAGTTTGGCTCGTAGATTTTGTCGTTTGTTCTCTTTTTTTTATCCATTTTCTATCCGCTCCCTTAATTCTTTTCCATTCGCGTCTCTTCTCCTTCCTCATTTTACGCAATTTTATTTCTCTTCCGTATTTGGAATATTAATGTGACGAAGTATGTGCCAAGACTGGTCACGTGTTTCATTAACGGTGAAATATATATTCGTGAACTTTCGTCTGTACTATCGAGCATTATATACGCTCCAGTTGGTTCCATTTTCATATATACGTGTGTGTATATAATTATGGTTATTTATAGAGGATTCGTTTTCGGATGTGACCGAAAGGAACAATTGGGCCCTTTCTTCTTACACACGTAAGGACCTGGTGAAAAAGTCCTCTGTGGGAAGAACCCTGTAAAGTAGACAACAGGCCAAAAGTATTGGACTCGTAAAAAAATAGATTCGTCGCAAAGGAGAACAGTTACGGTCACTGTACTTTACTGAAATTGTTGTCGCAATGAGGCTGATAAAACTATGGACAGTATACCTGAATATGCAATTTGGGAAGGATTTTTGTACGATTTATTAACAAGAAAGTAAATATTAATTATAATAAGATGCTTAACTAATCTTTGGTGACGTTTTTGAACTATCAATTTCGAAATAATTATTATAATTATTTTTAAGTAAGATGGATGAAAACCATACGTTAGAATTGGCAGGTATGGACAGAGAAAAAAGCAACATGGAATTTAAAAAATCTTTATTAACGTTATGCGAGGAAACGGCAAGATGTGTACTTTAACGGTGTTAAAATAAAATTAACAAAGAAAGTAGCCCAGACATTAGAAGACATCCAATTGAAATAAGTTTTTACATTTTGGTCGGTCATGTTGGTTTCGCCATTTTGAATTTTTTAATTGTGAGGATAAAATCGTAATTAGAAACCTCGCAAACCCCGGAATACCAATTTTTGGGAAGGTCCGATTGTTTTTTTTCTTTTTCACGCGAAGCGTGAAATTTTTCTCCCCACTCGAGCGGTGAAAAACGCCATTTTGGGGGTCGACATTTCGATTACGATGAATTTCAAAAATACGTCGTTTAACTACAACCATTTTATGTACACATGGTGGAAAAAAGGGCGAGTTTTTCAACGTCTTCTATGAGCAAAAAAATATTAACAAAAAAAGCCTCCGATTTTTCGTGTTTGTTTTTTGTTCAAAAGCAGCTATATTTTTTCCAATGTACAAAATTCTATTTTGTACCCTGGGTTTTGAAAAAACATGTTCAAAAGTATTAAGAATGTATTTTTATTAAAAAATTCTTATTGTTTAATTATGAGAATTTGTTTGGGTTTTGTTTCACACTCGTCAGTTTTTTCAAATTCCTATACGAATTTTCATCGCAGATTCTCCCTTGTGGAAAATACGAGTGTGAAAAAGAGCAGGACCATCCAATCACCAGCCAGACGTACTGGAAGTGAATAAAGCGTGGTTAACCCTTCTGTTGCCACCCGGGTTCCCCGGTTTCCATCACTGTACATTTGGTTGAATAATTCGGTAGAAATACCTCCCTAGGATATGAATAATTAAATATTGATCGAATGCATATAATTATTTTTAGTTACAGTGGACTTTTACCCAGAATTTCTATGCTGTGATTTTTTTTCTTTTGGCCGCGACCCAAGGATTAAAATTTATGGTATTCGCATACTTCATTTCTTCCCCGAAATTTTCGAGTTAATTCGGTCAATATTTGAAAATCACTGCGAACAGAAACGAGTCCTGAGCAAAGGGAGAAGTGCGGAAAGGGAAGAAGGTGGCGAGTATGATTCTAGCTACTACGGAGATTTTATATGGTCCATTATTTTAATTATGTAACCTCCAACCAACTTTGTTCGGGAGACCAGAGTAAAATAAGTAAAAAAAAATTACGATCGACCAATCTTCATCTTCGTTCATTTTGTTGCATGATTTCGCTCGTTTTAAGTAGTTTAAGCGGTTCAGTGAAAAATCGAGAAAAGATACAAATTTATTTTTGACGAGTGCAACATGACAACGAAAAAAAGATCGATCGAGGAGACCTGAAACGACTTTTTAAAAATTGTTATTTATATAATATCGATTTTACGTAAATTATGTATTTTATTATGCATTAATATTAATGTATTAATATATTTATATAAATGTATATAAAATCCATTGAAAATTTATGAAAATATTAATAAAATATTATCTAATAAAGATATATGATCCTTTATTGTTCAGGGCGGAAAAAAGTCGTGTTTTCCTGGAAAGACATATTTTATTGCGTAGTAAAAACATAAATATATATATTATCGACCTTTATATAAAATATTATCTAATAAAAACACGTGATTGATACTGATGTAATGAGTATCAATCACGTAATGTAGTAATGGAGTAATGGAGTAATGATAATTCATTCTTTATCAATTTTTGTTTTGTTGTAAAAAAAGATGGGGCGAAGAGTCAGCGAATTTATGATGTCCCCTTGATAACAGAAATCCACCCTACGCCATAGTATCAACGTGGAAACCTATACGTTTCTAACCAGTCATTCAATCCTCTAACTCATATTTAAAAAATGATTATTTTTTAATAATCCTCCCCAAGGCAGTCCAACCCCTTAATACGTGCTATTGTGAATTCTCACCACGAATTCACCAAAACTTTTGGAGCAATCAGCCACACTCGTTTTCAGGTAAATTCGAACCGGAGGTAAATTTGGCTTTTCAACGTTTACAGTACGAGAGAACAATGGAGCAATGAATAGCCGCATCGTTGCGGTTGGCAGATCGCTGTTTGGTGTTGACAGTGCACATTGGATGAAGAGTAACCTGAGCAAGGAGAAGAGCTTTGCAAAAGACTCGCTGTAGTCGCTCCTGCAGAATGAAGGGTGAAAAAACTGAAGAGTGAAGGACGTGGATGCAATTAGATGATGAACAGAGAGAGAGAGAGAGAGACTGCGATGAGAGGGGAGGGGACAATAGGAAGTTCAGCTAACAATGTACATAACAGCATCACAGTTAAAGAAAAGCTTCATGTTGCGCGTGATTGTTCCTCCCATTTTCATCCAGTAGTTTCAGTTGGAGTTGCATTCAGAACAGCTGTATCCAAGTCGACGGAAGAACCAAGCATACACACACGTACGTATAAATATTCAATACCGACCAACCCTGGTGAATGAGTGGTCGTCGTTTGGTATACTTAAGTAGGATTGTTTGCATAACCAATATGCAAACAATCCTAATAGTTCAAAATGTCACTAGACCCAATAAAATGTTAGGCTAGATACGAAGTCATGATAGAAAAGACTGCATTTAAAAAGGACGCCAACACTTGAATAGGAACGAAATAAATGAAAAAAGGAACTAAATAAATAATTAATTAATTATAAATAAATAGGAAATAAGTTGAAACTGTACAAAAGAAAATAAATAGGAAAATGTAGTTTTTGAAGTAAACTATTTTTTGGCATGTTTAGAACATCGAAAACATTTTTCGAATTTCTCTAAACACGTGAAAATGATAATTTTTTTTTTCAAGGGAAGTACCTCGAGATACGAAACATATACGTAAACCCTTTGCTGGATGTGCAGCGAGATAAAATTTCCTCGTCGCTTTCAGCTAGGCGTGAGATACAAACGCATTGCAGGAGCATCCGCGAGGGTCGCACGTGCTTGGGAATTAATTTTGCAACTTTTCGTCCATTTTATTTATTTTTTGTTCACGTTCGTTTCACACTTCCATGTTTTATTTTTATTTTTAATGGACCTGCATTTCTTGAGCATGAGAAAAAGTACGAGAATTTGAATACATTGGGAAAGCTTTGCAAAAGCCAAGAATGCATTTTGAAATTTTTCTTGTTATTCATTGAAAGCAAGGAAAAAATGTCTGGTGTGTTAATCAGGACCTGTTCGACCAAAATTTTGAAGGAAATTCATTCACGACATGTTTTTTTTTTTTTTTTTTTGACACGAACAATCATTTTTAATTGTCAATTTTTATTGCTTTATTGGAACAATAAAAAGTAAATGGAAAATGTAACGTGAAGTTACTGAAAAATTGTTGAGCTTTGATTAGAGTAACCCAATTAATACATTTTTATAATTATTTTATTTTTTTAAAAAACGGTAACTACGTTAATTACATCGGTTACTTTAATTGCGTTTGATTAAAAACTCTGATAATATTTCTCAACGCATAAATCTTTGAATAAATCTTTTCAATACGTGTTTAATGTAAATTGCATCAATCTAAAGTGTGCCAATTGATTTTATTACTTTTGTCAATCTTTTGTCAATTTATTAATTAACTATGAAATTTAATTTAATTGGATCGACGCTGGTGGCTGGGCGGTCGGAGTGTGGCTCGGGCGATCACCGAAGTTAAGCAGCGTCGAGATAGGCTGATACTTGAATCAGTGATCGCTTAGCCGACCTCTCTGGCTGGGGCATCGGAGTAAGGCTGTAATTGCGAACTTCATATACTTTGATGGTATATAACTTCGAAATTTGAAAACTCGGGCATAAGTGAACCGAACGCGGTTAGATAGCAGCACCAGTACTTCGGGTAACATTCTTTACGAATTTGAATCTTTTGTATCAGTATTCGTTCGAAGTTTTGAATTTTCGTGATATCATATTTGGGGTGAAATAAGAAACCAAAACTTCGATTAACCGGGAGACTCAAAATTCCGAATTTCAATATTTCGTATAAATTTCATACCAGCAAAATCTTTACGAAATTTGTAATTTCGGAATATTAATATTTGGAATTTTGAGCCTTCTGATCAATCGAAGTTCAGATTTTCTACCCCACCCCAGCGGGAGGTCTATTTTTCCGAATCCTTGATGTATATAATTTAACAAAAATTATATATTTATTTAATTGGATTTCAGATTGACCGAATTTACAGTTAGCTTGTAATGAAATTAATCAAATCTAGATTTTATCTGAAAATATCCATGTGTATAATAAATAAAGAAAAACCCATTCTTTTTTTCGAAACTATTTTACGTGGGGATGATATTTCATTCGATATTGATGTGGTTGGCGGGAATTTTAAAATATTCTTGACTCTTTTGAAACAAAGCTTTACATGGCAGATGAGTGATGAAAAAAAAAATAGAAAAAAAAAATGTTTAATGGAACAATACACAACCGATATATATCGTGCGTTGTGGATAACCGGAAAAATAGTAATATCATTGCGAAGAATGTACATATAGAACGAGATTGGAGAAGAGCTGGCTGGGAGCCAATCACAACATGGAATTTCATACGCAAGATACCCGTCAGTTTCTGTCATACGTTGTATCGTGGTATCGTTTCAAACTATATTTGAGAGCCATATAAATCATACAGTGACTATGCACTATCCCATTATACTGTGCAGGTAAACATTTTATAAGGACTTGTCGAAATATCGTTTTCACGTTTTCACGAATTTCATGGTATTTTATGGATAAAGCGAAATTCAATTTTATAATGAAAATAAAATATGTTATGGAAGTAGAAGCGCGTAAATAATAATAATACAAACAACTGGACCATTTTAATTGCCTGATGTAAAAATGATAATAGTTTTTTTATCGGTGATTAATTATTTAAATGATAATTGTTAGTCGTTTAGAAATATTGGATTGTTTAAAAAACAATAAACAGTCATTTTGACATATTTTAGTGCTTACAAAATAACAGTTATTTATTGAAAGATCCAAAACTATTTGAAAAACAATTATTACATAAGGATATTTTACTGTTCAATAAATAATACTTGTTTCAGAACGTACACATTTTTTTGAAGTACATTGAGAGGATCTTTACTATGTAAATAAAAACAGTATTTTGTTGTTTACTATTATACATAAAATTGTATTTTTTCTGCTATGGAAATACTAGTAATTATATTATTATTATTATGCAAATAATGGTATTTTTACTCGTTACGCAAATAGTGAAATTTTTACTATTTAATATAGTATAATAATTTACAATTGTGCAAATATAATACCGAATTTGTTTATTACTAACAAATATTTTCTCATTGTTTTACTACTAACAATTGTTTTGTTTATAATTATTAAAAAATAACTCCACTTTTTTTCTACGATAAGATTGAAAGAGTCAAAATGCAAAATATATTACACAACAATAGAAGTATGTTGGAAAAAGTGAAAAAAAAAAGGAAGTATTTTTTTATCGCTTTATGAAATAAGCCTACCCTCCAGTATAAAATTGCGGCAAGGGGAACAATAAATTTTGGATGAGATAAAAAAAAAGCATCGCCATACAAAATTGCGAGGCTCATAAAACGAAATAGCAGTAGGGGTTGGATTCGATATCTGCGACACAATGAGGAACGTACGTTGTATCATTGGAACTTATGGAAAACAGCAGGGATGCAGGAAAAGCAAAGATTCCGGGGGTAAGGTTAACGTGTAGGACCATCACGCGGGGTCTCAGAGTGGTGCTTTATCTCCCACTATATTTTATCTGATACCACAAAAATACAAATAAAAAAACTACATTTTCCCAAATCGTAAACTTTTCGATTGTTTAATTAATTAAAATCAGCACACGGTTGAATTATTTTTGTGCTATGACTAGTAATTTTAATTAAGAATCCAGAAAATATTAATAATATATCAGGTATTCATGTAAATATTTCTGGAAACAATTAACTTCACTGTCGACAATTTATCTTATTTTTGTTATATTAATGACCATCTCATCATTAACCAATATTTTTTAACTCATCGTTGACAGTAAAATAAATATAATGTGCTGAAAATAAATAGAATAAATTTAAGTAAAACGTACAATTTTACAAAAAATATTGGATAATTATCTTTAATAATTATTCTAACTTAAGGAAATATATAGCGCACCTCTCACCACTTGTAAACATTGAAATAACTATTATTCCAAATCGATTAATTAATTGTTATGAAATGTATTGTGTCGGTTCAAAATGGTTGAACGGAGGGCCTACTGGTCGCGATTTTCTTAAGTTAAAGGACGTTCCAGTTTAAAGTTACCACGGGAGAAATAATGAATTATTATTGTATGCCATTTTTGAAAATTCGACGACTAAGAATCCCTAGATTGCAAAAGCTTTTGAGTTCTCATGTATATATTTCATGGACGAACAGCAAGGACCAGTTATTTTGAAAACTGGTCCTGGACATGCCAAAGCTAAACGGTGCAATATTTATTTTCGAAATTCCAATTATTATTAATTATTAATCGGCGTTGTATAGGTGTTTGTGACGTGTGAGTTTTTTTTCACAGGGATTATTTTCCTGTATTTCGGGGGTCATCCTTCGCGACCGTTATCCCTTCAAGATTCCGGTTATCTGTCTTATCGTTATGCCTTCATTATTCGGGTTATCTCTCCTACCGTTATCCCTTCATCCCTCGGGTTATCTGTCCTGCCGTTATCCCTTCATCTTTCGCATAATCTGCCCTACCGTCTCCGTATCAAAATTCGGGTTAGCTATCAGCTAAGGTACCTGACCTATGTAAGGCCCACTTTATTTGTTTTTAAGTACAAAAAAAACTATGAATGTTGAAATAAAACAAAAATGTTTATTTAATCGTTTATTCAATAATCAACGTATTAATAACCATTTTAGTTCAGAAAACAATGTTCGCTATGAATTATAAGCTTTTTTTAAAAAAGTGTCTTCTCAGTCTTATTAAAACCACTGTTTCGTAATAAGATAATATCCGTTGTAACTTCGTACAAAAAAAATAAGAAATATATACAATGTTCAATTTTGAACTTAAATTCCGATAACAACATTTATCGTGCTTATAAACTTAGTGAATCTTTATTCTAATTGTATGTGTTGGAAAAACAGTAGGTAGTCACTTTTTTTTATCAAATTCTTAGCAATCTTCAATCGGTATAGTTAAACTTTTTTTTTTGTAACATTCTTTGCAAAATGTCCATTCCCGAATTGCAGTGGAGTTTCGGTTGTAATATCGGATAATTATAATTAATTATGTATATGATAATAATAATTATAATGATAAATAAAATTGGTAAATATTCGGAAGTGTAACCCCTGTCAGAATCAAGCGGATTTTTTATGTTTGTTTGGTTTTGTCTGTTTGGGTTCGTTTGTTTAATTTCCCGCGTTTTATCAGAAGTAGCACTTTCGAATATTCACCATAAAATAATATCATAATAATTATCATTGCAATGAATCATTTTCACCTTTCGAAATCCATTGAATCGCTCTGACACTCCCCGATCCAATAGACGAAAAAGACAACACGGTCAAAAAAAATCTAAAAAAAAGAATAGAGAAGATTGGACTTACCATGTGCGTTTCTATGGATTGGAACGTTAGGTGCCGGGGGTACAGATCCCGCGATGCTGTATAGTGTCTGTCCACTTCCGTATTTAACGGCCGAACAGTTGCAAGGTGTAGCGGGTGACGGTGCTCCCTCGTTAACGGTGCTCCCCTGTGGTCCCCCAGCTCCCGGTACGACCGATATTTCGTCGAGTTCGTGACCGCTGTCGTAATGGAACAAACGGGTGGCGCTCGTGCTCGCGGCACCACCACATCCGCCACTTCCGTCACCGTCACTTCTACCACCCCCACCACCGATACCCCCGGATCTTCCACTTCCGGTGTTACGGCCCCTAAGCGACTGAACCAGCCGCTTGGCGCCCGAAGACATTCCACGAAGGTAATCCAGCCTTTCGGTAGCCCTCGCAGCCCCGAGCCTTTACAGCAATCCTTCTTTCTCAACCGTTCGAAACGACCCCTTTCAATCTCGACACACCTCGGTAAGGGAAGGAACGTTGAATTTTTCGCGAAGTCGGTAGTTCCAGTTCGCGAAGTGAAACCCTGTCGATTCCGTTGATTCTACTTTTGGCTTTGTTTCTTTTTGTTTATATTCTACTTCTGTCTATTAGGATTAATCGGGAGTTGTTTGGGGGTTGATCAGAGAAAATATTATTTCCGAGCACACCGGTGTCGAAAAGGGACTAGAGGGAAGGAAAAAATGGTTTTTTTGGGGGGGAGAGGGTTGGGAGTGAGTCTCAAAGGGCGCAGCCGGATGCGACCAATGTCACCGGGACTGGGTTGGCCCTTTCATTTCCAGGGATCGTCTCCGTCACGGTTTTTTTCTTACCCTCCGTCTCTTGTTTCCAACCCGCTTTCCTTTTTCTCTTTTCGCTGTTTTTTTTTAGGGTTTTCTTTTTATCCCTTTAGCCCTTTGTTTTTTCCTCTCTCTCTCTTCTATTTATGACTCACGTGACT
The DNA here is from genome assembly GCA_030523105.1 of Ophioninae sp. A BG-2022a. Classification (NCBI taxonomy): domain Eukaryota; kingdom Metazoa; phylum Arthropoda; class Insecta; order Hymenoptera; family Ichneumonidae; species Ophioninae sp. A BG-2022a. The sequence goes on from JAPYZI010000049.1 coordinate 62,628, forward strand.
TTTTATCCCTTCTTCCCCTTTTGCTCCCCGCGTGGTCCACTTTCCTTTCACTCCCCTCTCCCCCCTCCGTAAATTTTTCCCCGTTCTTTTTGCACTCTGCTCTTCGATGAGCAATTTTCGACTCGATTGGACAACTTTTGCGCTTGATGGGATTGACGAGGGGCGCGCACAACTGGCGTTGCCTAATGGGGCTCGATTCGGGCATTTCGATGATCACCGATGTCACCGAATAGCCGATGAACCCGAGCTCATCTTTATATTACAGTTTTCCTCGGATCGACGAATTCTTGACCTTTTTGAGGGTCCGTTTTCTTTTTCCTAGTTCGTTTCTTTTTTCTCGGTATTTTTCCTCGAGAAAGACACTCCTGATGACTATCGGTTTCACGTTGGCGATTTTCGACCTTTTTTGGTCATTGGTCAATCAACTTTTTTCGACACTGCAAACAACAATTTTTTCCATCCAAGCTTCATCCCCTTGCTTTCCCTCTTATCCTTCGACGTCTTATTCCGCGACGACGCAACAACCGAATTCTTCCACTCCTCGAGGCCACCCTCACATGCAACAAGTGTCCACAAGCTGACCGCTCATTTTCCATGCGTCGTTCGTGGAGGTGAAATCTTCTTTTGCCCTTTCGAGAATACAGACCTCCCAATTTTATTCAGTCGCGCGATTATGCCTCCGAACCTTCCTGTCACCCTGTAACAGTCGAATTTACATTTGGTTTTATTTCTGCCTTCGATTGGACCTCCGTCAATTTTTACGGTTCTAGTATTGTCCAGTTTGCACTTGAAAGCCAGTACTTCGAGGGTGACCGTTTAGGAACGTGGGAATGGACACTTAGGGCGCATGGTGGCAAAGGAATGATTATCGAAAAATATATGAAAAAAAAACACGGATTATTTGTTTTTTCGAGAGATTCGATTAAAGAGTGTAATTATTTTGATAAGTCGTCTAAAAAAATGTAAAGTATTTTTCACGAAATGAGAGACGTATATAAAAAAAATTGTAATTTTAAAAAATAGGAATATCCTATTTTCACAAGAGACTTGCAAGATTTAATAATCTGAATTTTATTGTAAAATTAAATTATCTTTATTATACAAATTATAATAAAGATAATTAAATTTTACATAAAAATTATTTATTATTTTGATATCTTTTTCCTGACTGTTCGGCCTAATTCGGAAAAATTGTTTACTTTGGACGGCCTTTTAAATTTGAGAATTATAAAATTCACATTCATTTTAAAACGATCTTTAACTTGAAATAAAAGGTATAATTATGATATAATGTCGGCTAACAATAAAACCAGAAAATATTACGTTATATTAACGATGAGGTCCAGAGTATTGTTCAATTATTCTGATGAGTCGTCTAAAAAAATATAATATTTATCATCATTTATTTATATCGATATTTTATTGATAACATAAAAAAACTATTTTATGCAAATTATTCGATTTTTGTATCTAGTTTGAGTTTATTTTTCCAAGTTTTTACCGTGACGTCATTAATGAAAAAAAGCTACGCATATTTTTCTGGAAAAAAATTATTGAAAAGAATTTTTTATCTTTTTTTTACAAGACACAATTAATATTGAAAAATACACGCTTTGTTGTTCCTACGCGATACGAAGAAAATAATTATATCGATTGCCAATCGTGTTATCAGTTATCCCGAGTATCCATCACGATACGAACATCTAAATCGCGAGTTAAACAGGAAACTGATCGATCATAAGAGTACATTAATTTCAGAGCTGAAACAAACGGTCGAGAATATCCTCGAAGTATGATAGATGGGTCGAGAGGAACGAGCAATTGGAAGATGTATAGACTCGTGTATGGAAGAATTGGTTGGGCATAATAAGCGCTATAACGAAAGTTCCACTAATTATCGACACCTTCGATATCTTCGAAACTTGGAAGCTTGGATATCTTCGAGTCTTGGAAGCAACTCCCTCTATGTTGAAATCCTTATCACTATCCGATAAGAAATTCCATAAAGTGAAACTTCAATTCAATGTCTTTTCTGACAGCTTTAATTTCGAAGATATTGAACTTAGTGGTAAGTTATAAGAACACCTGGTATTTACATTGATGAGGATTTGTATAGGGTGATTCACATTTAATGGGGTTCCAAAAAAATGGTAGTAATCTTCACGTTCAAAGTTCACAAAGTTCAGCTAGTAAAGAATAGCTCATCAGCTGTGTATGGACAAAACGTCCAAGCAATTAACAACAAAAAAATGCCCTTTTTTAATACAATTATCTTATGTTTGCTTTTGGTTTAATATCTGTACAAAAAAAAATGAAATCGAACAACTGCTGTGCTATTAGTACAGCGTCGAATTCAGAACGCAATATCTTGATCACATTTCGTCGTACGGTATTTAAAACAAAAACGTTAAGTTATCATTAACTTAACATTTAGTTACTATAAAGAATGTTCTTGCATTATACGGGTTTAAACATTATTTAAAATTTATATACTTAAATTTATATGTTTAAATTTATATACGAGTTTAAACATTGTTTAAAATTTATAAAAATTGCTTAAAATTTTTATACACCTTCTCAACAATTCTACTCAACTGTGAGTTAAATTCGAAAAAAAGAAATTTAACCGTCTAGAAATCGTGATATTTGTTTTTAAAAATCGTATTTTTTCGTAACTTCCTGTAAGACCTTGTGTCAAGGTTGTGATTTTTATCACTGAGTATCTCGATTACCGATCGGTGAGCCCTTTGACAATTTTTTATACATTATAATACGACACCCAAACAAACCCAAACAATTATTTTCAAAAAAATGTATCGGATGATTTTTGCTTTACTTTGTATATACTATTGTAATTATGGCGCAAAATAATCCTTAAGGACCACTTTATGTACCTTCAAGAATAAGGTGAAGACGCGTGCTTATTATTAGATTCAAATCATAACAAAAATCAAAGTAATCAATGAAGCTCAATCTGATATCATAATCCATCAAAAAATTAAAATCAGCTCTAGACCAAGACATCATTCTCCAGTTTTCCAGAACGTGAAAATTCGAAGATATCGAATTCTAAGCGATGCCGAATGAATTATCAAGCGGCGGTGATCGTTTTCACAAGGCCGGATGCAGGTCTCGCATGACACATCGCAAAGTACAGCCTGTAACTGATTCAAGGGTTCGTCTAATGTTTGACGGTTGTGTTTCACTCAACTCGAAACACGGGTGGACTCAGAGATATACGGGTTCGTCCTGGCGCACCAATCCTAGTAGCACAGGTACTCGACCCTCTCATAATTAACCGTTACCACTAGGCATGGAAGCAAGGAGTGGATACGGCACTCACGATGAAATTGCACGACAGCTCGTTTGCAACCTCGCTCGCGATAGACTGATCAAAGGAAATATGTGCATCCTGTTCAACGATATCCGGCTCTTCCTCGTGCTCCAATGAATTCCACGTATACGCCGACACTCACAGACGTTTCTCTCGAGTGTTGTTGGCCCAGGCCAATGCTCCGATCGTACCAGCTGGAGTTTGGATTTGGACTCTGAAGCTCGTTTCACTGAATTTCGGATGGTAACCGAAACGGTGGACAGATATCCGTTTGATGACGAGATTACAAGAGTTTCCTTGTGTCCTTCTGATTTCGATGACGCGTCTAGGATTTTTGTGTTTATTTTCTGGAATCGTCTTTATTTTTTTGTTTTTTTCTTCGATTTGCCCGTTGATTTATATGTTCTCTCAATTTGTCCGTTATTATTGGGCTTCTTTCTGAATCGTTCGTAATTTCCATATTTTCTCGTGATTACATTACAATTTTTGGATTTTTCTTTCATTTATCTTCAATCTTTGTATTTTCTTCCATCCGACAAGAAATTCATTAATACACGCTCTGCGAACAAAGTGGATATTTCTATCCTGTTCAAAGCGAAACAGAATTAACTCGACAGGTTGTAGAATGATACTTAAACAAATTGCTGAAGGTGTTGACCTCATAAGACAAAATGGTGATATCGCTTTTGAGGTTTTTGTCTATGACAAGCTTCGATACGGTTGGGACGAAACAGAAGACCGCACGATTAGAGTTTGACGTCACAGGGAGCTCAGTTCCGGTCAGTTAGTCGACTCCTAGGCTGAACGTATCAAGTGAAAGATAAAGACAGAGAGAGAGACAGATTTAATGACGAAGAGACATAGAGAAAGGCCGGTAAAGTGAATCCCATTGAGGAAGATGAGCAAAAGACAGAGATACCCTCCAATAGACGAACGAAATGAGCTCTCGGAGCTCTCCACTGTTCATGGCAGAGAACAACCGGTGAAGGACTCGGGGTGAGAAGTTCGCTCTCCATTCAGGCATATACGACTAGACAAACTGCTTTTGAAGCTGAGGGGGTCTTTCTAGCTCCCAGTGTTGTCCGTTTCCCATTCAAAGATGCAATTAAGCCGGTAGAAGCATGAAATGCCATCTTACCGGACCAAAGGTTTATAATCCGGACAGTATCGGACCATGACTGGTTGCCAAAGAAAAAACGACGATTTGGTAACGGTTATATAAACGGGCCAGATTGCTAAACTATGCATGGTACTGCCGTACATTTACCCTAAGTGAAAAATCAAAAAATTTACTAATCATGAATATAAAATTCTATTTGTTTATGTCCTTGCATATTGAATAATTGGATTGAAAACGTTCTCTGCCTTGTTCAACTTTTTGCCTGTCATCGAAATTGAACCCTGGTTTTACGATAATACATTTTCCCACCGATCTCCTGAAATATGTGACAGAATCAAATGATTGAGGTCCGAAAATGTATGCTTTGAATAAGACTACGCGGCTCTTCTCTCTTCCGAGTCGTGATATTGACCAAACATTGTATTTCACAGCATTTCCATTACGACACACGGAAGAGGGTGTGCCTCTTAATCCGTTCTGATCGTCATCCGAGCACTCCAGAGTTTCTGACGACTCTACGTGAACGTGTAGAAAGACGAAGACCCGATTTGAGGAAGATCAAGTCTTTAATCCTCCACCAAGACAATTCACCAACCCATTTTGACTCGTCTGTGAAAGCCTTCTTCGCAAAATACGGCATCACTGTATTTTGCGAGAAACGTTCAACGGGAATGTTCAATAGGGCATCACCGATCATTCAACGTACTCGCTCGACCTTGCTACCTGTAACTTTCTTTTTTCTATTTTCCAAGGTCAAGTCAGCGTTGAAGGGGACAATATTTCAAAGTGTAAAAGCAGTTAAAGCAAAAACGATGGAGGCTCTTAACCAACTTACAGAAGAGGACTTCCAGCACTGCTTTCAATCATGGAAACGTCGTACGGATTGGTATAGGGATCGCCAAAGCGATAAAACTTCTGCGGCAATTGATGACGAATAAAAAGTTTGACTTCGGAGCGGTAATTTAATAGTCAAACCAAGTAGCGCTTGGTTTGACTATTGGTAAAAGAGGGGGGAAATACAACGCAACCGTTTGTATTTCCTGTCTGATTTTGTGTTAAACCTCTGTAGAGCAATATATTAAATATTCAAACGAAGTAGTTAAAAATGATTACCAAAATAAATAGAAGTACACGTGTTTCTGGAAAAATCTATTTGGTTTTATTTATTTAAAAAATAGAATTTTATTCGTTGGTTTATCACAGATAAATTTCATTGGGTCAAAATGGGTTTAAAGAAATATTTTGATTTTTATAGCTAGAAAATCGGCTTGTGACAGAAATGTCACACGGCACTACAGAGAGTTAATAACATTTACCATATAATGAACATTGACATATAAAATTTTCGTATTTTATTTACGAATGCATATTATAATTAAATCTAATGGATCTCTGGTTCTGGAAATCAAAAGGCTGCAAAGAAAATCACGATATTGTTATTTACGACGCCTCGATAGCCAGGGCGAAAATAACACCGTATAAGTTCTGTTAAATGTTAAAAACACAACAGTAAAGAAACACTGATAAACTAAAATTATTTATTTCAAAGTTATGCCACAAAAATAAAAAAAATTCTTTTCTTAGTTAATACAAAAAATTACAAAACATAACTTCGTAATTATCTTGAATTTTAGATTTATGTTTATTTTTAGTTAAACTTAAAATAATGCCTAAATGGTACTTAACCTAACTTGAGATTAAAGTTCTCTCGTTTACGAATCCCAATTGGCATGTCAGATTTTTCCACTTATATTGGGATCAATCCGAAATTCTACATTGATGCACAAAATGACATAGTCCCGTTAAACTATTTCTACCGCAGAAGTAAAAACGTGGTTAACGGAACGAAAATTTTTTTATTTATATTTCCTGCCTTGACTTTTCTTTTTCCAGTCCTCTTATTTTCACAATTTCCTTCGAATGCTCACCTGCGGTTTGTCTATAGATTCCTGTGTCAATAATTCCTATATCAATTTTTCTAATTCACAGTCGATCAAAAAATCAAAGAGAAACAAAAAGGATCGCCATCTGCCCTTCCTCAAAAAATCGATAATGACAATTATGTATAAATAATGAACCCATAATGAAATTAATTAATTTGGCGATTCAATAATGAATATTTTAATTTTAGTTCGAATCGTTAGGTCTTATTATACGTTTTTTCCTTGGTCCGCGTGGTGCATTAATTATCCGTTAAAAAGCGCATTGGCCACTAAAGCCGAATTGGGCGGATAAAATTTTAATCGGATTGGCTGCATAAACCACCCCAAGCGGCTTAACTGCTCAACAACTGTTGAATTTATAATTTTGATCTTTTCTTTTCGTCTGGTCGTTTATGACTCAGAGAAAACTGTTCTCCAGTCCTTGTTGAAACGAATTTTTGTCCAACGTTGGTCATTTCGACGACACAATCAATATCAGAGCGAGGCTCTTTCGATGGAAATTGTTACGTGAAGGACGTACAGGATCTTGTACAAACTTTATGGGAATAAAACTATACGAGAGAAGTGACAGAATTCAAGAGAAGTAACGTTGGAGAGCGTTACCATGGCGATAGAAACGACACGGCCCGATCTGGAAGTCTGAAGTTCCGGCGACCTCAAAAACGACCATGACGACTACGACGACTAACATAAAGTAGGTAGGTGAAGTACGTACAAAACGACAGACCGTTTTCTATTTCTTTCATAATTTCTTTATTTTTACACCGAGAACCGTGAAATTCTACAAGCGCAAACCTTCATTATTTAACTATATCATAAACAAGCAAAATCAACAATTACAACACGTAACTAAGATAAAAGCGGTCTTGAATAGAGATCGATGAAAAACGATTTTTTGAAAATTTCACACAGAGACGATCCCATAAATACAACTCTGTTAACTCGAATTTTTTTTACATTACTTTATTTACCTCTATCTTAGGTTGAGGACATAAAAAACTTGCACCCCTCACTTTCTTAAACCCAAACATTATTCCACCTCGATAGTCGTACTTTCCAAGGGGAGAAAAGTTTTTCCTACAGGAGAAGACGTTGGCAAACGGCAATCCAAAAAAATGGCGGTTCATCCCAAAGCCAAGACGAAACTACCTAGGTTTAAATCGCAGTATAAACGAGGGTAAGAGGGCCAAAAAGAGGACGAGCACGAGGGGATGATATCTGCGATGCAGAAACCCAGATCGGAGTCTCGACGGAAAAAAAGAGGTCGTTCATGCCGTTGTTTAAGCTACGAAGCCCTTGTATTTCCTTCATTGGATAAATATTCATGTATTTTTTTCTTTTAGTGCCTTTTTCACGAAAAAAATTTGGTGGGCCGGGCTTTCGCATAAAACCTTACAAAAATTGTTGCGAGCTTTATACATTCAATGAGAATCCTCGAAGCCCCAATTTTTCTCCCAAGCTATTGTTTTCGAGGCCGAAAATAAAATTTTATAGCGATGAATAAATCAAATATTCAGTAGCAAATATATATTTAATTTTTATTTATTTTTTTATTCTATTTATTTTTGCTATTAAATATTAAATGTATGGTGGCCAGAAAAAAAAACGAACAATGTCATCAGGAAAATTAAAAAATTGGGTACGCTTTTTTCCGTTCGATAAATGTAATTGTTAAAATCTTGAAAAAAAAAACATTTGTAATATTGATGGAAAAACGTTCGGGGAGGGAAGGGGATCAGCCGGGGCTGGAAATAGCGAATTGTAAAGCGTATAGTATCAAACGAATCATGAAAGCCTACGAAGATATATGAAAAATGAAAAATAAAAATTAACTTTGGAAACAAAAGGATATAAGGAAGTCTAAACTTTAAAGATGGAAAGGAGGAAAAAACCATTGTCAAAATTTGGCAAATAAATCAGGACTCGAAAAAAAAAAGGCAAATTAGCACAGGAATTAAAAAATCTATGCTTGGAATAAGACAAGCAAAAAAAAAAAATTAATTTCTTCACTGATAAAAAAAACGAGGAAATAATTTTGTTTGACTCAATCAAATTAATTGGTAAACGATTTAATTAATTAATTTATAACTTGGTAAACAATTTTTTTCAAAAATTTGAGGAAATAAAAAATTTAAAAAAAACAAGAAACTAAAGATAAGAGAATTTTATAGAAAAATATACGAATAAATATAAGCAACATTTTTTATTGATTTTCATAATACCAATAACACCTGAACAATGCTAGTAGATGGGGGGACGGGGCGTGGTTTGGGCGATCACTGAAGTTAAGTAAAAAATGAGGGGGTAAGAATCGGTACAACGATGAAAAATAGGAGAACGAAGGGAAGAAGGAGAACAAGGAACGTTAAAATGCAACGGGGGTCGGGTAAAACCGAAAAGTCGCGTACCCTTGAGGAAATTAAAAATAAAAAAACCGGACACGTACAAGTCGGACTCGCCAACCGAGAGTTTCGTACAAATTTGTAGGCACATATTACAATTAGTTCAAGAATCGAGTCTCGCAGTTTTTTCCAAGTTTTTATCGAAATTCATTTTACAAAAAAAATCTATAAACAATATTTTTACAAAATCTATAAAAAAAATTGTAGATTGATAACGTACTATAAATAAAGACTATATTTTTAAAAAATTTAATTACAAATGTATAGTTTTCAGATTTTTCCCTATACTTGTAGTATAAGACGTTATTGCTTGCCAAATTTCATAGTTCTAGGTCATACTCTATAAATTTTGATTCCCTTAAGAGTTTAAATATTCTTTTTTTTCGCTTAAACGGCTGTGTCTTCTTATTACGTTGACTCAGAAGTTTGATGTTTTCACAGCTTCAAGGGACTGTACACCTTGGTTTATGATTTCAATTTCAACTCGATATCTCCACGCGTTCGGAAAATAAAGAGTCTTGACAGACAGACGGACAGACGGACAACAAATCGATCCTATAAGAGTTTCGATTTTTCCTTTTGATCTACAGAATCCTAAAAAAATACCAATAACATTTCCGAATAAAATGAAATTAAAAAACACTTGAAAACGTTCGAAACTTATTACACATTTAATTCAATAACATTTTCAGACAAGAAGCGTGCAAGTACAAAAAATGAAAAAAAAATATAATAATAATAATAATGTTACGAGTAAAAATGTAAAAGAATCGATAAGACGAGGGAGAAATAGAGGGGTCGTCGTCCTAGCGACTCAGTTCGAAAATACCTTAAGGGAGAAAAAGACATAGAGAAAGCAAATTACGACGTCACCAACGATGTGAAAGCTGCTGCTCTCTTCAGATGAAAAATGCTTTGAATTATCGAGAAATTTACATAACGTCGAGAGCATCAGCTTCTCGGTGCAGCTTAAAGCCAAGTATTGCGGGGGTGATGGGAGTTGGAGGGAGGGCTTCATGGCTTCAGATGTGATATTCTCCCTCGCTTCTATCGGGTATTCGTTGCATCCATTCGATACGAGCTCTCCCTTTACACAATAGCGCACATCGCTGTTCCGAAAACGAGCCTCGTCCAGTTTTCTCTATATCAGATGAGCCACTAGAAATTAGACTCTTGGAGCTTTCGTGCGAAAAAGCAAAGTTGATCTCAAAACTGCGTTGACACTTCGTGAAGAAAAGCAACACGCTGCTCGCTAAAAAACGTTCAAGAATACCTATTTACCTAACTTTATAATTTACGAGACCCAAGTAAGGCCCAGTGCCTAATAAAGCCAACGTTTTGAATATCCAAAACTACAAAGTCAAACGGATTGATCTTTCATCATACATGTTCTTATCAAAATTTTAGTTTAAAATTGAAAATTACAAATTTTTGAATTTTTTTTTCGTTTGAAGGTACAACGGATATGATCTTATTAAGAAACAGTGATTTTAATAAGATCCTCAAAACGCTTTTTTTAAAAAAAACTTTTAGTTTACAGAAAACATTGTTTTGTGAACCAAAACCTGTATTAATACGTTGATTATTGAAGAAATTATTAAATAAACATTTCTGTTTTATTGTAACATTGGTAGTTTTATTTGTACTTGAAAACAAATAAAGTGGGCCTTATATGGATCAAATATCTTACGTATCTATAACTACACCTAGAATACTACACCTAGAAACGTCATATTTATATTTTTATTGAATTAATTTGAGTTTAATGTCTCTTGTTGAAACGTTAAATAAACATTTTAATCGGATTAATTTGGATTAGAAAAAATTAGCACACTTAAAGAGCGTACGTACTAGAGGAATAATGGACCCTCTTAAAAAAAAAACTAAAATGTCCAAAATATAGAACTTCACGAACAGCTCGTATTTTGCCACACAGCTTTTTTTCTAAAATCAATATTTACGAAGTTATAGGTGAATTTCCAATTACGAGTGAGTTGGACACTCGGTATGTACCAATGCCTCGTTATCCGCTATATTTGATTCCAGGATTATTTCTACCAACTATGAATAAAAAATAATTGAAAGATGGAGGCTTCAAACTGACATTACGAAACTCATTTGGAAAATAGGTCAATATCCCATTTTTACGAAAATTTATTTTTTTTTTATTTATTATTGTTTGAGTACACAAAGAATAAACATTTTTCATGAATTAAAATCTTGTGAAAGCTCGATACTAGGTTTTTCCCAATTATTGTTATTTTCCCTCTATTGTTAATGGCGATTTTTTTCTATGAAGAATACAATTGGACTTACCATTAAAAAATTGCAATAAATTTTGATCGCCAGTTCTCTTGCATTGTCTTACGAATAATAAAATATTTGCTCTCTCAGTCGATAAGAAATTTATCGAAAAGGCGAGAAAATTATCGGCCAATTATACGTGCACCTTCGGAACTTTGAACAAAGAGGACATCTCTCAAATCTCTATTGCAAACACGTAATTGTCCAAGCAGTTGTCGCCTCATCGAAAAAAAAAAAACTCTCGTCCAGTCGAGAAAGCGAATACTTTATTATTCAAGCCGCGATAATTTCACGACCCAGACAACGAGTTGGTAAATAGCAAATCTACTCGGACCACCATTGGGAATTTATTCATGACGAGAGAATTACTCTCGTACTACAACGACTGGAATGAGAATAATAATAGTGAGAATAAATCTCATTTTATCAGTACTGGGATGGGTGACCGCTCGAACTTAACCATCCACGAATCAGCTTGGCTAACATTTTTTCATGGAGTGAACAATTGCTCGCTGTTATTTATCAATCGGTATGAAAATATAGTATCGATACGATACGTGAGTCGTAAACGACATTCTTGTATGCATTTACTGATTCCCTCTTAATAGAATAAAATTAGATTCATTATATGCATTTTCCTTTTTTTTTTCAAAATTTAATTTCAAGCTATTCAAAAATGTACTTTCTAAAAATATTTTGTTTAGATTTAAATTAAAAAGGTTTTTTTTTCGATTTAAATGATAATGAATTTCTTAAATTTTATTTTATATTTATTTTTCTATATTTGAACATGAACATTACAAAATTAACGAATGAAATTTTACATCCAAAAAACTTACGAAATTTCAGACGCCCATTGTATTTTTTTTCTTAAACTTATTCGTTAGTCGTTAAAACCATCAAAACAAGTGATCAAATCGTATTTCGAAAAGACGTACATGATTATGAATTCGTAATGAAAGTTCACAAATGACGATGTAAGATACTAAATTTCCTAAATTCCCTCTAGATCAAAGGCAATATTAAAAATGTTAAAGAATTTTTAAAAAGCGAGCTATACCAAGTGAAATATTAATATTTATTATTTTTACATGAATAGCAGTACGCTTTTTTTTATTGCAAATTCATATGTATCAGCAATAATGTTAATACAAATTTATCTAATAGTTCATTTATTACAAGTGATACTAAAAAAGTATACAGTTTAACTTATAGAAATAAAAAAAAATACATACTTCATAAGTTATGAAAAATAAACAATCAATGATAATTAATAAGCTTACGATAATCAATATAGAATAGTTAACTGCGATTAATTCTTAATACTAAATAATTATCGATAATTAAAAAGAAGCATTATTACATAATCAATGACAAATAATAAATATTATTTCAAAATAAACAACAATTGATTATTAACATTACGTAGTCAACAATAACTCATTACTTCGTAATTGGTAATGCACTAATTAACCAGTACTAATCAACACTTGAAAATTGTCATTAACATTGGGTTAAAATGAGTACAAGCTCAAAATTGTCATCCTCCTCGCGAAACAACGTGTCCCCCCCCCCCCCAGTCACCTCGAATGTACCCCATCTGCAATTGCAGCGAGATGCAAAGTCCTAAAGAGTGGAAATGCAGCGAACTGTGCACCACCACGAGTGCAATGTAAATTCGCATACGTATTTTTATAATGGCATATCGCGTTTCGTTTATTTTCCAAGCGAAAATTGTCATCGAGTATACGCGGAGTATACGATGGAAAAATATACGCGGAACAGACGGGAGAGAAAATTTAACTCGCTCGATAAAATTGCGTGAACGCGCGTGCTCCGCGATACGAACAGAAAGTAAATTCTCATAAATAACCCGCGGGAAAAGAGAGAGGAGTGGGGGGGATGAGGGACGCTGATACTTTTTGGAAAATTAACATCGAAAGTAAATATTGATTTTTCTGGCAAACTCGAATCTGAAATGCCTGCCGGGCATTTTCGAAAAGTGGTTAATAAATAAAGTGAGGATGCAAAAAAATAGAAATAAATATTATAGAATTTTAGAAACTTTGAAAAGATTCTTGCGATTATAAATGTACTTTGAAAATGAATTTATAGTTTTAATTTATATTAAAATTGAATTTTTAAATTAGGAGGAGGACGTACGAAACGACATACTGTTTTATATTTATTTAATAATTTCTCGATTTTTACAGAACCGTGGAATTCTATATTAAAAACCTTAATTATTTAGCTATTTAATAAACAAGGGAAATCAACAATTAGAATTCGTAATTAAGAAAGGACAGTGGCCTTGAATAGAGATCGGTGAAAAAACCATTTTTTCCATACAATACGAACAAAGTGGCATAGTTTATTAGTATATACCATAAACGTATAAATTTGTCACGAATCGACTTTTTGTTATTTTTGGCAAATTTGCACACGTTGTTTCAGTAAAAAAAATATAATTCATGCAACATAGGAAGTTTTCTCCAGGTGTTGAGTGCAAAATGCGATCATTGCAATAAATGCATGGAAAATAATAATTTTCATTTGAAGTCCGGATCTCAAAAGGTATTTCGGCAATATAGAAAAAAGTAGATTTTTTAAATCCATCAAGTGTAACAATTCAATACACTGTTTCCAATATACATCAATTTCCACATAATCAATACAAAATTAACAAACTCTAAATAACTTTAAAAATAAATGATTTACGGTTTTTGTTTTTTCGACTCGAGAAGCCTTATTTCCCTCGACCTTTCAGAAACTTGAAACATATTAAATTCACTGTCTTAGCACGTCCTCCTTTCCATCTTACCTCCCCCTCCCCCGGCTTTCTCCTCATTTCTAACTCTCTCCGCTTCTCTATTTGTCCATCTGTCTGTCTGTCCGTTTCTGTCTTCGTCTCTCGCCATCTGGTCACAGACTTTGCCTCAAGTGACGTTTTCGTCGAGCAGCATTTCGCTGATTAAAACTCATGTCTGCATTGCCCGTGGGGCGTCTAAACGGAAGTTACACGTGAAAGAACGGTGAACGAAGAAAGACGCAACTTTTTATTTTTTTCCCAAGATCCCTAAGAATAGGGAATAGGAGGCGAAGTGAAAACTTCAGTACGAGACAGGGAGAGTTATGAAAGAATATGAGAATAAGGGGGAATGAAAAAGTCAGGATTAAGAAGACCTTTTTGAGTGGCCATGTAGGAAAATACAACCGGTCCATTATTGGGTCAGAATTGGCGGCCGAGTTCTCAGTAATAGCGCGTTAATGTCAACCATGGCTGGCCCAGCATTGGACAAACGTTAGATGATAATATGGACCCAATACTGGTTGTCAATCGTGAGCCAAAAAAACATTTGTAGCTTGAGTCACTTATAGTAATATTAAGTATTAATTATTTTTAAGTTATATTAATATTTAACTATTATTTGTAAGTTAACTCATATCAATAAGTTAACTTTAATTATTTTACTTCCCATGAAAATATATCCTAATATTAATTTTCGTAAGTATTTATATTTTTTAATCGAATTAAACAAATCCACGTCTTCAACCCAAAACGGATGTAAAAATCTCCTTCAATCACTTTTTGACAATATCCGTTTTTATGGATAAAACTTGTTTATACGATAATTTCTGATTCTTCCGTTGCGAAAAAAAAATAAATCAATTTTTCATCATCAGTTCTATATACATATATATATATATATATATATATATATATATATATATATATATATACCTCTCTACAATTATTAATGTGCTGGAACTTCACTCGCACAATTCATTTTTCCCTCTTGTTTTCCCCTGACCTCACGAAAGTACTTCTATACGCACCCTCGGCTTTCGGCTCTCAGGAAAAGAATAATGTTTCATTTTTTTCACATTATCCGGGCTCGTATCAAGCAGGCTCACGAATGTGATAAATCCAGTAAAATCCACGATAAGGGTATCAAAAAATTTCATGGGGTGACAACTTTGGGGGAAAGGAGAGATTCTTTTAAGGCCAAACGAATGATGAAACAGAAACCATATTTTTCTCTGTCAAATATATATATATAAATATTCTATTTATTAACAAAAAGTCAATTTTCAAAAAAATTCTGTAATAAAAAATGCATTATATACACATATTTTTCCAAAAAGAATTTTCAACGAAAAGAAAGCAAAAGAAAATGTAAAATACATTATTTAAGGTCATTTATTAAAAATATAAAGAACCTGAAGAGATCCATTAATAATGTATTACCAATTAAATAATTAATCATTTCGATGTGTCCAATGCTTTTTTTCACAAATGATTTTTTTGTATTGCCATCGACTTTCGTCACAACATTTATTTTTTAATTGGTTCGGTTACTGTGAAAATTCCTATAAATTGTTCGTCATTCGAGAAAACTCAAAGTCAACAGGAAAGCTTAATATATAGTTGGATGTTAAAAATGATTATCCAATAATCTTAGTCATTCCTTCAAAATTATTATTTTTTAACGATATCGATATTTGAATGATCAAATTATCTAACACCTTAATGGCACCGTTTCTCAACATCTAACGAACAGATTCGCTCGAAATTTGGTATACAAATACGGTGCAACATTATTTTTGTCTCGAACGATATTTTTCGCCCGAACAATTTTTTTTTTTCATTAATTATAAATAGCATATAATTCTTTTCTTAAATTCGAAAACAGATGGAACTTTTGAAAGACAATAACAAAAAAAATCGCAGTGTATATAAACAATTTTAAGAAAAAATTAATATTCTTCGTTTTAGTTAAATCGATCAGCTAAAAAAATGACAACAAATACACGAATAAATAATAAAATGCAATGCATATATTTATGATTTTTATCGCAATCATAAAAATCAATTTTTTTTTTTTCAAACAGCCCAGTTTTTCGACTTGTACTTAACTCAACTCCACTTCACAATGATTATCAACCCCCTGCATTACGTTCTATAATTCCCAAAGCTCATTTATGAGAATTGTTGAAAGAATTGTTTGTAGCTTTGTGTAATGCCCGTGAATCGAGAGGAGAACTTAATTTCGAAGGACTTGAATCAATAGTACCTGATTGAAGAGGATATTAGAACGTTCGTTAATGCTAAAAGAAGATCGTGGTTTGTCCGGGGAGGAGGGCTCCAAAGCGTAAAAGAGAGAGGGAGAATGAATCGTCAGAAAGTACTTGTTTCGATAAATTTGAGTGCGTTACTTGGAAGGACCCTCAACGACGTCTGGAAATTTCTTGGCTCCCCGATCTCTTTTATTTCTACACTTCGCCAAGATTTTTTTTTTTTTTTCGTTCCGACTTCGATCGAAACTTCGTTTTACGTTGAATCGTAGACACTAGAGATTTTCTTACCAAACGGTTTTCGTGGACTGCTTCGTCTCGTTTCATCGTGCATAAAATCATTCCGGCGAGAACCACTGATGAAAAAAAGAGGAAAGCTCTCAGGGCTGAATGAACCCTGGGACGGAAGCGCTCGTTAAGGTTTTCCTTCCGTGGCTGGGGAAAAAAAACGCGGTCGACACAAGAGTCTTGGAGGATTCCGGTGGAATATATTATACACCCTTGTATAATAATATTAGTCATTCGTTAATAAATGTATAGGAACAAGTGGTGGTTTTAGGAAAAAATACAAATATTCATTATTGATAATACTCCCGATTTGTTGTTCGAAGGATAACTGGATAGATTGTTAAAAAAATATTTATTCAGATTCCTACAGATTGTTCAGTAAATATAGATATAAATTGCTATCGTTAAATTCTTCAAAGAATTTATGAGGGCCCAACTATTTGCCCTTTTTAAGCATTTAGCAATTTTTTATAAAAGTTTAGAATTTTTTCGAAATTTTTACAATTTTAGAAAGCCTCATATCTATATTTTTCATTTTCTTCATATCTATACGACATTTTCTGTCGTTTCGTAGTTTTTTCTTTTGCATGAATTCCAGACAGTCTAGAATTAAGGTTTTCTAGAAAGTCTAGAATTCCTAGTTTAATTTCTATTTTTTTAAAGAATTATAAGGAATATCACATGAAGGAAACTAGAAGTTCAAAACAGTTTTTGAACTTCTAGTTTCCTTCATGGGAACGTAACGAGTACTCATGAATTTCTTTGCAGGTTAAGCCGAATTAATTAATTCGACTTCCCGTGGAATTATATCACCTATCTTATTCTACTCACTAACAGTTCATATAGTGATTTATTTACGAATTTTTCTAGTGAATTTTGCATTATCTTTCTCCGTTTAAGAAAAAAACGATATTTTTATCACGACCTCGTCGAGCTCCGAGCAAGCTTGTACATCGTGTGATAAATATTTCGTGATCCACGTATAAGGTCAACTGAAAAAGTAGCTGAAATTGCTCCATTTTTGTTGGTCCGCAAACCCCTGGTGTCCGCATCCGAAACTTCCGCCCCATTTTTTGCCCACCTTGCCAGAATAGTAGAAAAGCTTCAAAAATATTTTTCGTGGCGAGATACAAACAAAAAATACATGTATATATATGTTGCGAATCCAAAAGGGACAACGCGAGGGATGACCACAATTTTGCTTCATTATTCTGAGAGCACTCCGTTAGTTTGATTATTGCAGGCTGGTGGACGTTCCGCGTCATCGGAATGGAAATTCATTCGCGGCACTTCCCCAATTAGTATAATTGAAACCGCGACACCTCGGATTTTCAAATATGGTATATCGATCGCGAAGTTTTCCGTCGATAACAATGGAATCGTTAATCGGGCCCTCAATTAGATCGTTTATTTAATTTATCCAAAGTTCCTTTGCCAGTTCCAATATTCCTTTATCGGTCTCCCAGTAATCGCCGAGTAATCTTCAAAATTTCGCTGTAATCTCTCCGCCTCGGGAATTTCGAAAAATTCGATGATCCCTCAGAAGGATTTTCGAGGAAAAATTGTCCAACGTTCAGCCTTCCTGTTACTGACCTAGGAATCTTCAGAATTCTGTTAAAGGGGGACAAGGGTAAAAAAAATCGATTTTTTAATTATTTTTATGGTACTATAATTTATAAGAAATATTTTGGGAAATTTTGAAGTCATTACGAGCAAAAGTTCCCGAGTTATAGACAATTGAGTCTCCGAACGCTCGGTCCCTCTAACCATCACTGAGCCATTCAATCTCGTTTACCTCAAAACTTTTTTTAAAAGTCTTTTTTTTTTTAATCAAAATTTCTCGAAAACCTTTGGACGGATTTCGTCTAAACTTTGCACACTTCATTTACATACTAAATACTAGGTTCTGAACAAAGGATATTCTTTTTCAATAACAACAAATTTTTTTATTAAATAAAAACAGCAATTTTTTGCAAAAAACAAAGTTGTTTTTATTACACCGTCACCAAAAATTCAAAAAACAATATTTTGTTAATTCCTTCCTTCAGATTGAAGATAAACTTATGTACCAAAGATGTCTTTTCGATTTTTCAATTTCGGATGAAGCAGTTATGAATTATCCTGACTGCTGAATCGAAACTTTTTTTTGAGGTGACTCTGTTTTCACCACTACCACCGGCTCAATTTTCAATACTTTTTAATGAAAATTTATGAAGATATTCTTAAATTAATACTTAACAATGTACAAAATGTTGAAAAAAATTAATAAATTAAATACTATATAAACAAAAAAATACAAAAGAAATCTTTTTTTCGTATCTAAAACCTTTGTCCCCTCTTAATTCCAACGCCATCCATACGAGGTTTCAAAAATTAGGTCAGCACTTAGAAGAACGTTCGTGAAAAATGATCCAGCGGTCATCCATCCCACTGTTGGCCGAGAAAATTTTCAGTGTTTCACAATCCTACCAGTACGTCAAGGGATTTCAAAAAATGATGTCAGCTCTTGTCGAACGGGGATTTTCGGTAAAAAAAAAATTGCTGTCGCCATTCTAGGCGACCAAGAAAAAACAGGAGAGAAGAAAAGAAATATACGAACTCGATATTAGAACTCGCGGATAAATGAGGAAAGGAAAAGACCCGAGTAAAATCCACAAATTATACTGAGGCATTACGTGCCGACCGAGCTCTTACGATGAGACGAAAGAAAAAAAGGAAAATTCTGCCTTTTCGACGTTCGACCGTGTTGACGACCTGACCCCCCTTACCCGCGTCCGCCATGCCAAATTCCCCCCGTAAAACGAAAGCTTGACGCTTGCGGACCCTTTAATCTTATTTTCTCATTCTTGTCCGTTTCGTTCTCGGTCTCTCAACGGTAGTCCAGACGAACGACTGAACAGAGCGGGGGGGGGGAAATTCCTCTACCCCGCGCCTAATGGGACTGCGGCGTAAAAACTTCGAATTATTTCGACCATTGAATTAAAACCTCGGCTCAGGGGACCCTACCAAAACCGAGGCTTACCCATAATTCCTTTTCGCAAATGGCGCCCTCTAGTCTGATGCGAATAGAACGAACTTTTATTTAGTTTTTTCTCGACGCATGAGAATTCGGCTCGTATGGGATTAAGCTGTGAAAAAAAATGAAAAATAAAAAGATTAAAAGTAAAAAAAAATGAAAATAAAAAAAAATAAAAAGAAAAAAGTGACTCAAAATGAGTTTGAAGAAATACGTTGATTTTGATAATCGGTTTGTTACGGAAATGTTACACGGCGCTACAGAGGGTCAATTTCTTTCAATCGATAAAATTGTGTACGGAATAAGTTTAACATATTGAACTATCGAAATATCAACTCTAGCATTACCAAAATTGTGTATTTCGATGAAACGTAATCTGTTCCTTAAGGAGTCAGAAAGTATTGCAATAATAATTTTAATAAGATTGTTGCGAAAAAAAAGTAACGGACGAAAAAGAGTTTTCAATTTTTAATATTTTCGTAGTTGTGTCTATTGTTTCTGGCATAATAGTATAGTTTAATATAATTGAGACGTTATTTATACACACATAACAAAAAGGACGATAATCCAAAAACAATCGACAACAAAGAATCAGCACGAGTCGATCGAACGTTGCAAAAAAAAAAGTATAAAAATGTTAATAAAAAAATGTTTACACAGCACAGAAATTAGGGTGGATCTAATAGTGTCAATTGAACAACGGATTGTCCTGAATAACAACGCGCGGAATTTTACGAGAAAAAACACGGTGGTTGTTTTTTTTTTTTTTTTTTTTTCAAATGCTTAACTTATTTTGATGGATCGTCCGGTTGCGTTTCGATGTCCACGTACAATGACAAACTGTTTGGCTCTCCAAAAGAGCCAAACGCTCGAGATCGAGAGCGAGAGAGTTGGAGTGAGTAGCAGAATTGGAAAAAGTACATGCGCATACCGTATGAGCTACGTACGTAACCGAATAATGTTTTCGATACAGGGAACAAATAGCACGGAATATCGAGGTTCAGCTGCTTTCCAGGGTAAGAATAGAACAGCATATAAAAGTTGTTGCTTGCTGTGCGCATACGGGGATATCCCAGAAGTTGTCCGTTCCTCAGGGAAATATCTTGCGGATCTTTCTCCTCGATATTTCTTAAGACATATTTTCTCTCATCGCTTTCTCTTCACTTTTGCTACCACCGCACGCCATTTTTAAAGCTTCGACAGGGACAATGAAGCGTGAGAATTTTGAATTTTTTGGGTCGAGGAACGCTGATGACGACAAGTGGAAAATCGAGGGTAAAAAAAGCGCGATCGACGCGTATCGGACCACATCAGCCAGGGCCGATACTTGGATGGGTGAACGCTCAGTCATTTTCTATTTCAAAAATATTCTCTTGCATTTTTTAAATAATATCTGAGGAAATTTGATCTTAAACGTCCCGTAACGTACGTATGCTCCGATATAGGTTATGTAAAATACCTGACCTACGTAAGGTCCAGTGCCTAATAAAGCTCACGTTTTAAATATCCAAAACTACAAAGTCAAACGAATTGAGCTCTCATCGTCGAGTGTCTAACTTTGAATGGTCGCAATTGCCATAGCAACCGCTCCGCTGTCGCAAACCCAAACAAATTTGCAGTCGATAAAATGCAGCGCGTGCACGTAGGCGTTTCTTAAATTTTCGACGTACAGCAAACTTTCGAAAACAAAAAAATGTTTTCAATATTGCTTAGTTAATCTTTATTCTCATTGTATGTAGTGGTTTATGAGCACTATACATGCTGTTATCAACATTTAAGTTTAAAATTGAAGATTATATATTTTTTTAATTTTTATTGTTCAAAGTTACAACGGGTGTGGCCTTATTAGGAAATAGTGGTCTGAATAAGGCTTAGAAAACACTTTTTTAAAGAAAAGTTATAGTTTATATTGAACATTGTTTTCCGAACCAAAATTATTATTAATACGTTGATTATTGAATAAATGATTAAATAAACCTTTTTCTTTTATTTCAAAATTCATAATTTTTTGTATACTTAAAAGACCAATAAGGTGAGCTTTACATGGGTGAGGTACTTCATAAGCGAAAATCGAAGTACGTATTGTCGAATAAGAAAATGAAAGAAAAAGAAACGTACTATCGATCGCGACCCCTATGGTTCGAGACTATCGTGCAATTGAGTACGTGGCGATTATTGGATTAATTCGAGCGGTTATCCGATTAGCCCTCCCTGGCCTTTGTTCTTTTTCCGTCTTACGTTAAATGCAACGTTTTTTTAAATTGGTACACCGTCGAAATTTTTTAATTCAATTCGCAAATAAATTTTTGCAAAACGCTAATATCGATGGAATTAAATGGATTTTCGTAAAGTATTTCACTTAAAAAATCGAATGCTCAACCGTCTGTGAACATTCGGCTGAAACTTTCCCCAATAATGGCCACTTTACTACTCTGAATTGGGTCAATCGTTAGCAGGTCGATGAAACAAAAAGTATCCTACATTTGTTCAAAGATTCGAATACCCAAAATTATCCATGAAAACGTTACAAATGTCAACAACCGATATTGGCAAAACGTTAAAACGGACGGTTCATCTATTACTCAGTCGATCCTCTTTCGAAAATCCGATATCCTGCATGACGCCAAAGTGGGGATAGTACCGGTTACCGAACCAGAGCCAATTGGTATATATTCATGGTGCTGACCGTGCCAAGTTTAGGCCAAGTTATAGCCACGACGGTTGTCCGAAGAGTAGCCGAAGCTCAAAACGATACGTACCAATGTTGGCGTTCTTCATCACCAACACTGATACGACCATACCCCGAGTTTCGAAGGATGCGCCATTCTGATATTTTTTGTTAATGTAGTATATATGGTAGTATGCAGCAATAAATACATTGTCGTCCAGTCGGGCCAATTTCGAGACCAATATCGATACGATATCGATGATAGTCGATCGTGGTCCATTAACAGCCTGAAATTGGCGCTTGAGATGCAGCAGAGCTGGTTTCGTCCTGGACTGGCATCGGACCAGCTGTTTCCATGGGATATTTCACTTATGAGAAATAACGTTTTATTTTCGATCTAACGCTGCGCCGTAAGCTGTACAATATAAGATGAAATAATAACCGAGGCTAAAAAATGTATAAATCGAGTAGCAGCGATAATATGAGATAGGAATGGAATACGTTGTTCCTCATTGTTTGCACATAAACAATGAGGAATCGTCTCAGACTTTGGTTATATCGTTGTTGGAATCTTTTTTATGGATACAGTTGGGTATTGGAATCATCAAACCACGGTTGGATGTTTTCTATACCATCAACGAGCTAACGTTTGGGACAGTCTAGAATATCAATGCTGGTTACCCACTACTGGACCGAGTCTCAGTCGATCCTCCACAAATAAATGGGCACTGGAGTGTCTACATGAGTATTCAATCAACTATGAGCTCAAATTTGGATACTAGTGCCCAATGAATATTTTCACTATTGAGTGAGCTTTGGCTGTGCCGCTATAAAATATACGTACCAATGGTTGGACATAACTTGGCTGAAACTTGAAAAAGTCTTGGCAGTTCCTTCAGCTTTTGCTTTAGAATATCCAATCAGCGGTTCCTTTAACGTATCTTGAACCTTTCTTTTCATTTTGAGCAGTCTCAAAGAATGAACGTATTTCCAAAATTTTCCCAGTGGACCAACCCCTCAAATACACCGAACAAACGAAGCATTAATTAAGTCGTCAACGACTGAGCTTTCACCCCATGGGCCTGTGCTAATTCGCAAACCTAAATCATCCGAACATCCAACTCTGAAAGGCTCACGAGAGGTTTCATCGAAGGGGAATCTTTGAATTTCCAAGTTCAACTCGCATCCACTTGAACCCAGTTTTATGGGTATCACCTATTTGACGTAAGACGAACCTTTTTCATCGTCTTGGTTAACACCAGCGAGAACCTAACCTATTCAACTACAGAGAGAAAACCTACTTTTCCTCCTTTTCTCCCTTCTTCCATTTAAGATTAAAAAGCATCCCTACCATGTCTAAGGTTCGAAAATTAAACCCTACTGCCCCCCTCCTGCCCCCCTTTGTTCCTACAGTGCAAAAGGGACAATTCTGGGGAATAGTATTAGGGGGTGCTGATTGTTCGAAGAAGGCTGGATACGCTTTGGGCACGTTGGATTTCATAAGATCGAAGGAGATCGGGAATCTCCATCAAAGCAGCAAAAGTATTATTAATAATATTTCAAGTAGACTTCTGTATATATTGTAGATTTTGCATTAATTTTTTACGACGTAACGAAACGCAAACGAAATTTTTAAATTATCTTAATCATGTGGATAAATAATGTACGTTAATGTTCCAACGACGATTATAATTGTAATTACAGCCTCCCACTTATTAATGAAAATGATATCCGACACTGATGATATGAATCAAATTCATAAAGATTATTATTATCATTATTATTATTATAATTATCACTATTATTATTTCCATTATCATCCAACAATAGTATTCATTGTAAAGACAATGTAAAATAATAGTAATTATTATATAATATCGTTATTTTATTTTTATTCTACTATTATTAAAATTATACTGTTTTTTTATATACTTTTTATAATAATAATTATCTTTATTGGTACTAATTAATAGTAGTGGCTTGGGGCCTTGTTGTTATTATTATGAGGACTGATAAACCTTTGTCGATCACTCTTGGCGATACACGAGATATGCTCGGACACGAAGTGAAATACATTGATTGCAAATTTCCGTACGCGGCATTAAATTGAAAGTAAACACTTTATAATTGAAATCATAATTATTATTGTTGATTTTTCTTAGATATTTAAAAATGTTCATGCATAAATTTAATTTTTATTTTATGGATATATAATATCCATATAATAAAGCAGTATTTAAAGTAAATGTATTAAATATGTAATATGTAATATATAATAAATATTTAATATGCAATATGCAATAAAATAAATTTAATCTCTAAAATAAATGTACTTTATTTATAATCCGCTGTGAAATATTATTACTGTTTCGATTATTATTGTTATTGTAAAAATCAAGTATGCTTGCTACGTTAAAGTCACCCACACACGTGTCATCCTGTTAAGTGTGCACTTATACTGAACGACCTTTCTCTCCGATCATTATGTCGCTTTCCCCTCTTTCTCCCTCTCACTCTTTCCCTCTCTCTCTCTCTCTTTCTTCGTCGCCCCGGCTCTTGAGGTTTTTTTAATCTCCCTTTCTATATCTATCAACATTTTTTTTTAACCACTCGCCGAGAAGGGTCGAGGACGCGAAAAAGCTCATACGTAATTATAGCAGTGAAGCTCGAGGGCGCTATCATACCGAGTGTTTCGTCGAACAGCATTTGCGTCCGGGAAATGTTATTTATAAATAGAAATAAACAAATGAAACAAACAATTGAAAACGACGAATACTTTGTTCGGATTAAATAAAAGGATGGAAATAATATTTATTTCATGGATTTATCACTGAATGTTTTTTTTAATTGGTCACGTATGATAATAATAATATATTTGGTTATTGGATTAATATGGTTTATATATATATGTCGTGGGAAAAATATTAAAAAAAAAAACGTATTCGCACACATTGCTTTTTCTCACATGTCTGCGAATTTCCATCGACATGCATTATTTATAATATTGTTGATACACATCACTAACATCTCGAATAACGCATGGCATTGAATAATGTTGAAGCAACGTATGCAAATTCTTCCTAATAAATTCGTGTGAGTATACGAGGTGGCTCGAAAAATGCTGTCCGAAAGAAAAATCTAAATTAATAAATATTGTACACCAACATCTGTACAAATATTCATCAACAATGTTCTACGATATTTTTTTTACTTTTTCGCAGGGAAGGAATTATTTTTTGTCGAGGTTTCCTCTAGGCTAGATTTTTTTCTCCCTTTTTTCATAATTAGTAAAGTCATAATCATTCTCTTTCGAAATTTTGTAAAAACTATGTGGAGTCATTTAAACTAATTTGAGTATTTCTTTTTGTCATCTAAACTTTATGAAAGAAATATTTTTTAAATTTCTGATCAATTATTCAACGTTGCATATCGTAAAATAAAGTTTTTAAAAAAGTTGCTAAAAAGATCGTACAAAAGTAGTTGAAAAATCGTAACAAATCGAAAGAAGTAAAAATAAATGTAACAAAGGGTGAAAAAATCATGTCCCTTCACAACCAAAGAAGAAAAGTAAAAAAAAAATGTTTTTGGATACTTGACTTTTCGAATCACCTTGTATCATACTTGAGAATTATCCAAGATTATAATTACTCAAAAAGACAATTAAATTAACGTGTTTTTTTTTTCATACTCACGATCAATAAAATGTTTCATCGAATCTTTGTATCGTCGAGACCAAAGCTGCCGATGATTATCATTCACGTCAATAAAAACAATCCCATGCTGGCTTTTGATACGTCAACGGTAGAACAAACTTTTTCTTTTTAAGCACTTGTACTCGCTGTGACACTTTTATACCCACGCACATCAGAGCACGAAGAACCACGAAAAAAAAACCAAAAAACACACATCCGTTAAGAAACGTACACTCGCGAGGAGAGGATGAAAAAAAAAGTAAAAGCAGGAACCTTTAATCAAGCGTGTTCACTGAATTCGTCGAGAAGAATAATCCTCCTCGTGGGTGAAGGTGAACAAATTCCCAATGACAAAGAAATATGACAAAAAAATGAAACAAACCCAAACAAATAAAACAAAAATTTATGGGAAATGGATAGAAGATAAAAATTTCGAGGAGCTTTTCCAGTCCGCAAATTTTTCGGGTGAACCGTTGACTCACGTTTTCCAAAAATCATCAAAGCGACGAAAAAAATCGTGGCGAATTTTCCGATCAAAGAATTATCAAAACTGAAATATCATAGACTTCCTTGTTTTGTCCTTGAAAAAAAAGCACATACACGAAGCTTTTCGTCTTTGAAAAAAAAAAGCTCACGAAACTTCGTAATATTTTTCCCGATGAACAGGCACTTTTTGACTTTTTTTAAATAGAATCCAGACGCGCAAGAGATAGACAGTAAAATTTTTAGTTGCGAAACGCGTTACACTAGCTCGACCTTGAAAACCCAGCTTATTCCGTATTCCGTGGAAGTTCAGGATGCGGCACGTATCGCAAATTGCTTTTATCTTCGTGTTCACTCCCGTCTCTTTTTTTTTTTGTCAAGACCGACCCAATAATTTTTTTACGTTTTCCCACTTGTGCAATCCCAATAGTAATCGTGAGGGTCACCCTAGCGCTCGGCAATTTGCTCTTTTTCATTCATCGATGAAAATAACGAAACGTATCGGAGATTCGAAATTTCGATCGTTTCTCGTTAGGGACGTTGTACATCCGCGTTTCCTCATTTTTTCTCCGATCTTCCGATTTTTTATTGGAATTATCGGATCATTAACTTCCGGTCTTTAATTACCGATTATCAACTTCCGGTCCGGATCTTCCGATTTTCAACATCCCGTCTTCAACTTTCGATTTTTGTTCGGAATGATCCGGTCATCAACTTCCGGTCTTTAACTACCGGGTTATCAACTTCCGGTCATCAGCTTCCGGTCCGGAACTTCCGATTTTCAACTTTTGGTCTTCAATTTCCGATCATAAACTCTCGGTCTTCAGCTTAGGGTCATAAACTTCCAGTCCTCAACTTCCGGTCATCAATTTGTGGTAACTTCCGGTCATTAATTTTCGGTCAACTTCGAATGATCTCCGGCCTTTAATTTTTCTTTGTCAACGTTTCGATCTTCAATATCCAGTCTACCTCTTCCGGTTTTGACGTCCTCTCCTCCATTATGATTGTTCCCTACGTTTGTTCTCTTGCGTACACAATACGAAAAAATTTTTTTTTTCCTCAGACCGTTTGTTTTATCTTTCTCGTTTTCACTGGGGTCCTTCGAGTGCGGTGCCACGTTGGCGGAGAAGATCGTCGGGGTCACGAGCCAGGAACGAAAGGACCGTTCGCAAAATATCCACTCGAGGTCGCATTAAAGCTCCCCCTTACACCCACACAACGAAGACAGGATCCATCTAGCTCGTCACACAATTTCTTTTTTTTTCCTCTTCCCCCTCTGCCCCGCCTCTATTTGCCAAGATAAGAGGGTCGAACCCTTCGAAATTCCCACCTCGATACTTTCACCCCGAATTCGACGATTCTCGATAAATCGTCTTTCTTTTTTAGCCCCTCCTATTTTATTCCTCCTCTTTACCTCTGTCCCGGACTCTCTTACTTCTCCCTCCGTTCAGCTCGAACGAAAAATTTCCCTCGACATTTTTGGTCACCTGACATACACACACACACACACGCGCGCGCACACACTTATTTCCGCATCGGTAAAAAATCCAACAACAACATTAACAACTGGAGTCACCGTAAAAACACAAGAAAATTGGGAGAAAGTTTGCGACGTTGCGATTTCATCGTTTCGGAAACACACCGTTACCACGAATATTCTCTCTCTCTCGAGGGTCCTTCGAACTTTCGTTTTTTTTTTTTGTTTTTTTTTACTTCTCTCCCTTTCTCTGGTTCGTCCACGTCGAGCACTCTAACGAGGGGAGAAAATGTATGAAAAACAACGAAAAAACTTCCGATGATTATTTCCATAAGATGCAGGAAAAAGGTAAGTAAAAAAAAAAAAAAAACAAGTGTGCGGAATAAAAGTTTGTAAGGAGTGGCGAACAAACTTTGCCCCCTCCCCCTTTTTGACACCCCCCTCTCTCTCTCTTTCCTTCGCCACCTCGATTATTACATTTACAACAATTAATTTATAGCAAACAAAATTTTTTCGCGCGACGTCTTTCGGGAATAACCAAAATCAGCCATCGATATGACATTTTGGAATTTTCGAAAAAAAGTGAACGTTTTGGATCTCTCAGTGGACAAAGAAAAATCATCAATTGAAAGAATGACAAAAAAGAAGTGTATCATCGGCGGGACCCTTGGAAATGAAAAGTCTGACTAAAAATGCCTTGTTCCACTCAGGTTCAGTAGATAAGTGCACGCAATAGTCAGACGTAGAGCGAAACATTAGGTAGGAAAAAAACAGCACTGGCGAACGCGATCAACCGAATACACCGGCACATATCGCGCACATACATACGTATATATGTTCGATTTCACATGTGCATCGTCACGGATCCGAATTACTTGAAAATAATAAAATAAGAAATTCCAGTATGAATAAAGTCCAGTAAAACAGTCAGTTATTTTTTTCCCCTTCATTTTTGTATTCAAAGAGCGACAAAATTTAGGTCGAAATTACAATGTCAAAAATGAAAACGTCAGATGCACTAATAATTTGGTAAAAGATTTTTAAAAAGACAATTA
Organism: Ophioninae sp. A BG-2022a; assembly: GCA_030523105.1. Taxonomy (NCBI): domain Eukaryota; kingdom Metazoa; phylum Arthropoda; class Insecta; order Hymenoptera; family Ichneumonidae; species Ophioninae sp. A BG-2022a. The sequence goes on from JAPYZI010000049.1 coordinate 91,486, forward strand.
ATTCGAGACGATAAACCTTCGAAAGGTTGGTTAAAAGTTATGTGAAGAAAGACGATTGAATCGAGAGAAATAGACAAAAATTCTAACTTCCGGGTGGCTGAAAGTCAGGTAAAAGATTTTGAAAAAGACGTTTGGCCGAGAAAAAAATTTGCAAAACCTCCGGTTGTCTAAAAAATGACGTAGATAATTATATAAAAAAAAACGTTAGTATAGAAAAAGAAACGAGGAAAAAACTCATCGTCGGATCCAGCAATTAGTTTTCGAATAAATGAATTGATAATGACAAGACGGCGGACGAAGTTTCGAGCGAATCGTGACGCACTTCCGAGCTGTTTTTAATCGATTCGGTTGATCGTAACAAACGCGTGATGATGTCGGTCCAATTATAACGAGAGAAGGAGCGAAAGAGATTAATTTTTGTTAAGTTAGATGAGATTTATTATAATGCTCTAGGAAATATTATTAAATTCAACAATTTTTCGATTAAATTAAATCTATTATTATTCTCTAGAACAAAATGATGAAATAAAAAGAAAATTGTTATTACATTAAATTACTTTAAACTAAATCAAAATTAAATTACTATTGATATTCTTGAACAAAAATTAATTAAATTAGACAAATTTTTGATTGAATTAATTATATAATTCTCAAAAATAAATCGACTAAATTAAACCAATTCAGATTACATCAGATCTGATTCATAATTACGCCCCAGAAAAAAATTGATCAACTTCCACAAATAGCATATAAAACTTCTCTTATTATTTATATATATATTTTCTAAAAATGAAGAGAGAAAAGAGAAAGAGAGAGAGAGATCGACACCAATTCAGACTACGATGAGATATCTCAATTCCCCAAATTTCGTAAAATTGATCTCGAGTCATCTCGTAGTAATGTATCCTCCTTCGTATTTTCTCCACAAAAAAACCACACGATGACCCGAGTACAGGGAGGAAAAAAAATCTCGTTATTTTCTTTCCACTGTAAACGGTCAGCATTTGAGTTTCGTTTCTCGAAAGGTGATCGAAAGCTCTCGACTTGGCGCCCGTATCAACGACCGTTCAACGACCGTTCAACGACCTTCGAATAAAAAATAATAACAACAAAAAGTACACCAAAGCACATCACTAATAAACAAAAAGGGATACGACGAATAATCAATGAATAACGTAAGATGTACAGAGAAAAAAGCACGAAACGCCGTCCGCGACGAAAGTGATGATGAGAAACGAGGTTATAAAACGTCGAGTCACCGCGCGCGCGATTCCGCTGCTAAAGGCACACACACAGGGGGGAGGGAGTCAGGGGGGATGGATGGGAGAATTTTCCTCTCGTGTTGCCCGGGGAGCGGCTATGGCGGCGGCCTGGCTCTCACTGCTAGTTCCCCGATATGGGTTCTCTTCGACGCTAAGGTGGGGTTGTTCCGTCTGATGCTCACGCAGCATCCCTCCAACGCGCAGGATCGCCCCACCGTTGCCATCGGAAAAGCAACCCCCGAGTATCGCCTCGCATCCAAAAAAACAAACGCCTCGACTCCATGGAAAGTTACTAGTCGAACGTTTGGACTTGCGACCTTTTGGTTCGACCTCCGGTAGCCGATGGTAAAAGATGCCGAAAAGCTGATACAGAGATTGGCCATCGTTGGTACGATCGACAAGCTTTTGCGGTTAATCGCCTTGGACCGAAATAAAACTTTCTTTTTTTTACTATGTTGATATGGGGTTTTTTTTGGAGATCACGCGATTTGGGATTTTTTTTTGGTTTTTTTGAAATACACGAATTAGTAGTTTTGAGAAGTGATTTTGGAGTTTTAGTTATTTTTTCTCTACTTAAGGATTTTTTTGTTGTTGTTCGAATTTAAGTATTCATTGTTTTTAATGTTTATGAAGCTTCTTAACAATGATACTCAACTGTGGGTTAAATTAGAGAATGTTAGACCGTCTAGAAATCGTTTTATTTGTTTTTAAAAAATTGTCTTTTTTCATAATTTATTATAAGACCTCATGTTGAAGGCGCGATTTTTACCATTAAATATCTCGATCACCTAACGGTAAAACCTTTTTCAAATTTTTTATGCGTTAACATATGATGCTCAAGAGGATTCACGTAATTTTTCGAACAATTGAAAAAATTGTATCTTATGATTTTATTATTACTTTGTTTATCCTATTGTAATTATGGCGGAAGTATATCCTTACCTTGCAATAGTACAGTTGAGGATTTTCGTCACGGATATTTCAATAGCAGTTTTGTACAATACAATTTTGGGCTTTTAGGAATTCATTCTAGAAATTGTTTACCGTTTGCTTGAGAGAGCACAATTCCAGAAATATTTTCAAAATGGCTATTGCACTTTGGGGCGAAATGTTCCCAAGAAATTGTAACGCTAGCCATTTTTTCATTTGTGGATACGTCATTGTTAAATTATTTATTTTTTTTACTTGACTAAACAAATTTGAATGAAATTTTGATGTTTAGTTTCGAATTATCGTGAGTAATTTTTCGATTTCCACTAAATCGACGTGTTGATATATTTCGCTTTGGATATTAGTGCTCATTTTCACCAGAATATCGTCTAAGTGTTTGTTATTTGGTCATCTAGTGAATAACTCGAATATGCGAAATATAATGATAAATATTAGCTGACGAAGAAAAAATTTCAAACAAAAGTTACTCACTTTTTTAATGAAGAAAATAAATTCAAAATGAAAGGTATCAACTCTCATTTGAAAAAAGCTACGTTGACCTTCAAATGACCTTAAAAATCGAAATCAAGTAAAAAATATCTACTTTTATTTGAAACATTATTATCCAAAGTGAATCCAGATATTTCAACGTGTTCAGTTGACTAGAGAGTTCTGCCATGTTCCTTGTTTGCTTAGAGGTTCAATTGCAGCATTATTTTACATTTCTGTATGTACATACGCACAGGAATTCTGTGTACTTTCCACATGTCGACACGAGCCAGAATTTAGGTGCCCTCCGTGCATTATCAATACGATTGTGGAAGGTTGATATTAGCCAGGGGATTGCAGGCTCTGGCCTTGTTCCAAAAAAATTGCCAGTCTTCAAAATTCGATTGGTGAGAATAGGGGAATGCGAGAGTGCGAGACGGTGGGAGGATGACTATAACTACTAGCATGATGGATGCCAATCACTGTCCAAGTTTGGCTCGATGGGTGAATCAGTTTTCCCAAGAACGAGCCGATGTGAGAACCCCCACCCCACATCCCTATGCCTTGGTCCTTGCAAGAAATTTGTTTACTTTTTTCTATGCATTTCCGGTCATCCTCATTTGCCCCCACTCAATTTTCCGGGAGGTGGGAGTGAATCTTTGGAGAGTCATCAGAAACGGAGTGGACTGAAACTTTCGATCGTGAATGTCGTCGACTTGTTCGAGAAATGGGCAATTAGCGAAGGAAAGAGTACTTGAGGGAAATCGCTGTTGCAAACTGCTCCGAGCAGTCTCTCGACTTGTTCTTCAATTGGTTAAAAAAAAAAAAACTCTTTTTTTTTCGCCAGTTTGTGCGAATACTGATTTTATTTTTTGTCCGCTATAAATATCGGCAAGTTTATGCGAATTGGTGATCAAATTAAAAGATGAATTTTTAAATTTTAATTAGGTAATGGTATTAAAAAATGATAAATTTCAATAATATATGTTCAAGAAGTTTTTAGTTATTAATAAAATGACACCATCCGGTAAACAATGTATATATTAAAAATGTTATATATTATATATCATATTAATGACATATTCTAAATGGGTTTTTATAATCACATTTTCATTTGTAATAAATAATCAATTTAAAAGGTCATTGATTTGTATAATATATTTCAAATAAGAACGATAATTACCTTTGAATTTAAATAATACATTCAACGATGATGAACGCAATAATTAAATTCGAATTAATGATAATATATTTCGAAACATATTATTATTTGAAAAATAATAATACATCGAAAGCTAGAGTCTTGTCAATAATACATTTTTAATAACAATAGTAATAAATATTAAAATTCACGATAAAATTTTATTTTAACTCATACTTGTAAAAATAATACATTTAAGAGGGAATAAATCAAAAATCAAACGAGTGCATTTTTACGCGGTGAAAACGAGTAAAACTAACCATTCCGAGATTTTTTTATTCATACGACCAAAAGTAACAATATCATTCTACTGGGTCAAAATTTTCATATCCGAACAGGCGAGTTTCGGTAGCAAAAAAAAAAATAGAAGTGAAGTTTTCTGGACTTTGTCCGTTCGAATTTCGTTCAAAAGTTCGTTTTTTTTTTGCTCCCCCCTCGGTCGCCCCTCTTCGATACGCCGTACACCCGCACTTCCAGTTTTTACGAGTTTCCACCCTCATGCTGAATACCCCGGAGATTCGGCGCAGAGAAAGGGGAAGGGGGTGTTGATGCGACGTCACGCGTCAACCCCTGTCCTCGTGCTTGAGTTCCTTTCCTCACTCGATGCTGATGGTATCGCTACTCACCCAACCCCACCCCCCTTTATCCATTCCCATCCCCTAGCTTTCTATAATTTCATTCCAACCCTCACGTTGGAGTCCGAATGGTTGAAAATAGCAGGGAAAGAAGTATCTGTTTTACCGACCAATGTCGTTCAACCGGAAGAACGGGATGGTGTCATTTTATTAGGCAATGTCGAAATTGGAGCAATCCACTTGAACCTCTGAACCCTGCAATGTCGTCAGCGCGTTAAATCTAATCGGGAATCACAACAACGTTGGCTTAAACAAAAAATTGAAGGTACTTTTAAGGCGTCTGGCTATCCGTAATTTTCTATCTCAAAAGGAAAAAATGGAACCCTTATAGGATCACTTTGTTTTTCGTCCATCCGTATGTTCGTCAAGAACCTTCATCTTGAAAACGCGTGGAGGTATCGAGTTGAAAAAATCAAACTTCTAAGTTAACGTAAAAAAAAATATACGGCTGTTTATGCCGCAAAAAAAAAACGCATATATTAACTTTCAAGGGAATCAAAATTTATAGGGTATTTTCCGTTGACCTAGAACTATGAAATTAAATCTTTGAAATCTTTGGAAGATATAGTCTTTATTTAAAATACGTAATCAATCTAAAAATCTTTTTGGAGATTTTTTAGAACTAATTTAGGTGGGAACTGTTAGTATAACCACAATTTTTTCTTCTAAGTTAACTTGAAATATCATATCAATTGTGTCAAAAAAAAAGTATATTTTCGAACAAATCGCCTTTAAGGATTCGAATGAAGATTCGAATGACGGCAGTCTAAGTCATATAATACCGTATCCACATCGAAAAACTTTAAACACCTTTTTCTCGAAACTGTTTTTCAAGACCGTGACCATTATAATTCAAAATACCCTTGAAGGATTTTCATGTTTGTTGAAGAATTCTTTTTAACAATAAACAAGTTTTTTTTTACAAAAAATCGAAAGTTATCTGTCGCAAGGCGCAATTTTGTTAATTAAAAAAAAATTCTGCGATTAAGAACTAGATTTATTATCATGCTAATGATTTTTTGTTTGTTTATTTCAGATGATTCAATAAAACTTTGTAATGGTCATCGGAAATCACTACATGCTGAAGAGAGCCAGATCAAGATAGCGAAATTTTTATGAACAGTCAAAATTTATCTTTGAAAATATATACAAGCCAAGTTTAAAAATAGCAGAATAGAAGAAGTGGCTATACAGAAAAATTCTGTATAGCCACTTTTATAAAACAAACTAATTATTATTTTAAAAAAGTTATTGAAAATGCTCGTTTTTTGGGGCCTGAGACTGCATTTCACCCGTTAAAGATGATAAACCAGCCTTTAAAAGAAGAAGTGTAAATAAGCCTTCAAAATTTTCGCAAATTTGGTGATGAGAAAAGGGTGAATTTGATGGGAATATGTTTTTAAAAATATAACAACGTGACTCATGAAAGGGCCTTTGTATCATTATTTCCATTTCTCAAAAAATTAGTGAAAAGATCATTTCGAAGACACTCAACTCATTGCTCAGCATACGAAGCCTTGACTATTATGGGGTCGATTCTCTAAGTCCAATGTTTCCAGAATTAGGCTATCCCATTTATTTAGGCTTTGGCGATGTCCTAGACAGCTCATCGTCCTAAGCGTTGCATACGAAGGACGTTGATGGATAGGAAGCATCGAGGACGGGTCACCACTAGGACCAGTAAAGCTCAATGGTACAACAATGCCGTCAGAAGCTCTCCACCCTCTAGTTAAAGCCCTTTGGTCCTTCGTCACGTGCTCTCTGTCACCGTTGCTTAAGCTTTCGATTTCTCCCTCCTTTCTCCCTTTCTTTCTCGCCAAGCTCATCGCTCCCCTTCGATCCCGTTTCTTCCTACTATCTCCCTATTTCTTCGTTTCTTTTGCTCCAAGCCCTTTATTTCTCTCAATTTATTTTTTTTCCAAACTTTCTATTTTTCTTATTTACAGTCTAAAGATTTAAAGGTCCGAATACCCAATGTTACCCATGAAAAATAGCCAGTGGAAACAACATCGCCAATCTGTGGCCCAATACTGGCTATCCGATCTGGCCTGATACGGGCTTAACATTGAAACGCCAGTTTTGTTCATTCAACAGCCAATTCTCTTTGTAAAGCCTGATATCTAATTTTACACCAATGTAGGTCCAGCATCAGGTACCAATCCAGAGCTAACCGTTGACGTAAATTCGCGAATCCGACCGAGCTAATATTGGTTCGAGTTATGGACCCATATATTGGTGGCGACATTTGTACCAAGATTTTAATATTTTGTTAGGTACAGACCAGATTCGAACCAATATTCACTAATTTCTACCCACGTAGAAAAACGAATGGTCAACCATATCTGGATGGTCGACTGAGAATTGGTCCAGTATAGTTGCTCTCCGTGGAGGGACTGGACGCTTGACGGCGGTAAGGACGAAAGGCAGCGAATCCCTAAACGGAGAATAGCGGGTGGAGGCGCCGACTCCAAGGATGGCTACTTCTCCATTCCGTGGTATTTTCTTGAGCTACTTCTCCATTCCGTGGTATTTTCTTGAGCGGTGGAAGGAGAGAAAGGATTGCTTAAGGAGGTGCCGGGGAAGGCTGCTGCAACTGCAGGCGCGATGCTCGATGATCCCTCGCTGAATCGATGTCCGGAATTAAGCTATTTCTACATTTGAGGCAACATCAAGTGATAAAGTATTGTTATAAATTAGTAACTTTGGCATATTGGGTACAGTAAAAAGTTATTCAAAGTTAGATCTCTTGACGATGAGAGCTCAATTCGTTTGACTTTGTAGTTTTGGATATTAAAAACGTGGGCTTTATTAGGCACTGGGCCTTACGTGGATCTGGTACCTCACGAAATACTTCAACGATATCAATCTGAAAACAGCATGGAAGCTAATCCAATTGAAATCCAATGTGGACTCCCCATATTCAAAACCTCCACCAAAAAGTCTACAGGAATGTGATAGGATTTCGGGGTTTCCTAATAAATTTCTGCATGGGCTACCTTCCAATTTTGCTTTTTTTAAACCAGTCGAAAATTCGCGGGAGAGCATGGCTAAGTGACGAAAGCGCAAACTGACGATTTTCGTAATAAGCCAATCATCTCTTGTCAATCAAACTACCAGAGTAGGGCCACGCACTCTATCGCGGTTATTGGAGCGCGAAAGAGGGGGAAAGAGGGAAACAGAGAGAGAAGGAGAGTTCTGCACAATAACGGATGCTCAGCGATTCCCCGATACCGCTTGAAAAAGTTGTCGATCGTTGACGTTCGCTTTTCGCGTGCAAATCGGTTTAAAATCCGTCATTCCACGTCGACCCCTACTCACGACTTGCCAAATGCCTCGTGCAATTTTTCACGTCAGAACTCGGTGAAACTTTGCACTCTGGTCCCGAGTCCACTTTATCTGACATTGTTGACACGTAGGGGTCATTTTTTTGGTATACAATCAATTTTATACTGATTTTTTGCTTTGGAATATTTTAAACTAATAAAACCTTCGAATAAAGTACCTGGCCCATGTAAGGCCCAATGCCTAATAAAGCCCACGTTTTAAATATCCAAAACTACAAAGTCAAACGAATTGAGCTCTCATCGTCGAGTGTCTGTACAATCTTTAAAAATATTTTTAAAGAATCTTTTAAGAATATTTCATTGTAAACAAAAGATAATTAAAAGAAAGAAGGATTGAGATTTAAAAAATTCGTCAGGCATGTAAAAATTTACGGAGCTGTAAAAGCACGTCTCACTCCGAGCCGAACTATTTCCACGCGGACGATCCATCAACCGGTTCCATAATTAACGATTGTACAGCCCAACGTCAATCCAAACCGGACAGCTACTATCGCTACTATTCTCACTGGTGCTATGGAGAGAAAATGGGGGGAAAAGCTGAGAGAAAGAAAATGAGGGAAGGGGCGAGGGTTTGGGTGGGAGTAAGAGGAGAGAGAAAGAGAAGGGAGTTTGAATGGTTGATAGCAAGGGGATTGGGTTGCAAGCAGGGAAGGGATGGAAATGGGAGAAGACGAGTGAACGGGTTGAAAGAGAATGGTGGGAAAAAGGGTTGGAAGGGCGAGGGTGAGAGAACCAGCTGTGTCTCCGCAATTCGTGACGGTAGTCGGTCCCGATCGATTAATCATACACAATTGCAATTACTGTACTAGGTGGAAGCCCCACCGGCTCTAGAACTTGGTCAGAGACTCCCGTGGAGAAACGGTATTTCACCCTCTTTTTTTCTTCCCGTTGACATCGAACTCCGAAACTCTCAACTCCGTCAAGGATCCCTCAAGTTCTCAATCGGGTATGTATCATTGCCTCCGAACGTTCACCTGGATCAACGATTTAACCGTCCGGTCAATGACCGGGTACCCGGGTATCCATTTCAACTTTGCAGATAGAATTTATTGACTTTTTCTTTAAAAAACGAAATTTAAACACTTTGAAACCCAATTTTTGTACCCGGGTATCCATTTCAACTTTGCAGATAGAATTTATTGACTTTTTCTTTAAAAAAAAAACGAAATTTCAGCACTTCGAAACTAAATTTTTGTCGAATTTTTTTATAATCAATTATTTAATAATAGTTATTAACTGTCAAACTTGATACCTCTTTCGTTCAATAATTAGGCACAATATTATTTATTGTTTATTGAAAAGTCAAAATACCTCAATACTTTAATAGGTTGTCTCTTTAGTGTGTACAAGCCCGACATTCGTGCATAATAACTTCAGTGGGTACTAGGGTGAAGATATTGTTTTATTTTCAACGTGCGCAGTTTCGTCTTAGCCCCCTCCCCCTCCTCGATTCCAAAATACAACCATTGTATTATAGTGATTTGTAATACGCAACAGACGAGACTGGATGAAAGGTTTAGGAAAGGGAGATAAAGTAGGTCGCGGATAATTGGTTGGGGTTGGTACACAAGGACAGGAAGAGTATATAGGACGAATAAACACAAACAGATTGGGGGAGGCCGGAGAGACTCGAGAGGAAACCTTTTTTATGTTTATTGTACGTAGACGCGTGTGAGAATGTGTGTTAGCGGAGGGCAAGAGCAAAGACGGAGATCCAGTAGACAGAGGCGCTGAGGAAAAACGAGAGGGAGGCTAAGTGCGAGCCACCCTCGGAAAATCGTCTGATGTTCGAACTGGGTATGGTATTAGGAATGGGTGATCCGCGAGGAAGCCCCACAGTAGAGTGGAGACTTCCTATCGCTCGCTCGAACTGGATATATACCCTCGAACAACACGATCATCCATTAGAGGATGAGTTACGACAAGGCTGGTACAGTCAAATCCAAAAGTTACCACCCCCGTGGATCCTGGAAAGTACAAAGTTTTCAGTGTCCTACCAAACCGCTCGATGAACAATTAATTGGTCGTTTGTGCGAATTACTTCCGGTTTATACCTGATCACAAAGCGACCACCAACTTTTTGTCACTCGAAAAATACCTCGCTTTTTAACAGAAAGAAAAACAAGAGATAAACAATTTTGAATAATTTCATCATGTGATTACTTAATCTACTATAACAATTCGTGTAGAGCAAAATATTTATACTTGTATAATTATATTGTTTCAAGGCTTTACATACGTCCAGCAGTTCATAAAACGCGCTAAAAGAACAAAATATTTTCGGAAGAAGTAGAAATATAAATTAATAAAAATCATTTTTATACATTGTTGATAAGTGTTGTTTTTGGTTATAAATGAAATTTATTTTTTTTTTATTTACAACATAAAAAATACAGCAAATATGAAAAAAGTTGCTCCACGGTTTGCATCATTTCTTCTTCAAATGTTGATAGATCTGTAAAACGTAAAAGAATTCTTGTCAAATAAGGTTGTAGTTATAGTTTGTCGAGCCGGATTTTTGAAATTCGAAAAATTTTACAATTTACGGCAATTTAAAAAAATGGTTCATTTTGTGTCATAAATATCACACTTCAATTATGTTTATAACATTTTCTAATAACAATATCCAAAATCCAGCTCGACAGACTATAGAGAAAATAATTTCGAATATTAAAAAAAAAGCATTAAACAATATTTAAAACTGTATGAGTTATCATGCAGACCGTGTCAGAAAAACTAGTTTTAAAAATAACGCGTTTAAAGTTTCAAATCGGCGGTAATTTTTACGATCAACTTCCACAGAAATACCCCTAAAACTATGAATAATAACAATCTGTACAAAAACGATTTTTTGAAAATTATGAACAATCAATATTACATTTTTTAAATATATTTTGAAAAATAAACTTGATTTCGATATTTGAAATCTCTTTTCTAAACTCTAACAATGAAAATATTAATCACTAGGAAAATCACTAATTAGTAGAAAAAGGCAACGTGTGGTCAGACGAAAAATTTTCATATAAATTTTCAATATAAATTGAAAATTTCTAGGAATAATTATATTAAATTGTACACCTATATATTTTCAGCTATTTTTTCCATCCCCAGAAGTATAAATAAATAAAAACTTGCCACACTTTTTCTCTCAAGCCTCCCAAACGTTTAGTTGAAAATGTTCTTGCGCCATAATCACAATAATATATACAAAATAACGAAAAAATCGTTACGTACAATTTTATAAAGATAATTGTTTGAAAAATTACGTGAATATTCTTAAGCGTCATATTATACTGTACAAAAAATTTGAAAAGGTTTCACCGTTTGGTGATCGAGATATTCACTGGTGAAAATCGCAACATTAACATGAGGTCTTATAGGAAATTATGAAAAATTACGATTATGGTAAATACTCGGATGTGCAGCTCCCGCTAAAAAGCGGGAAACTAAATAAATGAACCCAAACAAATAAAACCAAACAAACGAACCCAAACAAACGAAACCAAAACAGCGAACCCAAACAAACAAAACCAATGAACAAAGACAAAAACTATCATAGATTTCGCCGACAGTACGATGGCAAAGATAATAATCACCGGAATATTCCACCCTGCAATCGATCACCATAGATCCACCATTCGTCAGGTGGATTGAGAACGTTTTGTTCCTTCTTTCTCCTCAAAGGAGGATGATTATTCTTATCTCCGAGTTTCTCGGAACAGAAACGAGTCCCTCGGGTGTTTTCGTGAGAAAATGGCTCCCTGATTATACGCCATATCCGATTTCAGCGTCTGCATGGGATTGCCGAGAAGTTGTGTAGGATACCTTATATTCTGTTCTCGCGGAAAAAGAAAATGCACCACCACCAAAGTGATAAGTAGGCCAGGGTGATTGATTGAACGCTGACGTTAAGGGTGCCGATGACCTGCTGCCTGATGAGAACCCGATAAATCGATCCTGAGACACCGGAGATATTTGCCTGATAGGAAAGAGAGACAAAGGGAGGGGAGAGGAAGTGAAATATGCGGAAGGGGAGTAAAATATATATATATATATATGTATTTAATGTTAATAAATTAATAATTCTGTTCAGATTTTATACGGAATTGGTCGTATACAATAGTCAAAGATTTGATATTTCCCCAAAAGCTTTATATGTATGAATATGCGGAAGAAAAAATTATATTAAATTTTATACTATATATTTTACATACATTTTTTTTTGTTGAACTTATGTGTATATATAATCCTTCATACAAATTTGACAAGGTGCTAGTTGCAATGATGGTTTTTCGACATTGGTATATTTGAACCAATGTCAGCGATCCAACGTCACTCCCAATTTTCATTTACATATAACAAAATCACTTTTCAAGCAGGATTAATGATTCTTTTGTACAATTTTTATTTCTTTTGCGTCCAAATACACAAATACAGTTGTCAGAAAATGTAACATAAGTTCTGATGGGGTATTGAACAGGGAAGGAGACATGGTGGACCAGGAAAGAAATATCGTCGAAATTTGAATAGAGAGAAATGGAAGGGGTCAAGTAAAAGCGCTAAAAGCGTGTACCCGTGGGTAAGAGATCAATATAGTATAGACTGAAATAATATATCTTCTTGAAAAACTGAAGAACTGAAATACTGGGAAAAGAGACGAGAGTATGGAAAACGAGATATATGTATATTTATATACTTCTATGTATACAGAGTGACCGGAAATTCGACCTATTTCTTCAAAGGGGTTATAGTAGAGGTCATTTGCAACAAAAACTGTCCCATCAACTGGGGGTCGAAAATTGATGGTTATTGATATATTGATGTTTTTGTTTTCTGAGGAATTTCCTGGCTTTCCGCCTAAAATAAAAAATTATGAAAAAAATACGCTATTATAAACAACGATTTGATAATTTTCTGAGAGACCAGGAGTTAGCGATGTACGCACAGTTCCATACATTTTTTTTAAGAAATAAAGAGAGATTCGGGAGAAAGATAAAAGAAATTCAGTTAAATTAAATACTTAAGGCTTTTTAATTTTCAGATTATGTAAAATTTGGATGCAAAATTTGTTTTTAAATAATCGC
>JAPYZI010000050.1:0-103732 GCA_030523105.1 Ophioninae sp. A BG-2022a
GCAATTGTGATTATTTTGTGGCTTAGCCAATAAACTAAGTAGCAATTGTGATTATTTTTCCGCTTAGCCAATAAACTAAGTTGCAATTGTGATTATTTTGCGGCTTAGCCAATAAACTAAGTAGCAATTGTGATTATTTTGTGGATAAGCCAATAAATTAAGTAGCAATTGTGATTATTTTGTGGCTTAGCCAATAAATTAAGTAGCAATTGTGATTATTTTTCCGCTTAGCCAATAAACTAAGTAGCAATTGTGATTATTTTGTGGCTTAGCCAATAGATTAAGTAGCAATTGTGATTATTTTGCTGCTTAGCAAATGAACTAAACAGCAATGATGATTTTTCTAAAAAATCATTTCCAAATAAAATTGCATGCCCGATTTTACCTCCTTGACGTTTTTTCAATACCACATCATTCTTCATTTTTATACAATAAGAATATTGGTAATTCTGTACTTTAGAGGCTTTTTTCGAAAAAGCCGCTAAATCCGGAATTACCAAAGTATTGTTATCTCACCTGTACTTATCTATTTCACATATTTCCTCCACCCGGTTGGTAAGTTTGTGAAATACCTAGAAACTATATGCATTCATTTAAATAGTTCGTACTTTTCTTTAATTTAGGAATTTAGCGTTCGGATTTTACATAATATCCAACTTGTTGATACTTATTACCTACACTTAGGTAATAGTTGATAGTTCACAAAATGTTAATTTTCTATAAATATAACTTTTTAATAAAATTGATATTTTATAAGTCCCATATTATACCTGTATTTTATACATTTTCGGTGTCATATATAATATGGATTACAATGTACCGGAAATCAATACCAATGGAGTCGGACTTAGTTGTTTAATAAGCAAATCCACGTATGTTCATGAGCTTAGAGACACGTGTATTCGTTTCTTCACTCGTTTCAAAGCGTCTACCGTTTCGGAAATGATTCAGGGTTTTGTGATCCTGCGGCTGGTGGGGAAAGAGAAAGCACGTTAGAGAAAGTGTAGCACAGTCTCTTATGGGGTATCACGGATGTTTGTAGGGTTGCGCGTTAGTAAATACTGATTTTTTTTTTGGATTGCCAATGGGATAAATTAAATTTCAGTAGACCTAAATAAACTTTAATAACCGTTCGTTAAAATACATAGAGAATAGAATTTCAAATAATGGAGAATAGACTTCGAGTCCGGACAAAAAACACCCCCCAGTTGTCAGAACTATTTAATAAATACTTTTATTTAAAACATTCAAATGTTTCAGTTTAATCATTTTTTAACCATTTTAGTCATCGTGAAATATTTATTTCAACGATTATTTAATCAACAATCATTTGACAACGGAATACCGTGCATTGAATATTTCGATAATTATTTATAATAATAATATAATCTGAAATTGTTAAATAAATCTAAAAATCGAAAAGTTTTTTATAGGCTAGTTGAAACAGATGGCCCGTCACTAACGAAACCTCAGTCGGCACGTGTCAATATATTTAATTTTTTTTATTTAAAAAAAAATTGAAATTTGGAAGTGTTAATTTATTATGAAATTAGCTGTTTTGAAAGCTAACCAAGAAAAGATACAAAATCATTAAAAAAACGTTTTTATGCAAACTTCGGAACTAAATTAATTAAGAAAAAAACATTAAAACAGGTATAGTTAATAGAAAATCCTTTTTGTGTAAGATTACACATTTGGTTTGTAACTGAGAAATGTAATAAAATTACATTCAAGATCCGATTTAACATGATGCCTACATACTTTGAGAAAAAGCAAAAAAACGTTTCATTTTTCGTCCCAAAAAAAATAGATATAACATAACCTAAATATTCTTTTTAAATTTGAATCACAATAAATCGCTGTCGAATCGACTGTTGACTTTAAAATGGGTCGTTTGTTATATCAACGCGACTTTATTTCTGAAGCTGATCGTACAGTCTCTCGTTAAGTAGAGATATCCGTCAAAGGTGAAGCTGAAAAATCATCGGAGATGAAAAACCACACTTATAAACTCTCTAATCACGTTGAAGGCTCAGTTGTCAAAACTACTCACTTGGTGACAGATTATATACATATAGTGCGATAACCTCGTTCGTAAACATTGCTGCCTCGACGGTGAACGTTCGAATGAGGTGTCAGCTGTGCGAGAAGTGCGACGGAGAAAGAGGTTATGTCAGGCCCGCGCAAACGTCGACCGAAGAACGCAGTCGCGCGAGGCGGGCCTATAGGCACCTCGCCCATCCTTGGCGCTTGATTAAAGTATTAATCGACCCTCGGAAATTTGAAAAACGGAAATTTGAAGAATGGATATTTGAAATACGGATATTTGAAGAATGGATATTTGAAAAACGGAAATTTGAAGAATGGAAATTGGAAAAACCGAAATTTGAAGAATGGATATTTGAATAACGGAAATTTGAAAAATGGACATTTGAAAAACGAAAATTTGAAAAATGGACATTTGAATAACGGAAATTTGAAGAATAGAAATTTGAAAAAACGGTAATTTGAAAAATGGAAATTTGTAAAATGTGAAAAATTATCAGAAATTTAAAAAATGATGCAACCTGCCGTCGTTGAATTTTTTTTTTTCATTATCGAATGGCGTCACAAAAGGAAAACGATTAAGGCAGGAAGATCATTTATAAAATTGAAAAAATCGATGTTTTTTCTCCATAAATTGATAGTTTAATTTCTTAAGAATATTATATGCAATTTTAACAACGAAATTCCAAGAGTTTTGGACTTTTCGCAAAAAGACACCAAGAGCGTTCGTGCCAAGTAATCAGAGCTATGCTACTTTGGCCGCGTTTTTCTCAAAACTCTGTTTTTCCCAACTGCTGGAATTATTACTCAGAAACTATTCCACCAATTTCGATGAAATTGGTCACTCATCTTCGTTGCATCAGCAGTTTGTCGATGAACCTAAATATTATTTTGAATTCCAAAAATAAAACCTACTAACATTCCAAAAATGAAACCTACTCAAATTCCAAAAATAAAACCTACTAGAACTAAAAATTTCATGAAAAATCGCAAAATTGGCTTTATTAAACTGCCGTTTCCTGAATTTTGCATATATTTCAAAAATCCTGATTCACCGACAGCATATGGGTCTTATCTTTAAGAATCATTTTTATTTTTTTTTTTTCAAGCAATTACAGCATGGGGGAGGACTTCAGCGGTTCGACAGTGTTTTTCAAAATCTTCTTATAAACATTAATGTAGACGATGGGCAATTTACGTTTTAACAAAGTGTATAGATATTTTTCGAACAATTAAAATATGGAACAAAACACACCTAAATATTCGAATGTTTATGCATATTCTTTCTATAAAAAAAAATCACAAGCAACCCATAATTTTCGACCTTGTAAATCGTCTTCCTGCTTTAAAATCTCTTTTTTTTAATTCTATTGTAATTACATCGAATTCAAGCCCAAAAATTTGTATATTTCGCAGACACATAATCCATAGTCTCTTACGTCAAATCTACTTTGCAACCAAATTCTATTGAATTTCAGAATTCGATCATGAAAATAATCGACCCATCGTTGTCGGTTGAGCAACTCTTCCTGAATCTGAAGAGACATATCAGCTTTGACACCAATAACGATAATTGTGTGAATTTCGAAAATGATGATTCCGATATCAATAATGTACTGAAATGTCGTCATATTACGAGAGTTGTTTGAAAAGTTCTCGGCCTTGTCCATAAATGAGAGTATTATGAATATAAAAGTATAACGACGCGATAGCCTCATGTTTTCCTCAATCGTATACCAAATTTAAATAATTTACGTTGCTTTATTATTGTTCTATCAATTTTTGAATTAATTAATTCAAATTGATTAATTTTCGAATTAATTGATTCAAATTCATTCATTTTCGAATTAATTAATACGAATTAATTCATTTTCGAATTAATTGATTCAAATTCATTAATTTTCGAATTAATTAATTCGAATTAATTCATTTTCGAATTAATTAATTCAAATTCATTCATTTTCGATTTAATTAATTCAAATTCATTTATTTTCAAACTTGCAAATCTGCTGTGCTCGTGATAGAATGAAAAAATCTGAAATTAAAGCTGTGAGTAAAACTTAGGTTTAAAAAAACATGATCCCGAACCAAATTGAGGAATATATCTGGGACGTCTGAGCCTGAGTATTCCATGGTGAAAAAATGGATAGAAAATAAAAAATAAAAAATGGATATCTCCTTGAGGATAAGGAGATGTACATAAAGTTTTTGGCAAAATGTTCTTAAGATTTTGATCAAAAGCAAAAAAAAACATTCCATTTTTTTCAACCCACACAACTAGAGATAACTAGAGCTGCAAATGTTCAAAGTATGAATGGAAAAAAAACAATTAATCCTACCTAACAAAAAATAGGTATTTCACTAAAATTTTACAAAACAGCAAATTAAGTTGGCTCGTCAAGCTTTTATGAAAAATAATAAAACTATTTTTCTCTAACCCTCAAGCCCATAAGAATGCTTGGCTAGACCAGTAACGTAAGCGACGCTTCGAACGTACTGGGTTTATCGTAACGTTGCAAAGTTCACGAATTTTAAGTTTGCCTCATTGGGATGCAATAAAAATCATTTTTTTTCAACGTCTAAAATTGTTTTCGGCAAACCCAAACTGTGAAACTCGGTTCCATGTCACTCGGAAAAATATGACGGACAAAATAACACCGACAAAACATCGCGATGATAAAATATCCCCAGGAAGCTAAAAAACAAACAAACCAAAGCAAACAAATACAAACACACGCAAACGAGCCCAAACAAACCCAAACAATGATGTTTTGTTTGCACGGACAAAACATCACCGACCAAATATCACACGAGAAAACATCACGACGATAAAATATTCCCGAAAGCCCAGAAACTCAAGCAAACCCAAACAAACCCAAACAATGATGTTTTAAGGGTTTGAGTGATAATTTGTCATGTGATATTATCACACGATACCGTGAAACGCACGTACATTTTTCAGAGCCCTTATTTAACGATCTACAACGGAAATGTGCAAAAAACAATTTTCGATATTTAAAAAATTAGAAATTAAAACGAAAATCGTTGCTTTTCAACATGACAGATATGAAAATTAAATAAAGTTGAAAATCAAATAAAATTAAAAATCAAGTAAAATAAAAAATCAAATAATGTTAAAAATCAAATAAAGTCAAAAATCAAATAAGGTTACAAATCGGTAGAAATAAAGTTCACCTGAAACTTACCTGAGCGGCCATGACTCGTTGTCTTTCGGCGATCAGGGTGCATTTAGCACAAACGCAATCGCGCCACCGGCAGTAACGTTTGTGTCCCTTAAGGGCTGAAACAACACCGTGATTACGACATCGCGCGCACTTGGGTGTTCTCTGATATCTCTCGGCACTGGCGCGAAGAAAAAATGCCGCGGGTAACACGTGATGCTGCTGTTGTTGTTGCTGATGCTGCTGCATCAATTGTCCAACATCGACACCGATGCCAACACCCCGCGGCAGCGACATTTCTCTTGATTCACTTTTCCGCCACGAAAAATATGGCGGCGAAACGAGTTTACGAACAGCTACGTTAAATGGGCTACGTCGTCGAGTAGGGTGCTCTTCTAGTCCTTTCGCTTCGAATTACGTGCGCAATCATCTTCCAAGAATATTCTTTACGTTCAAGCGTTACCAATTGTTACAACCATAATGAAATCATTATGGGATTGATCCAAACATGAAAATCCAATAACCACTTAAATTG
Source organism: Ophioninae sp. A BG-2022a (assembly GCA_030523105.1). Taxonomy (NCBI): domain Eukaryota; kingdom Metazoa; phylum Arthropoda; class Insecta; order Hymenoptera; family Ichneumonidae; species Ophioninae sp. A BG-2022a. The sequence continues at coordinate 5,764 of JAPYZI010000050.1, forward strand.
ATATGAAAAAAACGGTCGTTTTGCTGTCCACCAAACGTAAGCCTGTGGATCAGCAATTCACAGCCAAGAAAACCAGAAAGTATCTACAATTAGACTCTGAATGATATTTATGTTAATTTTGATTAGCAGAGTCGATTTTCATGATCAACTACACTATTTTCTCTTTTTTCCCTTCCGGTTCAACGCTTTTGCCATCCTGGTCATTGTTCCTTGTAAAAACGTATCTTCCTTTTCACGCACAGTCAAGAAATATATATTTTATGTATTCGCTGACACCAAACACTGCACTAACGAAAGACACCGTCAGGACGTACACGTTCCGCCGCTTAACGCCCGCGACCAGTTTTCAAACGATATTTCACCATGAGTGTTATAATAAACCCGTGAAATATCATTTTCGCATTGGAAGCTGGAAAACTGTATTCCAGTGAGACGAGATTTTTATTCAAAGTTTCTTTCGAAGAGACGCGATCCGTTGTAACTGTTTTTTTGTTGGGGATCCCTCTTTTGATACTTGTTCCTGTACGACGATCCGAATGGCAAAGAGACACGTGCGCGCGCGTCAACGATACAAGGCAACATACGGGGCCGAAGCTATGTCTCCAGTTTCATTCGTCGATCGTACGAGCCAACCGGCGACGTCGGAGGAGGAGTCAGAACGAACCGTTTGTTGCAGCTGTCCTAAAAAGTAGCACTGTTGCTGTCCGACCTTAGATTTTCGCTCGCTGTGTCACCTTGAATGCGCAGCCGTTGGGGTACCTCGAAACCTCTCTTTCTCCTTATCGTATTCCTGTCTGCTTTACGTGGAACCAACGTCGCTCCAATAACGTTGTTTTTTCGTCCTCGCAACGGCTGATAACAAACCTGCCACAATCGCGGTGAATCAGTCCTGGGAATCAAAAACAACACCGGTACGCGACACAAACAATTGCGTAAACGGTACGTTACATCCGGCTGATCCAACGCACTTTTTCACCGATGAAACCTAGTTTTTCTGTTCTTCATTAGGTACCGATTGATTCGCTGTTTCCGTTGGTGATCCGAATCAAGCCAGGCTTTTGCGTTCTTTTCAAAATAGAATTTCCCTCGATAAACGCTGGTTTCTAGTAATCATCGCGTTGCTGGGGCCCAATTTTCGGATCCTTCGTTTTTAAACAATTGTTACTTCGATCGTTCACGTTTGGACACCACCCAGTCTCTGCTTGATCTTGACGCGTGTTCCACTCTGCGAGCATTGGGTTTTCAATCTTTTTCCAAGTGGATGGCAGTTTTGAACTTAAACCCGTTGAGCGAGTGTCTCGTGACGGTCCTCTTCAAAGCTCTCTCGGTCACTGTCTTCAACATTGAGCAAACAATCCTCCACGACGTTTCTTCGTCACGTCCGCTCAAAGATACAAACTGCCACTTATATTTGTATTCACTCAACCACGTGTTTGGTTACTCCCGAATTTCAAGGAAACCGACTGTCCGAATCCCATTGGCGAACATCCCGATCCGAGATCCAAGACTTTTCTCAGTTGCGCGTCATTGCTCGCGAAAATAGCGGAGCTCACTTCCACAATGTGAATATTACGAAGCCTCGAGTGTAATAGTCATTAGTGGTGGAGCCCGGATTCGTGAGCTACAGTATCAAAAACGGGCGTCTATTTTTCTCCGAGGATGTCTGATTCGTCCGCCATCGGAGCCAACCGGGCGATGGAGAAGCAGCGATTGGTGACCCGGTTTGTACTCAAGGCGTAACCACGCGCAAGGCACTGCGCGCTGGTCACACTGTTGCCACTCGAACACAAGGATGAGCAGGGAGAAGTGTGCGAACCGAGGGTGAATCGAGTTGATAGAAGGGACAACGCTATCGACCAATTGCAGTGCAGATCTGAAAGATACGGCGATACAAGACTTATCCAACATTGTGACGTGTACTATTTGACGCTATACTACGATGTTCGTGAGATCATGCGACGATTGTGGTAGGTGGTGCTGGGTGGGGGTTCTTTTATCGAGGAAACAAAGCTCGGAAGAGTATAATCGAAAAGGGTCTAATGATTTTCGCGAACTCCAAGTTTATTCTCTAATTGCTGAAACAGGTTTCTTTATCATCTGGTAAATGAATACCGGTGCGACTGCGTACATCGATCGGACCACCTAGTAAGGTCAGTACGAATAGTTTTCCATCGCATCACTACGGAATGAAACTCATCTAGGATACAAACTAAGATACTCTTTACGGCTGGTCGAACTATTCGTCAAGTTAGCAGATTGGGATAGACAACTCCAGCTTGAATTTACCAGAAGTTTCAAAATTCCGAATTTTAATACTCCGAAACTACGAATTTCGTAAAGCACGTACCAGCAAAAGTTTGCACATTGGACCGTAAATGTTCTGTATCAAATATAGTCCACTGTGCCAGCTTTTTCCGGGATGAGCTTTGTCAAATTTGTAGGTTTGAATATTCAAATTCGGAATTTTGAGACTTCTGGTCAATCGAAGTTCGAGTTTCCTGCTCCATTCAAACTAGACTGGACAACTTGAACAGTGATGATTGGTGATTGCTACCGGAGTCTGTTCTAAAAAGTTACATTTTGGTACCGACCTATGTGGCCTATGTGGCCTGATCCAAAACTTCAAAGCACGGAATATACGTTTTTTTCCAAATTCAACATTCGGTACGTCGCGAAGAAGAGCCAAAGCCAACGAAAACAAGGATCGGAATACAAAAATTGGCGAATGAGTTTTCGAGGGTTGCTACGAGAGTAGAGAAAAGCGAGGGCAAGGGTTGAAGGACGGACGGTCGTCGTGGCGTACCGAAGCTAAATTTGCTTATACCCCGTCAGGCAAGGGGGTGGAGACGGAAGGCAGCAACTATCGGAAAACCCTTTTCGCACACTGGTACAAAATAGAACACAGTGTTCACGTTCGTGAATTCCGGATTGGAATGAGAATGCTGGGTATCCGGCGGCCCAGGTAAACCACGCCCTTCGTCACGAGAGCGTTGCTTCTCATTGGAGAACGAAGGACTTTTATCCTTCACCGCTCTGTCGAGCAATGGGAAATGGTGGGCCAGAGGGCAACAAAGCTTGCGAAAAGAGGGATAGATTCAGGCGAGTGTACATATGAATATCCGATAACTCGTAACCACCAAGGGCCACACCGATTAAGAATCCCAGCCGCGTTATGACTGCCACTATTGTTTGATTAACGCGCCCAAGCTTCCTCTTCGGTTGAACAGCTTTCGCGGCTGATCATCAGCACAGTATTTGGTCATTCTGTAATTTAGTGGCATTTTTATTTTTCATGGCCCCAGACTTTTTTTTGCCGATAAATAGCATTGTGTTGTTGCAAACAACGATTTATTGATGATGAAGAAAGTTCGTATCAATTTTGAATTTTTTATTTTTTTACGAAAAATAACCTAAACGAACACTATCAAATCCTTAGCACACGTTATTTGTGTGATTTTTTTTGGGTTTGTTTCGGTAAAAATATAAACAATTAATAATTATTTGAAACCTTCTTCGGCATCAATAATATCATTATTTATAAAGAAGTAAAGCTATTTAACAGTAACAACAAAATCGGAAACCATTTTTCGAAAAAGCTACTAGAGTACAGAATTACACAGAATTGTTACATGCTGATGTAAACTCCGGCCAATTGTGATCAACTTGAAGGAATGGGCATATTTTTGGAGAGATTATTCAACGTACATTTAATCCTTTGCGGTCGGTGACCCCGCATCCTGGACATTTTTAAATCGTCGTAGAAGTCGATCAAAATTGATTAATTAATAAAAAAAATAATTATCTTGTCATTCAACATTTCTGGTTGACTTACGAAATAACAATGTATGATTGTTCAGAGAATTGAAATGAAATGAAATGAAATGAAATGAAATGAAATTAAATGAAATTACATTAAATTAAATATGCCGACCGCAAAAGGTTAAGTATAGAATGTTTTATCATTATCTGTTAAAAATGGCAGCGAGGAACCCGTTTTTAGAAATAATCTTTTTTTTAATACAACTAACAGCACATACATTTCTTATTAGATATAAGATCCGTAACGAAAAACCAAGGAAAAATTAAATTTTATTTTTCGTCTTATTTTATAAGAAAAATTTTTTATGATATTAAAGCACCATTTAAGCAATAAAAATAAATGGTTTCTTTCGAAATCGTTGCTCAAGCAATGATTGAAAATCATGAAAACTATTGCTTTTATAATAAAAACTATAGTTTTTATAATAAAAACTATTCGTTTATTTTTATTGTTTAAACGATGCTTTGATGTCATAAAAATCATAGTTTTTAACAAACCCAAACAATAATTCTTATGATATTAAAGCATCTAATTCTTAGATGCTTTATACTGATAAATCATTACGATATATCCTTTCATGCGCAACAACAACTAAAATTGCTTCATTTGCCACAACGGTTTATCGTCATGAATGTGCGAGGACACTTTTGTGCAGGCGCTACCACCGGTAACCGCCGTAAAACTTCGTACCTGTATACGACGTATATACCTCGGGCTGCTGTTACCAGCATTTCAGCTTTTACGTTCTCATAACAATGAAACATAGCTGAAAGCACTGCAAACGCAGCGAGCTGAACACATTTCGGAAGTAAATGTTTACGAGCATGAAACAATAGGAAAAAAGTCTGACGGTTCGTACGCAGGCAGCGAAACTGGGAGTTTTTACGCCGAAACAATCTTCACGAAATTTGGTGAAAAACTATTATATTTATAATAATTAATACTTTTTTATACTATATTATAAATACTAATGTATTGTTTTATCTATATTAATTTTTATTATTTACAGTATAATTTAGTAGTTAATTAATAGTAAAAAATAAATTAATCATAAAAATCGTAAAATTAATAAGTAATATAGTTTAACATAAATATAATATAATATAGAATAAAATATAAATATAAAAAAGATTGTATAAACTAATACTAAAAATACTCAATTGTAATAATAAAAAAATATTAATTTTGAAAAAGTATTAATCAAAATGAGATAGTATGAATATTACAATGGTATGAAAAGCTGGTAAATAACTAGATCGGTTCCAACCCAAGTCTTCTACGGGTACAAAACGAGGCCTCCAGCTCAGGGAGGGACGTCACTCAAGCTTGGGGTCGGGTTGCACGGTAGATGTATCAAAATCGAAAGATCGATTATTTATTTTTATTTAACTCATTTTATTTTAATAATCCAAGTTTATTCAATCATAGAAATAAAATTTGGAAGGGATGGAATGAGCTGTATGTAGCAGAAATAGAATGATTTGATGGAGATGGAAGAATGGAGTACTACAAATATGTGATGGAGCGATAGATTCATGAAACTGCAGAATTGGATTTGTTCGATTTCAAGTAAGCCCAATTACTCGTTATCAACGGCTTATCAAGTGAGTTTTACGAATATCTAGAAGATTCCTCAAAAAGAAGATATTTTATTCCAACAAAGTGTTTACTCATTATTACTTGTACGGTTTGTATGTATTCGTGTTTTATTTGTACGACTTTTTTTATAATTCTTTTACAAACGTGTATTTGACATATTCTTATTTTTAGGATTCCGTAGCCAAAGAGTAAAAACGGGACTCTATTACTAAGGCTTCGCTGTCTGTCTGTCCGTTCGTCTGTCGCCAGGCTGTATCTCAAGAATCGCGATAGCTGGACGATTGAAATTTTCACAAATTATGTATTTCCGTTGCCGCTGTAACAACAAATACTAAAAACAAAGTAAAATAAATATTTAAGTGGAGCTCCCATATAAAAAACGTGATTTTTGAAATTCGTGTACCTACTGTTGTTTGCCTAGTCAATCGTACGGAATCCTTCGTACCATTGTTTGAGCAACGAAAATCGATTTATTTCGTTGCTCGAACAATCATTCAACATCATAAAAAATCATTTATTTTTATTGCTCAACTGTTTTTTGTTTTAAAACATCAGTTTTTTGTTTTAAAACATTTATGTTTTAAAACATCAGTTTTTATGATGTTAAAACATCAGTTTATATAGTTTTTATGATGTTTTAACATCATAAAAACCATAGTTTTTATGATGTTTTAACATCATAAAAACCATAGTTTTTATGATGTTAAAACATCAGTTGAGCAATAAAAATAAATGGTTTTTTTCGAAATAGTTGCTCAAGCAATCATTGTACATTATAAGAACTATTGCTTTTATCATAAAAACTATTATTTTTATGATGTTAAAGCATCATTTAAGTAATAAAGAAAAACGATTTTTTGCGAAATCGTTGCTCGAATAATCATTGAACATTATAAAAACTTTTGCTTCTATCACAAAAACTATTATTTTTATATTATTAAAGCATCCTTTGAGCAATAAAAATAAATGGATTCTTTCGAAATCGTTGCTGAATCATTGAAAATACGCGAGTCCGATTCGCACTTGTCTATTCTTCTTCTCCTTCGTTCTCTCCTTTACTTTCTATCCTGCCAAGTTTTGTACATAATTCTTCTATTTCCCAAAAGTACCCGGAGATCCCTCTTTGAGTATCTTTCCCATCGACACGTTGATAACTTCTTCCTTTATTGCTAACCTGTCTACTTCTACCATCCAATCAGCCACGCTCTTTTTTGCCTACTCGGACCCTCGTTTCGATCCCTTTTTACGTATCAGCAGGTGCTCCAACGTTTCATTCTCCTCTTTACAAATCCTACACCTCCGATTTCTGTTCACCTTGCTTTCTCGCCCTTCCGATATTTCCGCATCTCATTCTTGCCCACGTTTCCTTATCACTTTCTTTTACTACCTCTTCAGACCAGTTTTTCCATAGTTTCTTCTTTTTTGCTACAAAATATTTGTATTTTTCATTATACGTAGATCTTTCGATTATTTCCTCCTCTCTCTTCAAAATTTTCTGTTTTTAATCCTCAAGCCCTTCCGTCATCTTTTTTTGTTTTCTATTTCCTCTATTTTCCCAGTTTATACGGTTTCTAGTTATATTAGAAATGAGAGAAGTTGAATAAAACTGGTGGATATATTTCCTCATCATCGTCCTAATAGAAATGAAGTATACATCGTAACTGAAAGACTCAAACTCTGAGTGTTTGAATACCGGTTATACGTAGATTCGAAACCACGATTACTCCCTAGATTAACTTTGGACGCCATATTGAAATATAGTCATATTACGTTCGAATAACTGACCGACATCGACGCGGTTTTATTTATTAAAGCCGAGTCATGAGGGAGGGGTTTGAGCCTGTGCTCAAACAGATATGCGCGTGCTAACAACAAGTACATGCAATCGTACGATTCATTAAAATCATCATCGTACCTGGTATATTTCGATGTAAACAACTCGTACGGATGCGCAACGCGTCAAGCTTTTCCCTATGGTTTTCAACGGATTCCACGACGCCTCGAGTTTTCACGTATTAACTATAGTCCTCAATTAGTCAAAGACTACATTCCGGAAGTCGATCTCTAACGGTTATAACGTTTGCACGTTGGATTAGTGAACAGCTTAATATTTGCCAAAAAAAAACCTGATCTACATACAGACTTTATCAAAGGCGACATTATCAGCATAAAAGTCTACGACTGTCGAGAATAAATTATTTTCAGATTGCACCACGCTTATTTTTATTTTTTAAAGATTTTTGTTCTTTATGAGCACTTTAATACGTTTTTATAACCTTTCGAGTGCATACTGAAGAAATGAAGAAATGTTTTGACATTTAATTTTCGTTTTTGTCAAAAAGAAAATAAATTTAGTGCCATAAAATATAGATCATTTACTACAAAAAGAATTCTCTACAAAAAAAAAAAACAAAGTGCATATTTAACGTAACACAACAATTTTAAAAACCGGCCAAGTGCGAGTCGGACTCGCGCACGAAGGGTTCCGTACCATTAACTAGGTAAACAACAGCAGGTACACAAATTTCATAGCAAAAATAGGCAACAAATATCATCATTCGTATGGGAACCCCCTTAAATATTTATTTTATTTTAATTTAATTATTTATTATGAAAGTAAAAATACAACCGAGTATTTTGTGAATATTTCAAGTGCCTATCCGTTGCCATTATTGATATCGAGGAAAAAGAGGGCAAAAAATCGCGTTTGTTATACAGAAGCCCCCTTAAATATTTATTTTATTTTGTTTTTAGTATTTGTTGTCAAGACGGTAACAGAAATGCATAATTTGTGAAAATTTCAACCGTCTAGCTATCGCGGTTCTTGAGATACAGCCTGGCGACAGACAGACGGACGGACAGATAGCGAAGTCTTAGTAATAGGAACCCGTTTTTACTCTTTGGGTACGGCACCTTAAAAACGTCATGGGTCAGATTGGCCCGGTACGCACTTATAGGTTAGCGGCGAAAGTATGCACTCGAAGGGTTAAAATGATACACGTTCAAACGAACGGCGTAGCCAAAATTCCAGCTAATAACGCTTTGAATCCAATATTGCGTCTTATTGTATTTTTCCATCGCTTTGCAGTACCGAACATATTCGTACGAAGCGATAGTTGCATATCAGATCTCAACCCGCACGCATAAAGGTTATACGCAAATATACCCCATTCATTACTCCTGCGTTTTCTTTAAGACCGAAAAGTATAGTTGATGAGTTCCTAAAACCTTTGTGATACGAAGAATAAGTATTGAGCGCAATGTCTTCCTTCTTTATGAATATCTTCTCCGTATATTCTGAGGGATATACTATAAACAGAAGTTTATAGTAATACATACGTGGAATACAAAAAAGTACGGTCTGGAGGATCAACACATTATCCTTTACACTTAAAGAAAAAAAAAGAAGAAAAAAAAACCCGTTTCATATAAATGGTCACACAATGCTTACGGGTAACCCGTCTCAATCCGATGCTCAGACGTTTCTGCTACTGGTACTGTCGACCCTTGCCCCTGTTGTTTTGTTTCGTCCCAACTGTTCCAACCCCCGCGCTTCGCGAGCCCAAGCTCTCCTCATCTAATTCCCCGCCTCTCTCTCTCTCTCCTTTCCTTCTCTCTTTTTTTTGCCCTTGCTCGAAGTGCCCCATTTTTTCTTTTCTTTGTTTCATTCTCTCTGTCTCTGCGTTTCTGTGTTCCCCTTGGCTGTTTCACGCTCGCTTTAGCACCATCAATACATTTTTACTTTTTTGTTTTTTTTTTTTTTACGGTTTCCTCGCAGAGAACACGAACCTTTGCTTTCACGCTTTATACTTTTATGTTTTGTGTTGTTAAAGTGTGGATACCCCGCAATAGTAATACATGGGAGCTACCACCAACGCCATCCCACGGCTTTTCGTCGCCTTAACACGAGTAGAATAGACAGAGGCCGCCACTGCGACCACTAACATTGCCCCACCCCGTAAACCTACGTATTACTGTATTTTATAGGCTGCCTTAAAATCGCTAGGCACCGAACGCCATCAGTGTGCAATAGCGCGAACTAGAAGCGATTCTCTCTGTAACGGCTCTTACTGCTCGAACGCTTCCCCCTCGATTCATCAACCGAAGTGTTTTTCAGTATACGAAACCTCGATCGAGGGAATCGACGTTTAGACTATACAACAAACGCTTTATTGAATAACTCGGTTACCTGGATCAAACGACGGTCATAGTTTTAGCTTAAATTACTTGTTTTTTTCCGTAAAACCCATACAGCAGTTTAACAGTAATTACAGATTTTAGCGAGCCCTGTATATCGCATCAGTGCCCCGGCTAGGCTTCTTTGAATGGTACAATTGAGCCACGACGAGACTTCAATGGGGTCGCCATTGTTGGTCCGCTATTTTACAGAGATCGAATGTACAGATGTTATTTGCTACCGCTCGACCGCAATGAGAATGGAATAAAGACGCGGCATTGTGTATTATTGTAGTATAATGCTACCTATATGGTTTCAAGCTCGTATCTCTTTTGTCTCTCACGCATTTTCGATCGTTATCCGTGCTATCTCCATTTATGACTGAATACGCGTTTGTGTACGTACCTATCAATCTTAAAATCTATAGGTGTACCTCGCTAATACCGGTAGGGATGTGTCCGTGAATTAAGCCAGGCGCAAAAGATCATGGGTGTGCAAAAGATCATGGGAGATGATGGCTTCGGTTTATTGTTTGTTTTCGCTCCCTAATCCATAGCCAATAACCGCTTTTATCGCAGCTATCTCATTCGAACCCTTTCCTTTCATATTATCATTTATTTTTCCATAGTGATGACAGTAATTGGAATTGTATCCGCTCAATCGTACTTATCCGTTTGATTGGCGCTAGGTTCATTTGTGTACAGTGAAACTTCAGTTATACGTTTTTTAACTGGCACGTCAAATGTGACGTGTAAGTGAGAATAACGTCGAAGTTAAATACAGTATATATCTGAAACTCTCTAACATTTCGGATGACGATCAGGGCATAATTCCCAATGTTGTTTAATGGTAGTACCTCTATTATGTTAATCTTTGTTTTTCCAATTGACAATTTGATTGCTAATAATTGAATAACGATCCAACGCAATTTTTCGAGGCCTTGCGCGGACTACCTCGACTAACCGTAAACAAAACATCAAAACGCTGTCCAGAGCAGTCGCGTGACACTTTCCCCGACGAGAGAATATCACCTGTGATTAACGTATAACTGAAAAAAAAAAACAAACCGCGAATTCACGCAGGGGAATAAAATTGATGACGTATAAGTACGAAAAACGTATAAGTGGGAAACGTAGAACTGAAGCTTTATAACCATCTTTATAAATGGAATCCGCCGGGGCTTAAGGAATTTGACGTATAAGTGATTAAAACGTATTAGTGAGAAACGTATAAACGAGGTTTAACTGTATTTTGCTAGACATTCATTTGTGTACTGGAATCAATCTAAGTAAACTATTGTAGGGTAAGCAGGGGGAGTGGCGCTTACTGGGTAATATCGTTCACCACAATTGCTTGATAAATACGGCGCATAGAAAGGCGTTCCTTAGCCTGAGGGGAGGAGTGGGATGCAATAACAGGCAACGGCAAGTATCATCAATCCGGTCACAGCGTGTAAGTGGGCTATGTGGCTTTGTATGCAACCCCTCTCTTCTAATTGAGAATTTTGGCCGCAGTTTTTGTCGATAAGTTTAGGATTTTAGTGTTTACAATGAGAATGATGATTTTAGGTATAAAAAACATTACATGTGGTGTTTTTATTTCTTTTTTTTTTGTTCAACACAGAACGGTCGTTTGGGGCCATTGATCGCCGTTACACACATACCTGAACAGTACTACCCGTAGTCAGGAGCAATGGCGTTTAAACCAGTTTTTATTTATAAGTTTGGCTACTAATTGTGGATAAAAAGTAAACACGTCTCGTATTAAAATCTTGGTAATTATGCAGTTTCTGGACTTTTCCGAAAAATGACTGGACCATTTTGTTTTCACCGGGAATTTGTTTATAATATGATATTGAGTGATATTCAGTCGGGGGAAGCTGACACTTTCCATTAATTCCATAACTTATGGCGTTTCGAAATTCGGCGTAATACGAAACAAAATATGAACTCTTTAATCGACGGCTATATTCCGAAGTATGAGAATGATTTTGGTAACCCTGAAAAATTAAAAAGCGACTGCGTTTTTTATTTTCATCGCAGAACTTAACGTCCCATACTTAGCAAACCCAAACAAACCCAAACAAGCGTCGAAATATTGTAACCTGTCTCCGCAAACATCAAAACCCCATAACTTATGGGATTAATATAAAAATGCCAGCCTCCCCCGACGGAATATCAATAGTGGTGACCAATCGAAGCAACTCATTGCAAAAAAAGAACAATTCCATCGTTTTTTTCGGAAAAGTCCTGAAACTGCATAACTACGAAAATCTTGATCAGTGAATAGTAAAATCATCGTTGTTTCTTAAATTGTCAATGTCAACTAAAATTTACAAAAGAAATAGGTTTTTTTTCTTAAGTAAACGGCATTCCTACTAACGCCCCTATTGGATTATGGACAAAAAAAAAAGAAAAGGGAATAGCTTCCTTGGACATAGAAACTGAGACATAACACATAAACCCTTCGTTGGAATCTTCGTCTATTCGGTTTTATCCGGTGGGCGGTTTCTTCTCGCGACGTCGGCGTCGATTGCCTTGATATGTGCAGCTGCGTCGGCGAATGTGCACGTAAAAGGGAAAACTGGAAATGAAAAAACGCATTACGCCACTACTCTCACACTTCGAAAGCAGCTTTTACTCAACGTACGAACGGGGGCGGAGCGCAAGAAGATCGATTTATGTATATTCCCCATGCATACGGATATACTACTGCCTACCTTTGCAAATATATTTCTATACGTGTACGTATAGGTATACATTTTCAATATTCGTCCGACAGTGTTGTGCGGAACAGATATGTCCCCGAGTGTCCGAACCAGAGCCATGGTCACGCGGAATTTCAGCCATTTCCAATATAATCTGTTAGACCGCACGTCAAAAAGTCGTGTGGACATATTTCACCAGTTAGAAACCATTGCGCCACCAACCGGCGAGTCCGAACGTTCAGGTGTTCACGGATCGCTGACAACGTCGGAATAACGCGATACATTTTATAATAAATCAATAACCGAAATGTCTTCAGCCTGATAATACGCCCCTGGAATCATCATGGCGAACCAACGGCAACGCCCTCTCTCGGTTAACAGCGACGACTCAACCTCGTATTTCTCATTGCGGTAAACTTATGATTCTCATACGAATTACTGCGTTTTAGATCCTTTTTTTATTCAGTGCGTATGTTCGTGGTGGTAAGAAGAGAAACGGAACGCTATCCTGTCTGGTGCTCTCTCTTTGTTGCGCCCTTATACCGATCTATCGTCCCGCCTCTCGCGGCCACGCGTACGAACGAAAAGCACAACCGTTGAGCCGAGATAACCCTGCTACAATTTTTTCCGGACCTGCATACAAAACAGGGGCTCTACCTGACAAAACGTATTCCGAAGTACGATGTTGGGTAGTCATGCGAACGATCCCGTTCCATTCGATTGGGGTAAAGTGGCTTTATTTTGACTCTAATAATTGACACTTCACAATTTATGTTAATGAGGGGTCTTAACGAATCCTAATAAGGATTAGGATTTGTTAAGGACCTTCGGAATACCCTGAGAAATACCAGGAATACCCTCCGACTATCACTTGTATTTGCCCTTACAATATTTTTTGCAAATCATGAAATTCAAACATGAAGAAGATTTCAAAAAATGACTGGTTCAATTTTTCGCATCGAAGTATGAAACATTTTTTTCAAAAATGACGAGATATATGAATATCATTAATAATAATGGCAATTATATTGTTCAATCAAGTTTATTGACAGTAAGAAATATGTGTATTTCGTTTTATTCAAATAACGAACGGACCTTTCCATTTCCAATTCCAAAAGACCTGATATTTTTATCTGTCTTTATCTGATATAAAAATATATCTGATATAAATATATCTGATATATACTGCCAAATATATCTGATATAAAAATATATAAAATTTATAATTTTATATATATATTTTTTTATTTTTTTTATTTTAATAAATAAGTATTATTACGCTCATCATTATTTCAACCTCGAAGTACTTTTAGCGAGCTTAAAATCAATGAACCTTTGGGGCATGGAAAATTATCGGCAGCACAAAAATTTAAATAATTTACAATCGTTTTTCGAAGTTTATTTCAAAACATTACCATTCTGTGTAAAATGTAACATTTACCCGAACAATTATTCCGATGTTTAACAGCATACAAAGGCTACCCCGCGTACAATGCATTGCTGATCGCAGATTTACAAAGCAACGCACTTGATGCAGGATTTCCTTGGCATGTGATGAACGAAAAAACCGCAAACTGTTTCCTAAATTACTAACCGATGAAAATCGTCGTGGGTCTAAATTGTGCAGATAATTTAACCTCTCCATGAAACAAACCTTTATTACACGAACAAAAAAAAATGGTGTAATGACCATACATTTCCTTAATGAATCTCGCATTGTGACGCCAATTTTCGTATCTTTGGCTGCAGTGGTTCCGTCCCATCGTAATATCAATATATCAATCGAAAAAAATGGGAAAAACGGTTTATCGTCAGTGACGGTTGTGATGATGTCGACCCTCATTTTTATTCTTGAAGTATTCAGCCCGTTGTGACCAATCGTTCCATTTCTCATTTTTCGGGATATTCTGGGGCTGATAAAAAAAATGTACAAGTATCAAGACAAATGTAACTAAATTATCCAGTCATAAATAAAATATTTTCGAAATAAATGTTTAGGCTCATTTTTATGATTAATAATGAGATATAAGTTGGCAACGTTGCGATCCAACAAAAAAGATTATTTTTCAATTTCTATATTTTTTAAATATCGAAACCGTAAGCAAGGTACCTCAATAATTATTCGGATTTTTATAGTGATAATCCATCATTGAAATCTGAAGAAAAATATTTCACAAAATAATGGAACTAAGGAAATAAAAAATATGAGGAAAAAAATAATTTCATTGGATTGCAACGTTTCGAACTTCAAGTCCATGATTAATAATATTATTTGAACTAACATTTTTGATAGCCTGGTACGTGTGCAATCGCGGTGGGTAATTTGATCTGCGAAAAGATACAATTTTCATTTCGATAAGAGCTAAAATATTCGCAAGTCGACCGTTACGTGTAACGGTGGTAACTTATGTCTATCAATGATACGTATCAAAAATAATTGCTGTTCAAACAATACCAAATCGACCCGGAAAGCGTTGTATGAAAAATCAAAAGTTGTGAATATTTCGTATACTCACGAGTAACTTGATTCCGCCCCCTTGATGACCCGGGACTGATCCACCCCCAGCTTGAACCGATTCCATTGTACCAAGTGGCATACTCTGATATCCCTGATGCATATTCATCTTAACCAACCGCTTGTTTTGATTGCGATCGTGCTCATTATCATTCTCGTCGGGATTGCCTGACGACTGATACTCGTCGTTCGTGGACCTTTTAGCGGTGGGTGTTTCATCTTGAAAATAAGTATTCTAAAAAAAAAAATTTGTCAGGTCGTAGAGAGTGTCCAATAATTAGCTATGGAAATAATATCTTCTTCTCTTGAATTACGTTAAATTTAGATTTAGAAATTGGTAAAAAAGAAAGTGTGTTCGAAGTCTTACCGGACTTTTCATAAAATCGGCTGTCATAGCTGGACCATTAAAATCAGCAGTTGGATAATTGGGAGTTTCCAAAGTCCCCGTTGAGAAGTTATTAGTGATTGGAGAATCGGCTTCGTTGGGTATAGCGTTGATCGACGACTCGATAGTATTACGTACGGTAGAGGTTACGTTTTTTTGAAGGTCACTGAGCATATCGAAGACTTGGCTGAGCAAGGCGATTCGTTGGGTGAAAGGAAGAGTCGGATCGGTGGCTGGTGTTGCGAAAAGTGCAGCAAACGGGGATGTTGGCTTGAACGTTTTTTTCGAGCTGGGTTTAACAGTTTTTTGATACATTATGAAATCGTTGAGCGTATTGATGAGTTCGCCTTTCAATTCGCCGAGTTCCGACAGAATAGAGTCAACGATCGAATCTTTCGTCGCTGACATTGTTTTCAAATCTTCAACGGATCTTGATGCGATACTCTTCTCTTGCGGTAAAACTTCGCTCAATGATCTGGTCGAAACAGATTCGAGCTTCGCACCACTACCGGCCGTAGTTTTGTTTGCAGCCAAACTTTCGAGAAGTTTGTTCAGGAAATTCGATACTTTTTCGGTATATTCCGCTGGACCTGGTATAATCGAGCTTGGTAACCAAAAATCGGCAGGGACGATTGTGCTTTTTGGTATCGGGAGTTCAGTCACGCTCGCGTATGGATCCAATGGACCTAACGGTCCAAACATACCAGGAATCATTTCTTTTGGCTTCGAAGTCGAATCGTAACCCGCTTGAAGCTTCGATTCCACGCTTTTAGGATCTCCGATAATGGAGGACTTTTCGCTGATCGGAATATCGGAAAAACCAGCGGATGTTAAAGAAGGTTTGAACGCGAATGGGTTCCCGCCAAATGCTGCAAACGATGATAACTTAGCACCTCCAAATGGTAGACTCGGTGGGCCACCAACTCCGCGTTTTATTTTTTCCTCGTCAATCGATTTTTCAGCAGCTGTCAATTCTTCCATGCTGTCAACGTAATCGTTGCTTATCGGTGTATACAAAATGGGTGGATTTGAGGATTTCGCGGAACTTCCGGATGCTGGAAGCCCGTAACCGTTAGGCTTCAAACCATTCAGCAAATCCGTCACCATCGCGGTTTTCTTGGCAATCATCGCTTCGGGGTCGACCAACTTCGGAAAGAAGGGCGATGATTTTGGACCGAAAGGCACAGATATCGAACTAAATCCTGATGGGCCGAAGGGGGGCCCTAGAGATCTTGAAAAAGCTTCAAGCAAACGAATATAAATGGACAAACTATTTTAGATTATTCCATAGTCAAGAACATCGTTACAATCTAGATTTTTTAATCCTCACCGAAAATACCGTTAATTTTATTATCTTTTTACTATTTAAATTTATTTATATAAAATATTTACAAATATTTGCAAATATCAAATTTACAAATATCCAGAGAAGAAAAAGTAGTGATGGGATAGTGTAACGCTGAACAGAAAGTCGCTTTTATCTCCTCGATCATTTTTATTATCATTATTGTTATCTCCTATTATTATTAATTCCTCTTTTTTTCATAGTTCAACAGAAATTACTCTTTTTTTACTTACAGATGACCGATTAGAAAATTCAATAGACGGATTTTTTTTTGCTTTATTATTACAATTATGTTTTTAAGGGATAAAATTACTCAAGAATTTCGAAAAAAAACCTTTTTCATTACTTAAAGAACGCTTTAACATCATAAAAATAATATTAAAAGGTAAACAAAAATGTGAAGCATTGAAATACTCGTACATCACCGTGGCATGGATCAGATTGAAATTTCGTCACTAGCTTTATAATTAGCCCATTTATGGAAGTATCCAGGGAGTTTCGATTTAATGTAAACTTTTTATTTCATGAACAGTGTACTTTTAATGGTTTTAGCAAAAAATATCAATTTTTTATCAAAATTGCACCATTTTTATTCTGAAATCCATTTTGATTTCAAAATCTGATTCAATAAGAAGACCCTTCGAAATTTGAAATCCAATATTAGATACATAGATTAATTATTTTCTTTTATTTTTTATTCTTAATTTTATATTTCACGAAAAAATTATCTTTTACTGGAAGTACTTATTGAAAAACATAATTTCGTAAACTGGCTCCCCGTCGCCATCTCGTACAAAAATAGTAATATAAAAAAAAAACTCTACACTTAAATTTCTGCCAAATGTAAACACGTGTAAAAATAATTTTTACTTATTATATCTAAAAAAAAAATCGTCAAAGTTTCACCCCCGTTTTAAACGCTCGAGCAGTGATATTTCTTAATTGAATTTGAATTTGAAGAATCATTTTTTGATTTTCGATAATTTGTGATGGGATTAAAATCTTCAATGTTCAATTTCTTTCAGTTTTCTTGCCGAATTTGTTTCATATTAATTGACTATTCGATAGGATATTCGATGTCTATCTCACCTGGTTTGCCAAAACTAGCCCATGTACTCGCGGGAGGAGGCTTTCCAATAGCTAAGCTAGCGAAAGCTAGAATAAAAATGCACATCACTACTACTGTTCGTTGACGCATGTTTGCACTGTGAATAGCGACGTGTCCGGCACAGCTTTTATACCAAACTCGTCATCTTTCGTGCCCCCTTCTTCATTAGCAACGGAATTGTTTTATATCAATCATCATAAGAGAGACGTCCACGTCATATCTGCCGTCGAGTATTATTCGAATGTGATGAGCTCCGGTAATTCTTTACTTATAATAATCCCTCTCTCTTCAACAGATATTTAAGTCTTTCACACTTGGTTATTACTATTGTACGTAATGTCATTTCTCCAAGACACTCGGTGAGACCGGCAAATTCTTTGGTCAATGTTTCCCGTCAAGTTTTGACAAACGAAATCTTCAATAATCAAAACATGACAGACTCTTATGCCAAAGTTTTTTTTCTCACTTGACGAATTTTTATAACGATAATATCGTTTAGTTACAATAATCAATTTATGAAAGCCTGTTATGGTAGAGTATTATTTAAAGTTGAACGTTTATCACAAAATTATTTATAAATCAATTATTTATATTTACAATTTGTATATAATTATTTAACCTTTATATTTCTGTAAATTTTTTGTTGCAGAACAAACAACTCATAATTCGAAATCATATTTCGACAAATTATTCGTTGCAGAAAAAACAGTTTAAGAAACATCATGTTTTTACAAATTTGTCAGTTGGAGAAAAAACAATTGATCAGAAATCATATTTTAACAAACTGTTTGTGGAAGAAAAACAGGTCGGTTTTTATTCCATATTTTGATGAATGAAATGTTCGATAATCAAAATTTGGCGGGCTCACATGCAAGAGTTTTTTTCCCACTTGATGAATTTTTCATACGATTATATCGTTTTCTAACAATAAACAATTTATAAAAGCTTGCTATGGTGGACTATCATCTAAAATTGAACTCTTATCACAAAATTATTTACCTAAATTGATTATATACATTTACAATTTATATACAATTATTTACCATTTATATTTCTATAAATTGTTGGTTGCAGAAAAAATATTTTATCAGAAATCATATTTCGACAAATTGTCTGTTGCAGAAAAAACTATTGATCTGAAATCACATTTCAACAAATTGTTTTTTGCAGAAAAACACTTCATCAAATAACATATTTTGACAATTTTTTTATTGCAAAAAAACAGAGTAGGGAGGTTTCTGCGACAAAAATTAAATTCCTATCTATAGTAAGTGGGTTCGTATGTATAAGTTGATAATCCTAGCGTGTTGGTACTGCTGAAGCACTTCATTATGGAGGATATTACAATCTATCTACAATATGTATTCCACAATGAGTATTTGTGACCATATGTTTAATACATAAAAACGTTCGACGAAGATAAGTATTTTAATCCCATCAGATGGATGGAATGGAAATAATAAGCATAGAAAAATAAAATCGCCGTCAAATGTTCCAAAAAATTAAAAAATAATAATGATATTTCTTTGACAGTGAAATTTATAAGACTTTGTAGAACGATAAAAATGTATACGTGGGTTTTTAACCAATTGAGGGAAATTTGCAGTGTGACTGGCTCAAAAATTGCCGAGTTATATGATTTCTTTAGCGTTTCTCACAGCGTTTCTCACAGTCGCAGGACTAAACATCAAGATGTATAAAACGTCTCTCCTAGATCTCGACCCCTAGCACACGGGTCTAGAGCCAGAATAATGCTCTACTGATAAATCTGTCACTGGGCACTTGAAACGAAAATAATATTTTCTCCTGTTTTCCTACGTTGCCGACGTACAGAAACCTAGCCAACCGTGGGATGATATCAAGAAACACAGTATAGCATTTACAGAGCCTCCAGTACATACCGTCTCGAGTGATCATCGGAATTCTTTAATAGATTCTTGTAGTTACGGGAAGATGTCGCTGGCAGGACTTCGGAATGCTTTACGCCAAACGTAAGATTGGATTCTACTGTGATAGCACATGTATGCTAGCAAAGATGAAAATCAAGATATTTTCGCATTAGTCGATAAAATGGGAATCAGTGCACGGGTAAACGACAAAATAGGATAATCCATCCCAGGGTTCTACACTTGTACTGTCCATAGCAAAAAATTTTAATGCTTTATAAGATCAATAAACAATTGACTAGAAAATTTGCTGCGAAAGTCCAAGTTGAACTGCCAAATTCACACTGCTGATTTTATTTTTTACCATATATGTAATATATATATAACATATCGACTTTAAAAGACTGCAGCGCCACCCTTAGTTTTCCTAACCTAAACTCCGAATTAGCAAGTTTGGAGCACTTCGAATTAGCAAGTTCGGACCTCTTTCCACTACTCTCCATGCACGGAATTATTTATTCTTTTATTATTCCTGTACCTGTTTTCTTTCGCTATTCTCCAAAAAGATAATATAGGCTATTGTTGCTGTGTTACAACTGGGATCTTATAAACGAAACAATGAAAATAAATCTGACTACGAGAATTATCAGTACATCAGTTATACTCGTTCCATACCGAAAGAAACATGTGGATAGGTGCGTTCTAAATTCAAACAAAACATTTACTGACTTTTGATAGTTCGATTCATTTGGTTTGATTGACTTGCTATATGTAGAAAATAGTTTTTCTTCTAGATATACTTTTACAAATTATATATTATTAAATTGTATTTTTAATTGCTCTTTTTTTCGCGATTACCAAAAACAGTAGTTGTGTACATTTTGACTGTTCGCTCAAAGATTATTGTCTTTTTATTAGATACCACGCATGGATGAAATCGCCAGAGTTACAACACTTAACCGGTTCAGAACCACTGTCCCTGGAAGAAGAATACAACATGCAAAAGTCATGGCAAGAGGATGAAAACAGTTTGAACATATTCCTTGATGGCTAAGTTACATTACGCAGCAGCGTAGCAATGTCATCCTTTTGGCTGATCATTTTCAGAATGTACCTTCATCATATTGGATCGTCAATTGTTTTTAAAAACTGGTGAAGAAATTGGTAAAGATTGCGTTTGTTAGCATTCAATCAACAAGCTTTTCTTCATTGTACAAATATTTCAATTTCTATTACAAAGATATAGAAAAGATATACTTTTTTATAAAATCCTAAAATTGTAGAGCATAAGACGTTGTATTGGGTAGAGCGTGCGATTTAGAAAACTTTATATTGCTTTATTTGAAAATTTTTACCGATCCATTCGTACTTATTTCAAATTGAAGTTGATCCATTATTTCAATATCTTTATAAATCAATATTACATTTTCCACAGAATCTATGATAGGCGATACCAATTTGTATTTCAACGATCCCAACGAACCTCACACAGCGGAATGTGAAATTATGATAGCCGAGGAATTAGCCAGAGGACGAAAAATGGGGGTAACAGCTATAATCCTTATGCTCCGATATGGGATAGAATTCCTGAGAGTTGGCAAATACCGAGCAAAAATAAAACTGGATAATACAATAAGTATAGGAATGTTTAAAAAGCTCGGATTTTACGAGGTACTTCAGTTTGATGTTATAATTGAATAATGTTTTACTTAGCTTTTATTTTCTATTAATGTAATTAGCGGTTTGATAAAAACATGACGATGGAATATGAAACATTAAATACAGAGAGAAAAATCTATACATAAATACATTTAGCGTGCCAAAACACTGTTCAGAACAAATATTAAAATTGTAAAAAAACAAGAGTTTCTTAAGTAAAAGAAAAGATTTCTACAAATTTTTAGATATCTAACAACCATGATCAAATTTCACGTTGCGAAACTCCTAATTGTTTTTCAAAGGTGAACAGTTTTTAAGTATCCGTATAATAATTTATTCTGAAAGAAAGTATTTTCTTAAACTTGCCATACTCGCTTTTATAGATTTTTCTTTTGGAATTTATAAATAGCGGTTTCATAACATTACTTTCCGAGTAGGAAAGTATTTCTCAGTAATTAAATTTCTATAGTCACCTCTCTTTAACACTACAATAAATTTCTGTTACAAATTAGACAAGTAAGAGCCAAGTGTTTCAAGAATTGACGGTGGAGAAACAGGTCGACGAAGAGTGGGTCAAATGGCTGATAGACGAAACTCCGGAATATCAAATAGACGATAATTGGCGAGAAGATTAAATACCACCAAAAAATACGCCACTAAAACCGCCACCATAGTAATAATAATAAAAACAATATGAAAATGAAGAAATTACTTTCGGACATCTTCGGACAATGTCGTTTGCTATAGACTGCTGGTGTATAAAATAACTGCGATACATTCGTGACCATATCAGTCGCTCTGTTGCTCGAGGAGTGAGCACCATGTCACGTTACACTCGATAATTTCCATACCAAATTTCCAACAGTTTTTTTCAAACTCTTGACGTCTTTGTATAAATATTCTTTGAACTTACTCTACAAATATCCGTACCAAGAGATGAACGTGTGTTTTCCGTTCGTTTCGTTGATAGTCTAACCGGCGAGTAGGTAATCGAGACATGATTGGATGTGATTGCGCTTAACTAGTGGTATCAGAGTGGTCCGAGGAAATAGCTCGTTTCAACGCAGACCTAAATAAAATTACGAACCATAGCTGACGACATTGCCTAATTCATAAATATCCTGTTGATTAACAATAAATAAAAGTTTAAAGGCTCAGATAAACTATGATTGGCAACAGACAAGATCTCCAACTTTTGGTGTTATCCTAGTTTGTGCTATCCTAAAGCCGCAAAATATGAGTGACAGATAACGCCTGATAACAATCCGTCAGATGTGATAAGTGATAACAGTGATACGAGTTACGCATAGTTGATCCAGAGAGGAAAAGTTGACACACGAACATCTTTTCGTAATGTCAATTCATTATTTGTCTAATAACGTCATTTCAAAGTGCATCTTGTGAACTGTACAATTGAAAAATAAGACCGCCGATAAAAACACTGGTTTTTGTTATCGATAAAAATATAGCGTTTTCGGATTCCGAATATTTCATTTTACCGTAACCTCTCAACCTGATCTACTTTTTAACGATATATCATTCGGAATCACGCAATACGTTGCAGTTAAAAAAAATGGTGGAATATCTCTTTTCGTCTTTGCGCGGACTAGGTCGAACTGTTTGAAGCCAGAAAGAACTGAGTCTTTGTCATGAAAAAAAGTTTGACAGAGAACGTAACAGAGAATTGTACCTCCACATTATTTATAAATTCGTACATTGTGTTATTGATTTTTTAGTTACGTTCCACTTCCAGAACGCCAGCTACGAAACGATAAAGCTTATCAAGGAGAAGTTCTACCTCGATGTGGGTCTGATCTAAACAAAAATATTTACATTCTGTGGATAGAAGAACAGAATCAGTTTTCCCAATGAGATTTCTAAACTTCAAAAACTTGATACGAAGACGACCATTGATCTTCAATTCCATTGTTTATGGATCATTCTATACGGGTGCTGAGTTTGCTCAGCAAAGTTATAAATTTAAACATCAAGTGAGTGCGTTATCTTTTCGTATTCATTTTAACTTTTCCTTTTAGAGCCATCCGCCGGGTTGCGATAAAATATTTTTGTTTTAGTTATTGCTTAGTTGCATTGAATGATATTTATTATTTGGCTGTAAGTCACCGTCAGGTCTCTAGATTTTTCTCACAATTCAATTTTAAAAACATAGAAACGACCGCCTGATTAATACAATTTCTATTTTCCAAAAATAAGAAAACGTCTCAATTTGAGGATGAAGAGCATTCAGGCATGCGTCCTGAACCATTGATAGTAATAGGAGGAACCACTACGCCATACGACCAAATTCAGACATATGGAAAAAAGATTGAAAAGCCGTCAAAATACGATTGGAAGCAGTTGCAAAGATACGCCATGGTAGGCTGCTTTGTCACTGGTCCCATACTTCACGGATGGTAGATTTTTATATGAATAATATTGCATGCTTTAATTCGTACGTTTAGTTTAGTCTTTACATTTTCAAGATCATTCGTTCCGCCTGCATTAGCTCTAGCTGACCGTTCGTCGTTCTGCTACTAGGAAAATGCTACTTCTGTCTCTACTATTTTACCATCGAGACCAATTTTTATTAAGAAAAGTCGTATTTTGCCACCTACTATTTTCACATCTTTCTGCTTTTTAGGTACAAATGGTTGGATAGAATTTTCCATGGAACAACGATGAAAATCATAACGGTGAAACTTTTGGCTGATCAGTTCGTTCTTACTCCATCGTTGCTCGTCCTCTTTTTCATAAGTATAACACTTGTTTTAACATGATATTTTTAATTGACTGAAATTATGTTTCTTAATAAATTAATTCATTTGTTCTCAGGTATGAGTTGCCTAGAGGGACAAAAAGATATTACTCACGAATGTAAAATGAAATTCGTACAAACTTTTCAGGTATAACTCAAAATTTGAATACTTTGTATATTTTACTGTGGAAAGTTGTCTGAAGGCGATTTCCTTTCTATTTTTTTTTCTCCCACAGGCGTCCTGCCTTTATTGGATACCTGTGCAGTTCGTGAATTTTCTCCTCGTACCACCAGCATTGAGGGTTCTGTACGTGAGCGTTGCCGCATTCTGCTGGGCCAACATCCTCTGCTATTTGAAGGGGTTACCACTCAAAGTTTGAATATTTTTTCGTTTTTTTCAAACACTTCAGTCTTTCGATTTCGTTGCTACGAAAAAATATTTCGTCGGCCAGCGTATTGGGATACCATCAAATGACTGTAGATATATTCTGTGCGTTTTAATTTCGTCGCCAATGATTTTATTTTCAACACATTGTTGCCGACAATAACTAATAATGTGTATTGCGAAAAATCGCAAATGTTGATAAAAAGCTACGCCGAAGAGACCACTCGCTGTCTCCTGCACAATTCGTGTTCCTCTTCCGTTTTTTTCGCTTAATACAATGTATGATACTTACAATCCATGCAACGCAATCAACGAACGAATAACGTCGAAACTAACTGGGGCATTCTCGTTGTTACGAAAAATCAAATTAATAAATTACAGCCCTTTGTTTCAGGCTTCCGGTAAATTTCCACTATTTCGTGGTTGGCTCGAAGGCAGTAATGTTTTACCAGAGAAATACTGTTTGCGTTTTTTTTGCTCCTGATATTGCACGGCGAACAGTGAAAATTCATTTTGAGAGAGTGACTAACGAACGATGCGCCTAACTGTAGTAACATTTGTCATCACGATTATTCTAGTTTTTCGCATTGATTCTTAAATATGAGCTTCACTGAATACTAAGATCATTGTTGAGAAAAAAAAACATTACAAACTTGATAGACAGCCGCTATCCCGACAGCGCGAATGACGTTTCGTGTTGCACGTTTTTTTTTTTTTTTTTTTTTTTCAGACGGCACACATCTACAGTGTTTAAGATTCGAAATAAAAATGGATCTTTTTACGGTAACATTACCTTATAGCTAAGTACACTGTGACCACGATGTAACGAAGAGTGTTGAATCCACATTCGCTTCGAATAGCAGATGTGCAGATTTCATCGCTAGCGATGTTTTCCCTATCGTGGTCCTAGTGTACGTGTCGCGGAATCCTGTCCCTAATATTTCTTGCAAAAACTTTTTCAATTGGCAAAGTTCTGTGATGCTTTCGATCGCCGCTCCCCATCTCTGTGTAAAGCAGCGTCTCTCGATATCTTATAGCTCGGTGATATTTTATTTAAAAAAAAACTGGGTAATTCTGTACTTTACCGGCCTTTCCGAAAAATGGTCTCCGATTTTTTATTTGCTGATAAATAGCTTTATTTTGTTATAAATAATAATATTATTAATGCAGAAAAAGGTTCTTATAAAGCATGATTTTTTTTTTACACAAACAAATGATGTGTGTTTACATTATGCGATGCTTCGATGCCACGAAACTAAGTGGTCTTTAAAGGAAACGGTATTCGAAAATTTAACAAATTTATAAAGTTACAAAACATGGTCATAACAAATTCAAAATTGATAGGAACATTTTTCCACATGAATAATATCGTTGTCTATAACAAAATTAAGCTATTTATCGGCAAAAACAAAATCGGGGACCAATTTTCGACAAAGCCGCCAAAGTACAGAATTACGAAAAACTACAACCGTATTACACACATACTTTTTTTTGTCGTATCTAAACAACTCAAGTTAGCCAGGGCCTGTAAAAAAAGTCTGGGCCATTTTTCGTTTCCGAACTACTGGCGATTGAAGCATCGGGAATTTTTCTTTTTTTTTTTTTGATATACACTATCTCTGAACTATAACAACATCCTGACGATCAGATGTGTCGCATTGTCCTAAATTCGCTCTCTCCTCTCTCTCTCTCTCTCTCGATCAACACTCTTATAAAGAAAATTA
Source organism: Ophioninae sp. A BG-2022a (assembly GCA_030523105.1). NCBI lineage: Eukaryota > Metazoa > Arthropoda > Insecta > Hymenoptera > Ichneumonidae > Ophioninae sp. A BG-2022a. The sequence continues at coordinate 31,829 of JAPYZI010000050.1, forward strand.
TCTTCATAAAACCGTCAATTTGCGCTTTATCCCGAACGAGCATATTTCTTTCACACTTCTGCGATATTTTAATCATTCGCCTTGACGCTGTACCTATAATATTTATCGGTAGAAATCTTTATGATAGATCAGTCGTACTCTTATGTTAAGGAGGCGTAGCACCCACGCAGCCGATACGTTGATTACATCTTTGCTTTTCCCTCATTCTTCGCGTCGTATGTTTATTCTAATCACTTATTAGAAACATGATTTCAATGTCGAGACCTCGGGATAGGTCTTTCGTACCTACATCATTATTATCTATATACAAGTTACGAGGACATTTTTTGCGATACTGCGATTCAACGTATGTCGTCGCTACCCGATGTTAACTCGCGACGGACTTCACGAGAAATCGATTATAAAAAGTTTAGTCGAAGTTCGATATCAAACTCGACCGTCATTTGGTCAATTGTCGGAAGAATATTGCGCAAAAAAATAGACAAGATACCGACAATACTTTGCCGGTAATATTCACATAAATGTAAATGAATTTCAATGACACGGAATCGTTCGAAAAATGGAAACGTTTCGAGTGATAGGAATCCAACAACGAATCGCAAATTCAGGCCAGACTTGTATAACTTCGGTATCAATATTTCATAAACTTTCTCAATGCGACTCTCAAGAAGTAAGATTTTTGTGCGATTTAACATTATCTTATTTTTCGCTTGCTTTTTCAAGACGTTCGGCACATCGACAATGGAACGAATTTTCCTTGTCCTTTCCCTTACCTTTACGTTTTTTTAGGCAATCATGTTTGCGTCTTTTTCTCTTCGCCACTTGAATCGTTAACTAGGATGGGTCTTTGTTCTTTCTTGGCAAGGATCCAGCCCTACCTCGCTGAAGAGAATATATTCATCGTGCCACTCGCTGTGCGTTTCCGTACTAAACGCGCCGCCACTGAAATATTTTCCCTTTTTTTACTATCTTCACCTCACGAACTTTCACTAGTCGACCAAGGAGTTTTGGACCATTCGTGACCATAAAAAAAAAACCATTTTTGGAAAATTTATAATGTTAAATAATTACTCTCTGGAATCTATAAAATTCTTTCAGATCTGCATATTTCGATGTTAGTCTCAAAAATCCTTAATTCGTAACATTGCATCAATTTTCGTTTCTATTACAATTGCTCAATATCACAAATATATCGGAAAAACTCACCAGTCGCATCTTGGGGCGTAAGCGGTTTGTCAAGTACTTTCTGTATAACGTTGATCCACTGCGTTCGGTCATCCTCACTTTGGGCAGACAAGAGAAAACTTCGATCCGGAGTTTCTAACGTAAAGGAGAAACCTTGGTCCCTCGCACCAGGTGGAACTCCTGTTTTAACAGCAAATCCATCACTAGTGTGACCGAGAAATATTTCACCCTTCGGATACGCATCCATCGGATCATCGTGATACATGAGTTTCCGTCCATCTAGAGTGAACCATCTTTTCTTATACGCATCGGATTGCCTAGGACCAGTCTTCCATAGGAATCCTTCTCTCAAAAAGTCTCTTGTCAATTGGGACAACAACTCCATCTCTGTGGCCCCTGGATAAGCAACTTGCAGCCTGTGAAGCTTCGCGCATCTTATTGCAAGATACCAGTTGGTTATTACTTCAGGATCTTCGTGATAGACATAGATATGTCGCGTCGTACCGTCCTTCATAAACGAAATTTGTAAACTGTTTTGATTGCCAGTTTTAGGCGGCGCGAATGCCACGTTCAATTCGGATAGCCTCAATACAGCTTTGGCATCTTTGTGCTCCTTGACGTGATACTTTAGAGTATCGTCGACCTCTGAGAGAACAAATTTACGCGGATGATAGCGCGAATCTTCCTTTCCTCGTTTCATGAGAAAACCTTCCATGAATCCTGAGACGTACTGATTCTGTCGCTCGGGATGACAAAACTCTTCTCGCTCGTACTTTGCTCTTATCCATTGCTCCACCAATATCCTGAGGAAAATATAAAATTGTTGGCTCTTAACACACATTGTATTTTCAGTGAAAGTTGAAATTGTGGGCAGTTAGCAATAGTAATATCTTCAGCATGATGTGAAATCGGTAACTCTCAGCAAAGAGACATTTGCGCATTAGCTGTAAATGACTAACTCGTTAGTATTATAATAAAAATATTTATGCCACGAGAAATTACATCAATGAAATTAAGAATAAGTGCCTAACAATCAACACACACGAAAATGCTGATATATTCTAGAAGTGTCAAATACTGGAAGTAAACATTTATGTTAGTAATAGTTGCCGGAGCTTCCTACAGAAATTATAGGAAATTATTATTGCTATAATTTTGTTCACAATTGGAAACAAACACAAACAAATATTCACATACTGCGGTGCATCTTGGTTCGGTCTGCGATAGCAAGAAGGTACTCGCTCTTCGTAGAAAACTCGCGCCGCATTGTTTCCCACTTCTCTGACTCTTGCAACTTGAGAATCTTCCCATCTGTCTAATTTGAGATGTTTCACCTTGGAAATGTGAGCTCCCATGGAACGATGAACACCGGCACATCTTGTGCATAAAAATATTCCAATATTATAGGAAGCCCATTCTGGATCTAGAAACAACCAAGTTATTGTAATGTTGTCTTGGAGTTATCTCGAGCGTTTGTATTTTGATATGTGAGAATTGAATTCATGGCAATCAATGCATCAAAGCTGAGGCAAAATTGGAAATCTGTATGTGTGAGGGTATGTTGGAGATAGAAACTGAAACCAAAAGGTCATAATGAATCGATCGATGACGCGTCTCAAGAACCTTCGTCATGTCGTGGGATCTAATAGTTTTGATATTTTTGAAAAAACTGCGAATTAGAAACATACGTTAGTCGCAGTTCCGTCAAGCGTATAGTGACAGAGTTTCGTCGGGTAAAGAAAGCTACGTCACTGTGATCCCAAGAAATTTTCGATTTTCACGTATCACCAAAAAATATTATCAAATAATCGTGTCAGAGACTCACTTTTTGCCCCGCAATCCGCGCACTCGTTGTTTCCGGGTTTTTTCACAAGCTCTCCCAGCAACTTTTCGTTTGCGTCCGCCATTTTAAAACATTATATACGAGACACGGCATCAGCAGAGATCAACAGGGACATCGTCCGGGGGCTGCGCTCTGCGTGATGCGTTCAACGTTGCCGGAATAGCGGCGGTGCGGCGAAGATGGCGTACTTCGGAACTCTGTTCTCTCGATACAACAGACGAACTCGACCGGTAACGCTTGAAACGGAGATGCATCCTTATATTTTTTATTGAATTTTTTCTCGTCGCACAATTAGTGTACAAAAAGAAATAAAAAACAAAACGTTACAAAACTTGAGACTCCGTGAAGCCTCCATCATAGCGAATTTTCATCATTTTATTACTTTTACAATGCTATTATAATCTTTCGTAACTGTCGTTCAGGCCTACTACTCTGTAGTATCACAAAAAATAGAATGTAATTTCGCGTCATAATAATATCAAGGACGTTTCGAACATCGTCACCACTGACTTGATGCACTTCTGCTGTGTTCCCGTCCTCGAGGTTTTATTCGGCATCGCATGTCGTTGGGCTAGGTTGCTGCAAAAAAAGATTGTCAAAAATTTTTGGAGAATCCAGGAGCAATTAATAAAACCCAAAATTAGGTCGTAATCATAAAATGAAAGATTTTTCAAGTATTTTCTACACTCACTTCGTGAGATCCCGTTTTTTCAGCGACTTCTGGAGTTTCAGAATCGATAATTTGCTTATCCGCTGTGATGTCATTTTCGGGTTTTCGCTCCGCATCGGATGCCGGAACAGGGCTAGTTTGCTGCATGAAAAATTGTATAAATATTTGTGGACAACAAGGAAACAATAGATGCCAAAGAAACGCCTACCTTGGAAGATTTTTCGACATCTTTGATGTTGCATAATTCCAGCAAATTGTACTTTTTGTATTTGAAGTAATCCGGTGCTATTGAAAACAGGCAGAATCCTCGCACAATTTCAACAACCACAGCGATCTCTGGATTACTCAGATCAGCTTTGTTTCCTGGATTTTTGTTGGATATGAGCTCTGCGAGTTCCTCGATTACTGTGCCCCTCTGTATTTTGTCGTTGCAATGCCGGCTGTGGATAATTCATGAAGATCGATTAGAAAAGCGGTATTATATGCGAATAAACCATTTAGTATATAAGTGTACATACTTGAAGACGATGCTGAAGGTCTTTGGCTCCTGAGCAAAGTACTTCTCAAAAAGTTTATCCGCGTGTGTTTTCATGTCTGGTAGATTTGCCTTGCAGATTACTTGCACCGGTACCAACCGGATTACAAATCTTGCTATTTGCTCTTTTGTTTGACTCAATTTCTTGAATATACTAAGAGCCAGCTCCAGAGGATCGTGCAAAGTGGTCCTTATGAAAATTAAGTTCTTTACCCCCGTATCGATATTCTGTAAGATTGTACTTTTAATACTCACATATCTTTTATATCCTTTGTATATTTTTTACTTGGGTATTTTTTTCCACCAACTTTTCAGTGGATGATTGCGAATAATTTGAAATTTTAACCCTTCATATACACCTGGGATCCAGCGGACCCCAATACCAATTTCGGTCTAAATACAAAGCCTTCAATGGCGAGTGGCCAAATAAATATCTTTTTTGAAAGATCTAATATTGCATTATTTTTTGAATTACAATCTTATCTGTTAACAATATTTTCTGGAAATATTCATTCAATTATCTTTAAAAATAATGGTGTTTTGATTTTTTGAAAAAAAAAAAACGGCTTTTCGCGACCTCACTCATTTTCACATTTTTTGTTTTCTTCAAAATTGTTATTCTATCGCAATCAAGATACGTCAAGCTACATTTTCGCGGTTGTGTAATTCAAATGAATATAGCTCCTCATAATGAATATTCAAAAACCCCATGGACCCCATGTGTATGGCCTGGAATTCCCTAAAAGTGACATAAATCCTTTGTGTATACAAAGGGTTATAAATGCAATTTAACAACACAAACCTGAAATCTCTTTGCAGACGGAGGCTTGTTAGCTACAGCCTTCAATTCGGCTATGTGTTTGATCAAGGCATCGGATATATCCTTTTCCTCCTCTTCATCATTTTCTACATTTGCAGTATCATTCTCAGTCTGTGGCTGATGGTCTGCATGTGTTCCCCCTTCAGGCCCATACAGTTCAATGGCAAATTCTTCTAAAATCTTATAAGCATCACGGACGCATTCTTTTTCGCGAAAATTGCACGTGCAGAGAAATCCAGCAGTGCCAGTTTCAAGAGAATATTGCCTGGCTCTTTTATTGTAGTACGATTTGTTTCCATAACCCTTCCTCTTTTGTTTATCCATTGCAGTCACTGCCCTTTCGATTTTCACGATTGTCTGCAATTCGTAGTTTTTTACATTAACGAAATTGCCAGTAGCGGCATGTGCCGACATGTCAAGATAATGCGAGATGTGTACGACGTAACATAAGTATGGGACAGATAAAGATTTTTTAGCGGAAGTTCCTCTGCCAAAAAATCTATTTAATAATATTAAAAGAAAAAAATATACACGATTTACTTTTATGAATTCTACTAAAGCTGACAACTTACTTTCCCTCAAAAAATTTATCAGGCGTAAAAAAATTATGTTGGTGAATTTGTGAGGTTATGTTGTGTAAGACACAGAGAGGGGTCCCGTGAATTTGAAATTAATTTCCGTTGGATTAGCTTCAGGTTGTTGTTCAGAGATAAAGGCTCACCTTCAATGACAAGTAGTTTGTGTGTGGATTCACAAATCAAAATTTAAAGTTCTTTTGATTTCAGTTTAATCGACTTTGATATGATTATAGAAGCGACGGTCGAAAATCTGTCGTATGGAAATCCGGTAACAATGCGAACTCGATTTGTTAAAACGTGACAAACATCGCGGGAAAACTAAGGACGGCGCTGTGGGCTTTCGAATCTATCAGGGCCACCCTTAGTGGCATAGTGATAACGACATACAGTACGGAGCAGATTGTTTTTACAACTAAAGGTTTTTTACTATAAATCTCGCTACAAATTTGGTCACACGCACAAGATCTCAAAACGTCAAAAACGTTGACATCAGTGCCATTCGTTGTTCGGTGGAGTTGCCTGCAACTACCCGTAGAAACTTCCTGTCGATAGAAACAAGGCTAACGTAATCCTTTATTTTCTACTTTAACGATGCACTAAAATTGTTTTTTTATCATTCGTATACGACTACTTCGAGAGTAGTGTAAATCGATGATCTCTAAATTCGTGAGAAAGTCCTAAATAGTAGTGAAACGTCGCATTATTTTTTCATCGACTATTGAATTTAACTTCGGCCAGGTAAAATATCCCAACCTAACATTCATGTTGATCAGTGACGCTTTCATCATCGTACTTAACCTTAAATACTTTCTTATTTACGCTTACGTACTCTCACGTATGGAGCTCTAATACTCTCGTTAATGTATCTTCGTATATTTAAAAATGTAAGAATTAACTTTTACTTCTAGATTATCGATCTTTTTGCGGACGAAGCGTGAATGATATGAATGTTCGAAAAAATAAACGGCTGCGGATTTATGTTTCAATGACAATTCAATTGTAATCGTAAAGTTCATTGAGTCCTGGGTGTAATTATCTTACTGGTTGGTTCCTTAGGCTTCTTTGGATTCCTGTTAATGTTCTTGTCCTTTCACCCTTCGCTGACTTCAGTTACTTTGCATTTAATTCTCAACTCTTTCCAGGCCACAACCATTTTTCTGTATATTCTTCATACTCGTGTAAATATACAGAACTTTTGAAGCTACCATAGGATATCTTTGTTACTCAAACTATTTGGTTTACCACATTATCTGTAAGTCATGATAGAAGAAAATATCTTGTGTTTCAAGGATGACGGCCAGACTTCTGAAGGATCCGTCAACCGCTGCAAGCAGAATCTTCGTTGGTCATTTACAAACTGAGGACACGAATAAGACAGAACTAGAAGAGCACTTTTCCAAATATGGTAAGGTTGTGGGATCGATTATCAATCGTAGCTTCGGTTTTGTCCAGTTCGAAAATGAAGAAGCAGCTAGAAACGCCATACAGAAGGAAGACGGCGCGATATTCAAGGGCCGAAGAATCGGTAAGGATAGTAGCTATAAAAAAACTTGGAAATTTGACGTCAGGATAAATGCACAGATATGTTTGGCCATTCTAGACGTCAAACCAGCGAAGAAAGAAAATTATGGTGGTGCCTCTGGACCGCAACGAGGAGGACTGGGAATGAAACGGAATCCAGTCATGGGTGGTGGTCCTGGAATGGGAATGGGAGTAGGTGGAGGACCGAGAATGGGTGGAGGACTAGGCATGGGAGGAGGACCAGGTATGGGCGGAGGACCTGGTATGGGTGTAGGACCCGGTATGGGTGGAGGACCTGGTATGGGTGGAGGACCTGGGATGGGTGGAGGTCCTGGGATGGGTGGAGGACCTGGTATGGGTGGAGGACCTGGTATGGGTGGAGGACCTGCTATGGGTGGAGGACCTGGGATGGGTGGAGGACCTGGGATGGGAGGAGGTCCAGGAATGGGAGGACCAGGTATGGCGGGGCCAGGTATGGGTGGAGGACCAGGTATGGGTGGAGGACCAGGTATGGGAGGACCTGGTATGGGTGGTGGACCAGGGATGGGCGGAGGTCCGGGTATGGGAGGTGGACCGGGTATGGGAGGTGGACCGGGTATGGGAGGTGGACCGGGTATGGGAGGTGGTCCGGGTATGGGAGGAGGACCTGGTATGGGTGGAGGTCCAGGTATGGGTGGTGGACCAAATATGGGCGGAGGACCAGGAATGATGGATTCACTCTCGAAAGGCGGCATGAATCCCTTCGGAAACAATCAATTCGCACCGCAAAACAACTCATTCAGTAGTGGAAATCAGAATTTCGATCGTGGAAACAAGCCCTTTGGTGGACCAAATCCGATATTCAACCCCGACAACATGCAAGGTGGCAATCAAAATCGCGGTGGTCCATCGAGTCGGGACGGTGGCAACGATCTATTCGATGATGATGATATACAGGAAATTAGCGACGAAAATAATCAGCAGTTCGGCAGTAACGACTCCTTCACGGATGGAAATCAAAACCGCGGCGGTAACAATGATTTCGGTGGAAATCAAAACAGAGGAAACGATTCCTTTGGTAGTGGGAACGGAGGGGGCGGAGGCAACAACGGACTCGGCAATGTTCAAAATCGTAACAATAACTTTTCGGCAAACACGCCAAATCGCAATAATCAGTCTGGCAATCAGAATCAAAACCAGAATCAACCGAGTTCCAATGGACGCTCACGAGGCAGAAGGGGCGGTAAGAACAGAAACAAAAACAACGATTCTCAGGGAGGTAGCAACAATTTCCGAGATCGCAGCCCAATCTCGCGCGGTGGACGTGGCAATGACGACAAAAACGGTCGAGATTGGGATCGCCAAGGGGGAGACAGAAACTTTAGTCGGGACTCGTTCAACGATTTCAAGAATTCCACCGGTGGCTCAGCCTTTGGGTAAGTTCCTTGGCTTATTTTCGAACGCGAAGTGTCTTCACTTTATACTCATTGCTTTGTAGATCCAATGCTTCCGGTGATGGTCAAACATCGAGTTCTGACAAAAACGACTGCGAAATCATCGTCGTCAATAAAATAGTCACGTGAGTTACCCTTTTTTCTGTTTTTCCTGACTTTCATCTTCTCACGATATTTGTTCCTTCTTTCCAATATTTTGAGTCCTTTTTTCGAGCGTTTCACCGTGCAGCAGAAAAGGATGTAATGTTGTTTTTGACGTACAGTGAGTACGCTGAAATGATCGAGATGCGGTTGAAGAAAATCGGTCTGACAGTGGATCTTCTATTCCCGAACGACGACGTACCGCTTAGTCGGGTGCTCGGTAATATTTCGAGCCGTGGTTGCTTGTACGCAGTTGTCGTAACGCCCGTAAACATGGAACATCGTTCTCTGACTTTGAATATCCTCCACGGCTTGCCCCAAGGTATGTTATTTCAGATTGCACACAATTTAGAAGCTATCAGACTTTACAAATTCTTCATACGTTCGTGGCGATTCGTTGACCGACAAAAATGTTGCAGAGCATCGGAACATGCCCTTGGACGATGCGACAGGGCTGGTGAGCCGCGATTTTGCAAACTACAAAAGCGGCGGTCGTTCCGTACCGCTTGATACACCGTTTTCGAACGAACGTCATCCCGACGCGATTCAAGTATTGGTCAATATGCTCGCGGATAACCATCAACTCACCGTTCTCCAATACGATCGAATAATCAAATATCTGGAGATAAAACGCACGGAGCAGATACAGATCGAGCTTGGTGATGCCAAGGATGTTACAGCGGCGAGTTCCATCGTGATAAACGATCCGAAGCAGGCCGAGCTACAGTCGAGAATTCTCAATATTCTTAACAGCAACAAGCCAAACGCTAATGTGCCAGTTCCGAGTCCGGTTCCCGCACCGGCACCCGTTCCACCCACCACTTGGGCAATAGGTAAAAATTCTCATGAATTATTTGCGTTAACGTATTTAAGAAATCGTAACATCTACGATACTAGACGTTATCACTTTCTTTTTATAATGCGTCGTTTTGGCAGACGCTGGCTAGTGGCCCTACTGTCCTCCAAAGCTGTAATAAATCGTCACAAATTCCACATTGCGAGTGATTTTCTATGTTCGGAAAGTCAATTCGTGAGATATTTCACTTACGCGCTTCCGTGTATTTTTTTTTTTTTTTTTAGTTTCTCATAGGTTTGAGAAATTCTACCGATCTTTAATCTCGACGCTATCCTTAAGCGTCGTTCATTTTTGTCAGACCGTGCGTTCCGTGTCGCAACGCTGACGCTCTCGCCGTACTCGGCGCTATGCCACCGTTGAGTGACCAACAGCGGATTCTAATCCTGCTATTTTTTTCTCACTCCATTTTTCCACGCCATTTGTGATACCCGTTGCAGTCGGACTGCACGTTTTGGGAATTACACAGGTGTTGGGGCAAAGCGATAGAACCCAGTTTGTCCGTTGCAATTCTCTCAACGCGCAATTGCGCGCGCGAAACGAGCGAAACGGCGCCCAATTGTTGACTTGCACTTTTTGTGTACTTGCGAAGACCCGTTTAGCTCAATGACCCGAAATATTTTCTTTTTCTTTTTTATTGATAGGGCGAACCGACCGATCGTATTTTTTCTTCTGCGAGAAAAAAAAAATTAGCGAATTCCGTGTTTACGCGAAGGAATGAAAGAAAATACTTCGTTGATTGGTAAGATCGTCGATACAGTATCGATGCAAAAACGAGAGCAAAGTTAAAAAAAATTGATTCCTCAGTGCCTCTGAGAACATTTGCAAAGTAGGGTGAAGAATACCGCTCAATATTCGGAGTGTTGTTTAATTTAGCAATGATGAGACTGATCTTTTTCATTAAAATTTTACGTTATTTTTCTTTCCTTTTTTTCGTATTTTTCTGTGTGGTTGGGTTTATGGAAAGATCGTGTTGTATTGCCAGCAGCACCAACAAACACCTCGGCATCGACGACCTCGGCTTCAGGAGTGTCTCCGTCGCCACTGCTTAACGACCCGACAGTTCAAAAGGCCCTCGATAGTCTGTTGCAAGGAAACTTGTTGAAAAGCATCGGGGACTCACAACCGGCGCCGGCACCCGCGCCCCTTTTTGCTGCTTTTCCCCATATCGGTCGTTTGTAAACGATACCCAATTTTTTTTACTTTTCCGAATTCTCTCGTCGAATAGTTCGGAAATTTGTCTGATCTTTCCGATGACACGGAAAAATGATATCTTGACAATTTCTTCGTTCACGTTAGATAGAGAAACGTAGACGACGATTATTTGGCCCTCGCTAGGACTTGATTTTTCGGGTCCGTCTATCTGTCATTTTGTTATCTGCGAGTACGTTACTTTACGGTATTCAAATATACATCAACGTACGGGATGAATTGCGATGATAGATTACGTGATAGAGATGTTTTCATTACATGAAAATTGGACTAGTTAATTAATAATAGTTTTTGAATAATTAATCATCGATAACTGTCCATCCATTTTTCTTCTTTCCGCACACTTTTCATCATTGTTCTATCAGAACGTTAGATTAAAGCTTTTTCTTCATATCGGTGGCTTGTATCGCGAGAAGGCAGTAAACGATCCTTGAGCCAACACATATTTCCATTTCTTACCTCAGTTAACCTAGGCGATTATCGGTTTAAAAAAAAAATATATATATATATATATATATATGCATATATATGTGCGTGTGCCTGGGAGGGTGCATGTACGAATGTATGTGTATATAAATATGAATATATATATATGTATATCGCTTTGTCGAAGAGCCGAAATTTTATACTGATTAATTTTATCAGCTATACTTTCTCCTGTCACTCAATATCGACTATGACGTGTAATAAATTTAATAAAGCGGGAATACTCGTCAGGAGACCGTAACGTCTGCTCGTGCCTTCCTCCTTAACCGCTGCGAACGTTCAGACGCGCTGTCAGGACCTAAGGATCTGAAAAGTGAAATGAAACGCGTATCTTCGGGTGAACCAGTGCTACTGCCGATTACTCGCGGTGCTTTCAGAGAAAGAAAAAACGAGTTATACTTGAATTAGGCGAAGCAAGGAAAAAAGCGTGTTATCGGAAAAGAAAATTGTACATAGCGAACGAAGCGATACGAGCAAAAACCAGCGGGACAATCATACAAAAGCTCGTGAACTAAAAAAATAGCAGGTAAGCATACGAAAACGCTACTTGAACATTTTACCGAGATAATAACTCTTTAGGTACTGAACAGCGAAGAGTATCTCTTCGCATGGCTGCTTTGTCGCACCGTGCAATATCTCGATAACCGTTTTCACTGCGTCGACGTCATATTTATCTTGCAATAATCTCTCCCTGTACGGTTCCAGTTTATCGATCAAAGCCTTGTTCTTGGAAATCGAGCCGATGTGGTGCTTCAGGATATCGGCGTAATTCGGCCAATCGTCGACACAAGCTGGACACTGACAAGCGAAGTAATATTGTTCCATGAGTTTGGCTTTGCGCTCGTTCAATTTCATTGTAGCGTAGTCCGCGCCGTAACCCGTAAATATCTGATCACCAGCGCGAATCGGCTCCTGCGCTCTGGTCAACATCCTCAAGCCTTCGAAATGCCTAAACGTATTTGCCGCACACGCGTGATTGTACAGGCTGTGGACGACGTAGAGTCCTGAACCAGACTTCACACCCGGATCCAGTTGCATCTGAAATATTTCATTCGCGACGGAAGAACAGTATTGTTTTTTGAAGAAACGTGAATATTGAAAGAGGGGACTGAGGCTTCTTCACGTTTCGCGTAGAATATCGAAAACAGACTCGTACCGAAAAACAGTTTGAAGAAACCACGAGACAAGCCCTGAACATGATGCTACCGCAGAATCGAAGATCGCTAAGTTCATCGATGTTTGTCAGCTCGGTCGCGTCGTACTTCTTGCCGAAAAAGTCACTCTGGGTGGCGAGAAGAAGAGTTGTGAAAGCTGATATACAAGCAAAGGCACATACACCGACCAACGGTCTCGACGTCACGTTCGTCGCCAGACTAAGCGCTGATCGTGCACTTCTGCTGTCGAGGATCCCTTCATCCGTGAAACCTGCGGTTCTTGGGTCTGTGAAGGTTCAAAGGAACGAAAAGGTAAACTACCAACTAAGGTGCGCATCGATCGTGCTTTGTCAAGAAAAAGTTTGATTCTATGATTTTCGATTAAAGTAACGGATTCATTATTCATTACTCTATAAATAAATAAAGTAATGAATTCATAATTCATTGCTTTACGCATCTTTTGATTCTTTGATACCTAATATTTTATTAGCAGAAACTTGCCTGGAAGGGGTTCAGTCATTTTTAAGTCTTCCCGCAACTCGTTAATTTGTTTGCCCCTTTCTGTTACCGTCAACACAAATCTCATGATCTTCATTATCATCAACGTTCGTACTCTCTCTTCGTCAACGTCCAGCAGATTGAAGAGTACCGATAATATAGGACATTCGATACGATGGGCCATTTCCCAACTGGCCTTCCGACATTCTTTGGAGCAATATAGCACCAATGGACACTTTGGGCATGGTATCAAATTGTAACATCTTTCGAGACAGTGATGACAGTGAGTGTAGAATCTAAGAAAAAACAGATGAAGTGTAAATGTTTCAGCCTAATGCAGAAATTACGGAAAAACATCGATTAGTGGCGCACTTTCAATTGCAGTTTCACAATCGAACGAATCATTCTGTTTGTTTGTTTGCTGACGTTGCGAGTTTGTACGAAAGATAAGTAAAAACAGTAGTAATCAATAGATGCGAAAGAAATGTCTCACTTGTCTTGATATAGAATCCACGAGTAAGGCTCTTCAGAAGTGATCAAATCACCCGGTCTGAAGTCCCGTGTAGCGACCAGGTGCCTCCCGTATATCCCGGAGTACGATATGCGAATACCATCACTGTTGGCCGGCGCTTCTTTACTCGGACCATATGCCAAAGCCATTACTTGGGGATCCAGCAAATGACGAGGTTTCGGTAATCTCCGAGTCGGCTCGTGTAATTTTAAATTATACATTAATCGTGCCTCACTCCCAGTCGATTTATTTTCAGTATTTTCTTCCAGCCCGTTCTTCTCGACTTTTTTAATCAGAGGACATTGCTTCATCTCCGAAATGTTCTCGGTTGTTTCCGAAGGACGTTCTTCAACTGGCTGTTGAGACGAGATCTCATTTGCATTTTCATCCGGACTTTCATTATTATTTTTCCCCGCGAATATTTTTTTTAATTCCGCGAGAGCCTTGAGTCCTCGTTCTTCCAATTTTCCACACTTTTCTTTCGGATAGCCCAACTCAAGAGCCGTGTCAATATCCATCACGCATTCTTTAAACATTCGCTTCCGGTATAACGCGGCCGATCGATTCGCATGAGCTTGAGCCATCAGCTCGTTAGTATCCGCGTAAGCGAGACTCTTCGTATAACTGGTAATTGCCGTCTCATCCTCTCCCGCAACAAAATATTGATTGCCTGAATCCGAGCATGTATTTTTATTGCTACGTTTGTATGTTACGTTGCAAAGAAACAGTCATGGAAATTTCTACAATTAATGTTCTTCAATTTATAGATTAAAAACACTTGGACGAAAATGCCAATCAAATTTTTGTTTACAATATTAAGAATCTCACCTTCTTCTCGATACCTGATCGAATCTTCTTCGTTCTTTGTATCTGGTTTCATGTCTGGCAGTGTCGATTTTACCATATTGAGAAGGATGTGCTTCACGAGAGCCTCGCTCTCCTTCTGTAGACCATAACCGATCTGCGCTTTCTTTTTTTGCTTCATGGACATTATCACCTCCGTAGCAATCTCCATCATGCTCTACTGATGTAACTTTCACTTGAAAACTAAAAGCGAATGCGAAATCGATTATTGAACTTCCGTGTCCAAATTCGCAATTCCTATACTTGTTCTCGCTTTGTGCAGAAAGGTAACGAGGTCGGTTTTATGAACCGAGAAACCTTTACGCGAGAACCGTATGAAGCGACAAAAATGATTGGCGTGTCTAAGGTCTAAAGCAGCGTGATTTTGAAAAATGAAATAATAAATTTTCGCAACCTCCTCCAGGATCACCACAGCTTTGAGTCGAATCGTATTCGTATTCGGATTGAAAAGTTCAAGTCCGGCCAAGCGAGTTGTATTTCGAGACTGGTCGGCTCTTCCGCGCATGGGCTGGCTATATACGCATTTTTTTTTCTTTTTCGAAGAGAGCTTCTAATTTGGCAGAGGCTCAGATACATTACAGTCTATTTAATACTCCCAATGGTAGCCGGAATGTGCAGGCGAGCTATTTATAACCCTTGTGATTAGAAAATTGACACTTCGAAATGCTACTTCGTATAATTAAAAGTTTTTCTGTGTTCACAACTTTAGTATGGGAAAACCGTGAAATGATAAAACCAGAAAAAGTACTCACACTCTCCGTTATCTTTTCAGAAACTCAAGGAAATGTGTACCTTTGCAATTGATTCTTTATGGCGAGCACATTTGTTTTACTATGCCATCGAAAAGTTAAAGACCACACGATATGATAATTACGTTAGGAAACATTAGTAAAACTTTAAAAAATCATATTAAATCTGATCTGGAATCTGAAATCATGGAAATCTTTGGAGATTAATCTGATTGGCCGAACTCATCTTTTTTATTTGATAAAAAATGGGAACAATAAATTGAGAGGTATTCGAAGCCTTCGCAAAATTGTTCATATATTTCGCATAAATGCACCTGATAAAGCTTATATTATTATTTTGAAATAGTTCATTGAGATCAATCGTCGTCTGCCTCTAAATTAATGTGGCTACCGAACTTGGCGTATAATTGGGTCTTCAAGTCACTCATTACAGCCTTGAGGTCGGTACACTTTTGCTCCAGGTGAAAAATTTCACTTAATTTCTTCTTCTTTAATGCCTCCAAACATTCCTGTAACAAGAGTTGAAAACGGTTACACGCACATTCCCACTGGTTATTTTACGCTGGTAATATTACGCAACTATAGAGTACCTGAGTTTTTCCAACGTCTTGATTCATAAAAACATCTCCGATATGATAGAATATTTTAATATCGTTATCTAACCACGATATCTCTTCGCAGGCATCCTCCAAATTTTTCATCTCATTCTGCAATGTAATTATCAAACATAAAAACGATGTTTTCTTTGCTCAATGTTTCCTATTACTTGTTTATTACTAGATCTAGTTTATTACTACACTAATGTTGTAATAAACTAGATATTGATATTATTTGTGGGTATATAATTGTGATCGTAGTTCCACTGTCAGTCTTTTTTGACATGCAAATCTTCCGCTCCTTTGACACACCAATCTGCTGTTTTTTCCAACCTTATCGAGTGGAAACATACTCGATGCAAAACACTTTAATTATATTTATTTGCTGTTCACTGGATAGTCAAAACTTTGAGGATCGAATTAGCACATTTGAAATTACTCACTAATTCGTATGTGAAATAAAAAAAAATTAATCGGTCAATTGATTTTGAATATTTCGTGATCGCTAAAAAATATTAATTCTCTCGTCGACAATAAATATTTATTGGAAGTAAAAATCGCGGAGTATTTCAAACGATATTGGGAGGATCTCATCGAGACCAAATATGGTCATGACTTGTAACGTCGTAAACGCTACCCTACCTCTTTTATGTTTAGCTCTTCTTTATAATCGTCCATTTGCGCGTTTTGTTTTGCGAAATTGTTTATTTTCTGTTGATCCTCGTAAGATATATGAACGTCAGAGTCCTGAAAATAAGTGAAAATAGGTTAAACTTGACGTTATTGTTATGGAAAATAAGATTTTATATTTGTGTAATCGATGTACTCACCGGCTGAAACGCAGTTTGGCCATTCTTATCGCTTGCCATTTCGTTATGCTTTTCTTGAAGCTATCTTCCTGTATAAAGCAATTTCGAACAATTATTTATCCGTACCAAAGACAGATGCAAGTGAAACACTGAGCACGACTTGTTGGGGTATTTGAGTGGTTACCCCAGTCACCGGGCGCGCTGGCTGTATCGGTGTGAATACAGCAACCATAGATTGAGTAGTTCTCCTGGACTAGGGGCCGTATTCACGGTCGCGTCTCACAATGTAAGGTTGCCCTGAGGCGAGCTCAAAATCTCGCCTCGAGGATTGCCTTGATGCAGAACTCAGATCTCTGCTTAACTAAGATTGAACTGATTCACAGACAAATCCTGAGATCATCCTGAGGCGATCTTACTGTGCAAGATGCACGGTCGATCCTGAAATGTCTCAAATGTTAACATAACCTCACTATAAAACAGACGGGATTTGTTAAGTCGACGATTTACACGTCTTGGGACGATCTCAGACCTCAGAAAGCAGTGTGGCGTGCTGTTTTTCATAAGATAAAAAACAGTTTTGTTGTGTAAGGTGTATGTAAAAACAGTTTTGTTATGTATAAAAATATAATAAACATTATTTACAACATGTCATTTCATACCATACAAGTTTTTCCGAATATTTCTTCCTTCAGTAAATATATATTCACCACCTTGCTGTTGCATTCGATACTGTATTGGGTCCATAAACAGAACAATTTATTGTAGCTGCCTGCTCTGTAACATCCTAAGACATCCTAGAGGGCTTATTTACAAAATCCTAGAGTGGACAAACCCCTTAAGACATTTAGCGGGCAACGCTCAGAACTTTTCACGTCACCCACTATTCATTCTTTTTCGCCTGTTCCTTCCTTTTTTTTATGTGTTATTTTTTATCGTGTGCCTTATCTGAACTTCCTTTATTTCTCGTCCTTCAGTTTTTCCCCCTACTTTTCGGCCACAGCCGGCTTCTCCGTCTGCATCACATTAGCCATGGCAATTCTGCATAGATATAGGGAAACTGCGGGAAACCCATACCAATACAGCCTGACCGTAATTCGCCTGCCAGCCACGGAACCAGTTTCATAAAAAGATGTCGTTTGCTACCAGCATTCAAACCTGAGGCCTTCCGAGTCGCTGGCAAGCACTACTAGGCCGCCTACTGTGAGCTCATGATTATTCGGCAACCGCCGATTTTTTGATATTATCAGAATTTCAACGTCGAAGTATCAATTTCCATCTAATTCATTGGTTTTCACGTTGGTAATTCAAGTTCCTCTCCAGACATACTGGTATTTACATTAAATAAGCATATTCCTGAAAAATATAAATCAAATGAATAGCGGTCTTTTTACATACAACGTATTTCTTAGAGAATCGATGTTGCAATTAACTATTCCATCTGTGCAGGTACTTCCATGATGTGATCGCTAGTTTACATTACCTTCAATAATGCCCATTAGTCGGTTGTTGCAACGCTGTATACAGTTTTTGAACCGTATATTTATTACAACGCTGTACAAAAAGCACATATAAACAAATATTACAATATAGATTATTTATTTTATACATAGTCACCTGTGTACACGGTAAATTTTTTTTTTTTTTTTCCCGAGTGGGAAACCGCCATCAACGATTATAAAATTGCATTCGCACACTACACGTTAGATTTATCAAATTTTGCGGTCTAATTCAACTAATATTTTTGCACAGAACAATTGTCAAACTTGCCGGTGTAACAATGATCGTATCTCAAATGTGAGATATACATTGGGTGGTTGTCATGAGCGGGAGCAAGGTGGGTGATTGATGAGTGTACTTGGCAAGAAAGTCATCTCCTTTTATTTTTTTTTAACGTTTTATCGTATACGACGAAATAAAATTAAAAACGAAACAAAAAGTGCCTCGCTCCTAATGGTACACACGCATTTACAAATTTTCCGTATACATTTAGATATATGCAATGTACTCACCGTGATTTTTATCGCCCATGTTTAGTGCAGATATTTTTATTATCATGAACCAACCTTCCTTCCGCTCTGCAGTGGATGTGTATGTGTGTGCGCGCGTGTGTATGTGTGTGTGTGTGTGTGTGTGTGTGTGTGTATGATGTGTGCGCATACATACTATGTATATTTCATAACCTACATCGCACACACTTTAAGATATTCATAATTTCGCGTAAATCACTCGACTTACACGTTTAAACTCTCGCCACACATAATACCTTTTTTTCCTCGATCTTTCTTCTTACCACAGAAGCCGAAAAAAATGGAAATAAAAAACATAAAATAAGCAATCATCAACTTAACGTTCTACGTGTTCTAAAAAATCAACAGCGTGGTGCAGATTGAACCGTATAATTTCTTCGAAATATACTCTGATCAACGTCGATGTTTTTTTTTTCTTCCGCGTATCGAAACAATCTCCAAATATATACGTAATATAAAAAATAGATTGTCACCAAATGAAACGTTAATGTTATTTACCTAAAACAAGAACATTGTGCAAAGTTCCTTATTTGAAGATGTTTTTTTCTCCTTTCAACAACTTCATCACTCTCTGTCTCTCGTAATACAAAGCAGAAGGCTAAAGAGAGAAAGGAAGGAATGGATTTTCCATGAAAAAGGTAAATAGAAGCGGAATTCGTGTATCATTGTTTCATCGCCTCGCAGAAGTTCATTTTCGCGGTACTATTTCGCGACACTACACTACTTTCTTTTTTTCTCTTTCGTGTGGTCTTTTTACGAAGTAATAATCTTAATATCTATTCGTGCGCATTTCTTTCCCTGCGTCATTTACTCATCGCACTGGTAATATGTTGTCCTGTAAAATAATAATTCGGGACTGCTAATAATACGTTAGACAAGGATGGAAGAAAGAAAAAACCAAGTGCATAAAGATGGGAATAAAAAAGAAACAGAATAATTGTTCACGACTTGCCTTGCAAACTCTTTAAGGCAAAATGATTTTTGGTTCTATGAAAATTGTTCAATGGAAGTAAACAAAGAGAAAAAAGTAAACAAAAAAAACGGAAACAAAGAAAACAAAAACACGGTATTTACCGTTGCTTGTCCACGTTCCGACGCGACCATCTTCTACCGCTCTCGTGTGTTGTCAAGGTATAGCGTTTAGTGTGCGTCGGGTTAGTCCTGAGCTCACGCGCTTCTGATGATTTGGCTTTTTTAACTTTTTCCATAAATTTTGATATCAGCTCAGGACAATTGAGATTTTCTTCAGGTTCCCATGTGTCGTCATTCGCGTTGAAACCCTTCCATCTAATTAGGAATTCACGCTCCTTATTCTTTTTGAAATGAACTTCTATGATTTTTTCAACCTCGAATTCCTTCTCGTCATTCACGCTGTGTTCTTCGTCTTCTTTTTTCTCATTCTGACTTTGTTTATCTGAAAAAAAAAGAACGTATGTAAAGTCGATTGCGCAAATGTGTTGTTTTTCTTTTAAGAACAAGTTTAAAACCATTTATATTTATCTTTTAGCGAAAGATTTTAAATATTCACTTTTATCTTTTCGGGTTGCTGTCTTCTTGGTTTTCTTGGACTTGGTCGGAGTTTTAGTCTCAGGTGTGTTGTCATCGTTCTTATTCTCATTCTCCTCGGACGCGTTTTCTTCCTCTCGTTTTTCCTCCTCGTCGGTCAAGAAATTTTCTATCAATTTGGGACAATTCAGATCCTTCTCCAGTTCCCAGGTGTCAGATTCCTCGCTGTAACCCTTCCAGCGAACTAGGAATTGACGACGACCCTTTATAGTCCTGTGGGCGACAATTTTTTCCACCTACGATATTTCAATGGAAAAACCAAAAGTTACAAACAACTATAGCACTATCCCCACTGATCACAAAGCACAATCTGAACAATTGCAACCAACAATTGCAAATAGGTATGTAATAAAAAAAACCATTATGGTAGCTTGACCAATTTCACAAGACAACTTCTCTTTTAATGTAGATTATGAATAAATTGCAAAAAAGAGCTAACGTAAATCATACGAAGGCAGTGACTAAAATTGAAAATATGATAGGGTGAGTCTTCTGGAGCTTAAAAAAAAAAACTTTTTTTTTTGGTTAGTTTGAAAAGCGATTCTTTTAGTTTGTGTTTAGATCGTATTCACTTGAAAATCACCTCAAATTCATTATCGTTATCCTGAGAGCTAGAAGCGGCGGCTTTCTGTTTTTCCTTCTTGCGCTTTTTGGCGGTACTTTTTCCGTCGTTGCCATTCTCCTGCTCCGGAATGGGCGTCGCATCGAGCTCAACCCCAGTTTGTTCCTCGCTCGTTTCGGTGTCATTTTTAGCGGCTCCCGTATCCGAATTCGTAACTAACGATGCTCCGTCCTCATCGCGTTTTGAACGTCCGCGCGATCTTTTTTTACCGTTGGGCGTTGCTTTAACAGCAGTTTCATCGGTCTCGGTATTATGAACGCCATCGGTATTAACATTATCGTTCAACGTACCACCACTTCCGCCGCCATTTTCTCCAGAGTCTGCGTCGCTTGATGTCTCGGATTTCCTTCGTTTGCCACCTTTCGCTCCGAGCCGCCGCATTTTTTTTTTATCGGGCGATTCGTCAAATGTACGGGGTCGTCGGCTCTCCGCGTATGCACGCAGAACTCACGACTCACACACAAATTTCGTATAAAACTTCACAAATCTCTATTTTTGTCTTTTAAAGATTCACCTCTGGCTCACTAGTTTAATTTTTTAGATGACGCGTTCGTCTCCAACCGGCTTTACGCGAGCCCCTATCGCGTTGCACCGATAAACAGCAACGCACTGGCTCCCTCTCTTCTTCATGAAATTTTTGACATACCACTAGCACGCCGAAATTTTTATCTTTCTTCGCTAGCTGGGCTATCACCGTTCGGCGGGACGTTGATCCAATTATTGTAATATATGCTCTTTATATATGCCCTGGCTCTCTGTTGGTACGTGCATATGAAGTACGGCAATGTATTGCGACGTTGCCACACGAACGAATACTCGTTGCCAGTTATTCGTCTCGACGCTTGTAAACAAAAGGAAGTTGAAACGTAGCAGCGAGCCGCGAACGATGTATTTCTTCGCACTAACGAGAGTAGCATGCTATGTATCGTTGCAGATCATAAGGGAAGTTCGATGCGCCACGTAACACTTGTCTAAAGTACTATGCTCATGTGCAGCGACGCTTTTGGACCAACTGAATGTCCGGATTCCAGCGTTCACCAATGGCACAACGACGCTGAACAAAGCGCGATCTTCAACGGACATCCGTTTAAGTTAATCATTCCATTTCTACATTGAATTTCCATTTTAATCCTGTAATTTATTCCGTGTTTTTCTGGACATCGACCTCTTGAGGCCCAAAATGACAGGATCTGAATTGATGATAGTTGAAGAACATTTGTACAATAAAAACAATTTTCGCTGCATTCCAATGCAAGATTAAGAGCATTCTTTCAGCTTCAACAAAACTCATCGCCTTTAAAACTTTTCTTTAAAATACAGAATATGACAAAAAAATACTTTCACTTCCGGAAAACAACTCCCGACTCGCAGTGTTGTTTCTTCGGCGGGTTACTCTAGCAACGCAATTTGTTTGGCAATGGTTACTATCTATCTCTTCCGTAACATTGGAAGATCTTTTCTATAAAACATATTTGCGAATTCGACAAAAGTACAATTGTTGCAGCATAATGGCCAAATCCGTTTCCGTGTATGAAAAACCGACATCGAACATCGGTTGGTAATCCATACTGCAGAGAAGAATGAAATGATAGTGATGAAATTAAAATTTCGTTAAAAGGACTCAGTGATTGGTACGCCAAGCAATGGGAGTTGCAATCGGCAGCTGCAACGAGAAGATCAGAAGCCTTCCAGTTGCGAAACACTGGAAGACTCGTTCGCAATGAGACCCAGATTAGAACCGAATGGGATACCTACATGAACAACACAAGACTGGCTGATAGGCAAGTTGATCAGAGTTTTTATTTGACTAAAGTTATTTCATTCGAGTCGATTGTGGTGAGCCAAAGCACTCAATGTTGTCTCTTCATTTTTCTTCCCATAAGGAATATTTCATATTAGTGAAAATACATATTTCCAAACTAATGCTAATTCGTGAGATATTTCAGAATCACGGCATTGACACGGTGGTGCGACATTTGGAAAGGTTTGTTGGATCGGATCGCATCAGAGACAGATCTTCTCAGAGCAGAGCGATCAGAAGTGGCAAAAGCACTGGAGATTCTGAATACTCATATGCAAATAACAGCGCAGTGTATTTCAATGAGAGATTGTCGAAGAGATACAGAACTCACTCATGACGAACCTGACAAGGAGTTGAAGAAGGAGCTCTGCATCGTTGAGTCTGTTAAAAACTTGTTGACCGACAGGTGGGTTTTTGAGAATTATATGCGTGAGAAGGAAAACCTGTAAAATCGGACAATTTAATAATTTACAGAGTACAGGCAGCATGGGAAAAGTTGAATAAAATTGAGGAAGTTCGATTCAAAGTCAATCTTGACTTGGACGATAAAAACGCAGCGATTGACATCGAGAAGGAAAATCTTCAATTGAATCGAAATTCTGCGAGTATCAGTTACAAGCCTAACTCTTTAAGAATTCCGAAAAGGTATGGATATTCATAGAAAGATTGTGTAAACAGGGGGTATTTGTTTGACGTTTAAAAAGATAAAAAGAGACCATTCACTAACAATTGCATGCAATATATTTCAATTAGTCTATAAATTGCATCAAATCCGAATGCTGATTTAGTTTACAATTCGAAGGGCATCTCCGTACGATACTTGGTTGGAACATTGTCAACACACGCAACTATTAGCCGACAACGAACTCAGCGATTCGTATACTTTCCGCGAGTCCATGCACGTGACCCAAGAGAGAGCTAGCAACGATATAAGGGCACAGCAGGATGTTACTGACTTTGCACTGCGACGACGAATTTATGAAACACAAAAAGCGAGAAACGAGCTTGCCTGGCAGAAGCTGAAGGTAAAAACAAGCTGCTTGGTTTTCACAATTTCAACTTCTAGGCAGGTATTCAGAAATTTCTGAAGGATTCATCTGATAATAATAAGCTATAGCAAGCCGATAAACGTTTCCTCATACGATACCAGTAGTTTCGGAGAAAAATCGGAAATAGTCACCCGTGTCTCAAATCACCTCAAACTTCTCGAATCAACAGATGCAGAAGGAAATGGAATCGCTACAGAAAGAACAGTCCAAATTAGAAGATGCTCTTATGGAGAAAACGAACGCAGTCAAGTGTGTTGAAACCAGACTGGAAAATCGGACTTATCGCTCCGGCTACGAACTTTGTCGTGACGAAACAGAAGATGGACTGAAGAATGAAGTTCTCCAGTTGCGGCAGACCAAGGAGGATCTGACGATTGCTATTGATTCTGCAAAGTTAGCCAAACTCAATATTCTAAATATTGCGCATCAATTATAATTATTTTTTTTACTTATACGACAATGCGGATGTTTATTCTTAATTAGTACGGTAACCTGGGTAGTACCGAATTATCGGTATCGATCGCAAAATCCCTAGGAATATTTTGAAGCCAGCATTTTTGCGAGAATACGTCAAAGAAACATTGAGCATACCTTTTCCATTTCAGGACTTCGTACAACTCTCTGGAAGCCCTTTTGATTCGCATTGATCGTAATTTGGACGACAAGGAACACGCACTCATGACCGACATAAAGTGTTTGGACATGCGATCGACTCTAAAGTCGGGTGATCGTGCGAAATTAACTGACGAGACTGATCGGAACATCGTACTGACGCGTATGGAACAGGAAATACCTCTGCAGATGAACCGAACCCACATTTAATGATTCGACTGGAAGAGCGGTGGTGGATCCAATGCAAAAAGTCAACTGTCATGAAACGTTCGATATTTAGAATACGGAAATTCTCGTCGTCCCAACGTTTCCGGAGTCGTTTATGGTTGGTTGCAAAGAATATTTAGTTGGTTGCAAACATGGATAAGGAAAAGCAATAAAATGATGTCTCATCAGACATTTCTTCTTTTTGCTGTCGGACATCGTTTTCTCCTTCGTATATTTGTTCACATTCGTGCCGTGTTTCGGAGATTCTTTCACACAATCGTCGGAATTGTTTCGGGATTTGCTTTCAAGAGACTGTACTCTGCGACAAAGACATCCGATAAGGCTGGTTCGAGGGTCGTTACTGCGCGCCTGTGAAGATCCACGATTCTTTGCGAATCTCCGTATCTCATCTCGAACGACACGTAATCGATCCAAACGTCCGTGTTGGTTGAGCCAAATTCAAAAGTTGCCATCTCGTGGGGTCGTCTCGCATTTTTCACCGATATTTCCGGTTGTAGCAGTTCCAATTTTGCCATTTTTTTATGAACTTCGAGGCAAGTTGGGGGCTGTAGACAAACATCATTGTAGATTTGCCGAGCAGCTTCGATACCTGTAACGACACATCAGAGTCAAACTTTTTCGAGGAAATTCAATAATAAGAATTTCAGAAGTATCGTTGTCGTTTGAAACCTTTGGTGAGTAGGGCCCACTCTATGTACGCAGGTTTCATCTCCTTTGCGATACACGGATCAGCTTTCATGGCGGCGCGAAAAATATCTTCAACCTTTTCTGGATTTTTTGCCTGCGCGTCCACCAGTCTCATTCTCCAAAGAGATAAGCCTTTTCCCCCAAGAATTTCGGTTGCTTTCGTGAATTCTGCTATCGCCTCATCATCGCGTCCCGACGTGAAAAGATACGAGAGCTTAGCGTGCCAAAGATTGACACTCGACGGTGAGCCTTCGGTGGCCCAGGTCAGTACTTCGTACAGACGCTTCTGGCTATTAGCGTCCTTTTTGTCCTTGTTCAACATTTCGATCTGCGAAAAAAAGGTCAGTTCCTTGGTTTATCGCTACAGTTATTCTTTCTTAGTGGGGTCGAGATTGAAAAATAATAATTTTTGATTATTTTCCGATCAAAAGGGAACTGATCTCCGATTAACATTGATATGACTCACCCAGTGGATATAATATTTTTCGCGTAATTTTTTCGCTTGATGTGCCAGTATGAGAGCGGTTTTTAATAATTTTTTCTTATAATTCGGCAATACGCTCGAATCATGATTTATTTCTATTAAACAATCAATGAAAAATGACCACATTTCTTCGGTCTTGATTCTTTTCACAGCTGTGAGATAAACTTCGTTGCAAGCGCCGATTCGATCCCGCATTGACGGTGGCTCGTTGTCGATTTCCATTGCAAGATCTGAATCAGTTGGCTGTGGCAAACCTTCTAACTCTCGTCGAGCCATTGTATCCCACATTAAAGGCTTATTGGAGAACTCTTCAATTATGTCGCTATAGCAGAACATGCATGTAGTATGAGCATGAATCCTCAGTGAGTAAATGTGAAGATATTAAGAAAAAAGCAGTAATGTTGATATCCAAGAGTAATGCTGTTTGCATACCACAGTTATATATAGAAAAGAAAGTGTATCATGCATACCTAACGATTGTATTTTGTAGTTTTTCCGTGTTATCGTATCCTTTGGCAATATTCAACAACTCCACGATGAATTTTACGTCATTGACCCGTCTTAATGCTTGCTTGTAAATAACTAGCGCTCTCTTGTGCCCTATAGGCATTTCATTCCCAACTGCATTAGCCGTTGCATGTTCATCTTTGTCATCCTTATCACTTTCGTTACTCTTACTGGCCATGTTCAATTCTAGCCGGAACGCATCGCTCAGAAGCAATTGTGAATCGGGATGGTGGTGCAGACCTCTGAGTAAGACTTGACGAGCGTTCTGAATATTCTTGCTCTCTTCTATCTCCCAACGTGCAATTATGTGCCAACACTTTGGTTTGTCTTGATGAATCTGCAGCATTTTGCCAATCATACGACTGACAGAGTTGTGAAATTTCTGAAAAATGGCAATTGTTTATACTTAACTCATTTGTATCGTAACTTGAAAAGCGACTTATCGTACTTACCACATGCTTACAAAATTTCATATAAGACAGCCAAAACCGAATGTCATCCTGGAATCTTGATATCGCTTGCTTGTAGAGTCTGTTGACCTTGTTTGCTATCGCATAATCGATGTCCGACTTTTTTTGGGTAATGCCAAATTTCTAAAAGTTTGTTTCAATCTTTAGAAAAAACTTGTCGTTTGACACATTTGGAAAAATAATGTTTTTACCTCTCGTCGTTGCTTAACGAGTCTCAGGAGATCCATCTCGTACTGTATGTACCGCAGGTAATCCTCTTTGCACTTTGTATGTCTCTGGACTTTGTATTCGTACTCCTTGCGCTTCTTGGCGATACCCCTAACACGAGTGGAATTATCAAAGCTAATTATAGGCAATGAATTATTGCAGAACGAGGTCAACAATAATATAGTTAAACACACAAAAATTTCAACTGAACTGCGTTCGAAAAATGTTTTCAGGTAAATTTTCATTCCCTCATTTCAGACTATGATACGTCGGGAGTGCCTTAACCTGTACTTACCGAATTTCCATTTTATCGAACAATTTGATTCGCTCCATTTGTTCGAGTTCAGGAATCATATCCTCACATCTTTTCTCTACGAATTCCGCCATTTCGTACGATTATTTCGAAACAGTTATTCACTAAAATTCGCGACAATATTTCGCGGATTACAAAACAAGACGCATACGACTTGGAATGAAGTTTCAGAGCACACGTTGATTTCATACATGAGGAGTCCAGTTCCGCCTTCTGCCTATGGATGGCGGTTTTAGGTATCGGAAATGTCCACATCTGTCTTACGAACTGTAAATCGTGTATAAGTATCTACACCGCGCATTATCTTGACCAAGCTATGTGGGTGTATTCGGCGATTAAACTTTGACTGTTGAATTCTTTTCAACGTTACCGTTTATGAATCATTCCTATTTTATTGGGGAATCAATTGAAACGTTTTGAGGCTAGTTCAGTGGAAGAAATACGTAGGTAGTTATCGGTAAATAAAGACTCAACTGTCGGTAAGTTAGTATTTATAATATAACGCTTATTCAACTATTATTTCTTCAAATCTCGCAAACATTTCGATGTTGTGACAATCGACCATAAATTATCCGCGAATAATTTAGAAAAGAAAATGAACAAGTTGCAGTTCCCAAGAAAATTGCGAACGCTAGGATTCTACTCAACAGTTCCACAAATCATTGGGTATCTGATCGGTGTGACACTTGGCATTATATGAACACGTGCGAAACACGCCTGATGATCGGTCAAACGGACATCTTTATTTATCGTAGAAACTATTGTAAAATAGTTGCAATTTACATTATACAAAATCGGCGACTAAAAGTCGATACATTTCGAGACTACACGATAGGGGTTGTAGACAGTAATATCTACCGACAGGTGAAAAACGGGCGAGGCGCGAAATGGGGCAAGGGAATTAGAACATCACGACTGAAAATTCGATCGTGCCTCAATGACATTACATATCGAATAACAAAATAATAAAGTATAATACTCGACGCTGCATACATATGACGAGGGTCTTTGGATATCGTTTAAACGCTTGTCAAAGCTGTGCCATTTCATAGGTTAATTCTTTCAGACTTAACTTAATCTAAAAAATTATCTATGTATGAAATGCATGTAAAAAGAACTTTAGCTATTTAGCGTTACTAACTGAATATTAGTATTTCAGTCTAATATGTTCATGGAATTGCAGATCACTGTCCTGTTCGAAAGTAAACAATCATTCAAAATATTTGGTCAATAAAATAGCTACTAAACCGCTGCAACCTTGTAAAATTGTTAAATCGTACCAAGATTTTGCAAATCATTTGACATTTTGAATAAAAAAAAAATACTCCTCAACACTATCCGCTTTTCTCTCCGGTACGAATGAATATAGAGTTTTGAAAAGTGACGATTTGCTTTCAGAAGCGTTGATGACGCCAGTGCGCCTCGAGATTATCATTCATAATTAATTCCTAACGAGTTAAAAAAAATGTTTTCTCGTTTCGATTCACGCACGTTTGCTCGCGTTCAGCTTTGGGGACGGTTATTCCTTCACTAGGGAACGTATGGGAGAAAGACACGATTCACGGAATCCCGCCACTTCATGTCTGCGAATGTTCGAGTTTGTAGACATCGTGATAGGCGTTTCGTATGAGAGCATACGGGAAACAGCTTTCGAGGAGGTCCATCGTTAAGAAGGGTGATTCCTGCACTATCTGGTCAAGCAGCAGATAGACGGATTCCCGATTTCTCGTAGCCTCTTTATCCGCTTCTTGACCCAATCGTAGAAGACTCGAAGAAGCGAGGGCTAAAAACTCTTTCATTCTGTCCTCTATATCGTTCTGCCCGCAAATTGTAAAGAGCGCACCGAATATATTATTGATAGCGGTTGCCATGCAATGAATATTGTTGGAGTGTCCCTCGAGAGAGGCTCGATAAAACGAGTTCTCGTTACGCGCTAATTTCGGTATGGAAACAGCAACGAAAACCATGAGGAGACAAACCAGCAAGTGTTCGTCCTCATCGACTTCGGCTTTTTGTGTTCTCAGGGCGGCGGTCAAAGTAGGATCGACTTTGCAAGTTAGCCCAGCGGCGGACGCCATTTCGGAAACAACGCGCATCGGGTCGCCCGAAGGCAGATGGTGTCTTATATCGAGTATGGAACTCAGAAGAAAAGGTATTCTCTCCTCGAGTACATCGACCAATGCCGATTGTGACAACTGTCGGAAGCTCAAAATTACTCCGATTATCGTAACACGTTGAAGCACATTGTCGACGTGTTGAAGCCTCTTAAATTGTTCTTTCATCACTTCGGGCTTGTCAAAGTTTGTTCTTAGCGCGACAAGAACGTCTTTGTTGCCGAAGACGAGTTTCTTCAATTCCTGCACTTGGCTGGAGATGTGCCACATAAGTGTCTCGTTGAGCATCTTCATGCCGTAAGGTCCGATCAACTCGGCGAGAGCGCGAAGTTCGTTGATGTCGGAAAACTCTTCGGCGTTGAAAGGTATCGAGCTCTCGGCGGATAGACTGACGAAGGCCCGCTGATTCGCCGAATAGCAGATATTACCAGCGCTCACTCGTCTCAACAGCACCTCCGAGTACCATTGAGTGTACAATGCAGCTATCGTCTTGTCCCCGTGACTGTCCAAAGATTGCGTCTGTTGGAGCAGAGCATTGTTAAACACTCGCGTTATATCGATGTGGACATAGTTTTCAACAGTTTGCAAAACGTTCATGTAGGCGCGAACGCTGACGAACAACTCCGACGGTTTGGCTATCTCGCTCGATTCTGGCGAAAACATCACCATACCAACGAGAGCCCTCGCGAATCTCGTCTCAAGGTGCTGATGAAGATATTCCCTCGGCGCGAACGTGTACTCCCAAACATTGATCGTTGGACAATAATTTATCGCGTAACACAATTCTGTAAGTGCCATATGGAGCTTGTCCATGGTAGTCAAAACTTCTCGGGTCTTGCGATAACTCTCTATACCAGGTTTGTGTATCTCAATCGTATTTTTCTTATTCTTGTCCTTTTTTTTGCGATTGACAACCTGGGATATTAGTTGAGCGCAATACTTTGGAAGTAAGCTGTCGCTCATGTTGCACTGCTGATCGCATATCGCGGTTATAATATTCTTCGCTTCTTTCGCCATTTCGTCGAGAAACATATTGACAACGGATAAACTTCTCTCGCGTATGTGATGACGTTCCTCCGGGCAAAGCTCGTGGGTACAACTCTGGAAGTGACTGCACAGCAGAGGAAAAGCCACGATGTACCGATTCTGGGCCGGAAATTCGAGACACATGTGGAACTGATCCTCAAATATTTTACTGTAGAAGCAAAATATCGACAAGTCTGACGTGTCGACAAGCATCTCGTCAAGATTATCCACCATCTTTGTGTGGAATATCACGGTATCCATGAAAGCGGCGAGTTCACGATTGTCGACGAGATTCATGCTCGATTTCGCTATCGACAAGTACGCCTGCAAACGAAACCAATCCAGCCGAAAAGCACGGAAATCGAATATCTCGTTTTCCTCTACTTGCTTGACGTTAACACTCGCGATTGCCGAGCACAGATCGCTGAGAATTGCGCCCTCCTCCTCGGGACATACCGGCAAGTTTTGTATCATCTGATGAAGCGAGGGTGCATCAAAACCTGACAAGAATTGCACGTAATATCGCTGTAGTACTTGGGAATATTTGCGCACGAGAGCTCGCAACTCCTCGCAGTGGAAGAGCAGTTCGGGCAGTTGACGATCGACCAGATCTTCACTAGCTTTGCCCTTTGCTTTGCCTTGAGAGGGTGGATTGTCGCCGTGTCTGAGGAGCCACAGAACTTCATCGCGCGCGTGCGAAAGACCCATTAAGACCAGTAGAGCCTTGGGACCCAAAAGCCCTGGCTGATCCGTCATTATCAAACCCAGTTCTTTCAAGGCTGTGCGCAGAAATTTTCTCCTTTCTCTGTGCCTATAGCCTGCCTTCTGTACAGCTTGATTATAACAATCCTTCACTTCCGAGACTCGTTTTCCATAACCTTTGATTCCCTCGAAAAAAGCCTGCACGTACTGGTGTATATAAATGACTTCGTCACGAAAGAGCGCCAATACCCAACCTGACTCTAGAGCTGTGGTCCACAATTTGTTGGGTTGTTCCTGGTTGAGCAGGTAGTGACAGAGAGTAAAACCAAGAATAATCCAACGTTCGATCCTGTCGAGACTCAGAGTTTCACAAGACATCGTCTCTGTTGCAGCAGCCTTCAGTATCTGTCCCGGACTCCCGACGAGACTCAATTTTTGATCGGCGCGCCAAGTGTCCGCTGACAAATTCCTTCCTGGATAAACAGGCCATAATGAGGCAAGAGCGTTTCTCAGGAGTTTCGAATGCGGGACAAATTCCTCCGAGAGTTTCTTCAATGGAGCATCATAATCCATGATCATCTGACCAAGCCGAGGAAAACTCGGATCAGACTGGCTGTGCACCATTTCGTGAGCGGCGTTGAAGAGCCCCAAAACAGCCTTACGATCCTCCACTTTGGAGAGCAAGATCATCAGACTCACGTATGTTACGACCAGGTCCAGATACGACTTTGTTAGATCAAAATTTATCGTTATGTCCATATGCACACCACAGGCATCCATCGTTGTGAGTAATTCACAAACATTGTCCTTGAAGTCTAGAAGATCGACAAAAGTATAATAGTAAAGAGAGAGTGATTTGATTATTTCATTGCGAAGGTTCGTTATTGTCGGCAGGCCTTTTGTGTCGATGTTGGGAAACTTTCTGACTATCGACTTGATGGACGATTCCAGAGTCTTGTCGGACAGGAAGCCTGGCTTCGATTTGGCATCTCCGCACGCCTTTTTTATATTGTAGATACGTGTCAACATTCCGATGCCACGATCGTTCAGGATAGTCAATTTCTCTGCCAACTTTTGTTGGCTCGGAACTATGGGGCGTGCCATTCTCAGGCTGCTCTCTCTTTGTCGCTACAGAACTCTATCTTCACTGTTCAATGAGACATCCTTGTAGAGCTTGTTTTGACCCCACCCTTGATCGCCCGAGAGTCCGCCACCTCTTTCGATCGTGCCTGAGCGTTATCTGGAAAAACATAATCGAACGTGATTTCAGTGAGCAGTTGCTCTTCACCATCAAGAAACGTCACCGCACTCGCACTTATTGCAATTGTTACATTTTTCGGGACCGGATAGTGCCATGAGCCAAGTTAAAATGGAGAATGACAACTCGGCCGTCACCAGCGATGAAAACACTTTATCAACGCGATAAACCCTCGTTTTTTTAAACCTATTCTTAAGTTTGACAAAGTTCAGATTTTACTGTACCAATTGATCTATCGTAAACTCAAAAGTTGCGAAGAAAGTTGCCTAAAATTGACGGCATTTGGAGAGGGGAGGTAAAAAGCGTAACTGAGGTCTGAATACTATGAAGGTAGCTTTATGTTTTTATCTCTTTTACGGCGGTATTACCGTCTTGAA
Source organism: Ophioninae sp. A BG-2022a (assembly GCA_030523105.1). Taxonomy (NCBI): domain Eukaryota; kingdom Metazoa; phylum Arthropoda; class Insecta; order Hymenoptera; family Ichneumonidae; species Ophioninae sp. A BG-2022a. The sequence continues at coordinate 64,337 of JAPYZI010000050.1, forward strand.
TCGACAAAGTCACGCCTGACTCGTTGCTCGCGTACGCATCTGGGAACTTCGGTGTTTTTCAATGGTGGGGTGTGTCACGGCGAGTCAACCACACGCTCGTCATTACTAGAGGGGCGGAGTTCCCAGTGTTTCAACGCGTTCCCAAAATTGTGACAGATATGGGTGGCGCTGCCGTCGATCGAAGCCGGCATCATGTGCCTGTAAAAGCCTTATATATATATATTGTATATACAACACATCAACCTTTTTCGTCACGTAAATTATTGCTAAATTCGTAATTTCCATTACACATGATTATTTGATAAAGCTGCCAGCTTTATCTCTGGAATAAAAATCGTTAAACAAAAATAACTGGCCATCAATTTTTTACCGATTGATTGGTTCTTTTATCGCCCCTTTCTCCACACCCATTACGTCTCGAACAAACCTCGCTAACCCATTTTGTCCGCGAAGAATGAAGCACATCATAAATGTAAAATGTATGCTTTATTTAATTCTTTACAGTGTTTTTCCTCTTCATTTTATAATCACATTAACGTAGCACAAAAGAGATTCACAATCATATTTTTTATTTATTAATTATTTATTAACAATATCCTTAAACACGCCATGTCCTAACCATTCGGAGTTGGGGGATCAACGGTGAAATGTGAAAGTAGATTCCGCTGTGTTCGGGCGATTGGTCTGTATGCGCAATAGAAAAGGGTTTTCATGCGTCAACACGTTGCCCTCTTACTGTGAGTTTGCGAAAACAAGACAAAAGATGAACAACGTAAGATACGAAGGGGTAGTAAGCAAAGGCCACTTCGTGTTTTACGATATCCATATAACACGTTACTTCTCATGCCATCGAAACTAAAAAAAAAAAAAAAAACACGCCTTCTTTAATTTACAAAAATGTGATGCACGAAGAGGAAGAAAGAAATAATCATTGGCTCGAAATAATTCCGGATGCACGATGCGTCGATAGGTCACCACGTTTTTTGTTCGTTTGGATCGATAGAAAAAATATAATATGTAATTTGTTTCCTTTTTTTCTTCTCTCTTCGTTCTCTGACATTATATACAAGTGATAGGGAGGTAAATAGTGCATCGCGTCACAATTGGAACGAGAAGCCTAAGCGCGGGTATTAATAGAGCTTGGAAGGAGGCTCGGGGACACGTAGTGGAGGTTAATATCCTTTATCGTCGATAACTTCGCACGCAAAAAACCCCGTCACGCAATTGATATTCTACTTGACAACGAGAGTTTTGCCCCATTCAATCCATAAACCTTCGCGTACATAGCAATTTGGCTCGTAACGCGGTTCAGAGTACAAATACATTTTTTTTAAACCTCAAGGTGCGGTTTCGCTCGTTCGGTCGGTAAATTCTGCGGCCAACTTTTCTCCTAGAAGATTACATTACTTTGAGTAAACATAGAGAGGCAGACGCTGTTCGCCTTCGGGCGTGGCGTACCTTTTCTTTTTTCGTCCAAGATGACATTTGCCAAGGAGAATGCTCGAAACTTGTAAACTCTCTCGGACTCAATGGCGACTCAGTCTACACACCCCTCTCAAACAGAATGTCCCAGTCTATATCTAAAAATGACTAATTTTCGTTCAATGTTACACAGGAATACCAAATATTCCGATGCAACTGTTTTCTTCGGGTGGCCATAATTTTTCCAAAATTTTTCAAAAAATAATATAGATATATATTTTGTTTGTTCGTTTATTAAATAGGTATTCTGCATTTGGAAAAATATGAACTGCTGGTCAAATTGAATATCAAAAGATAATCACCTCTTTTTTTATTCATTTGCAACGAGCTTTTACTGAACGAAGGAAAATTAGGAAAAAATAGATACAATTTGTTTTCGTGAATTCAAGACGTTGAAAACTTTATTCCGTAACAAACTGAAAAATGGTAATTGATGTTCGAATCAATTATTATGATCGGGACGAACCAACACTCACGTTTTGCACGAAATGAGAAAGAAAAAAAAGGCTAAGTAGGGCCAAGTACTACTAACGACATCTCTGCACACAATGCATCGTCGGAGCAAGAGCTCGAGATGTGGCAGTGTCTCGCTTGGCAGTGTCTCGGAAGCCAATGAAATATATTTCGAGTTTTGAAAGAGTTTTGGAAAACGAAAATGCAATTGGCAACAAATGGCCTGGCAGTGCGAGGGATGTTTCGGAGATTGAGACCCTCTTCCCTCCCCAATGTTAATTTCGCAGCTTTGAAAACAGCCGAATTTTCAGCTGCAACAAAAATTGGCAGTTTTCGTTGAAACTCTATTCTTCGTTCGAAAAAATCTACGTATTTCCATCGCGACTGTACAGACGTGTAAAAATTATTTCCAGTTTGCCAGTCTAACGGAAAACCACCGCAATGAAATCTGTTAGATATTCTTGAATGGCGCTAATGACTCTCGTTGCGACTACGACGAATGTTTAAACATTTACACAGTTTGGCGCCGTTTCGTTTTCATATTTATTTTCCATCTCCTTTCGTCCTGAACCAAAGCTAGGTCAGCGGATGTTAGTCGGTGACGGGCAACTTCGAGACAATTAATTGAATTCATTGTTTTTTTCGCAGTTCCACAAAATTTTGGTGAACTCGGCCGCATTGAGATAACTAACGCACCACCGAATAAGTAATCGAGCGATAAAAGGACAACCAAAAGACACGAAAACTTATACGCATTCGGTGGAACGCGCAATGAAAATAAAATAAAAAATGGATATGGCAACTTACTGAGAGAAGGGCGATGATCCGTCAAATAAAATAGAATTAAAATGTACCTCGAAAAACCAACGACCCAAACATTTTTCCTACTTTATCGCGATATGTTCGTCTCTATCGTGGGATTGATGGCATGAATAATTTGATGAAGAAATAAATCATTGATGAAAAAACAAATAAAAAAATTGACGCGTACGTCCGAGAGTGACCGATGATGCTTTAGCTATCTCATCCGTGGATTTTAAATCTCAAAAGAGTTGGGTACGACTATTTGTTGAAAAGATGTTTTTCTGGCCCTCGCGTAACCACGCATACAACAGCATAGCAGATTGTTCGTTATCTTTTTTTCGCTCGTCTTCTTCTTCGTTCTTAGTTACAAAATACAGAATAATATCCCGCTATAATACAGATCTGATATAAAAACAAGTATTCTTATTCGCATTTACCATTATAATTAGGTTTTTATAATTAATCGTTTATGTATAATGTAAATTATTATTTACACAGGTAATCCCAACATTGCTTTCTTTCTTCTTAAATGTTAAACGTTCGTTAAATATCATCCTTTGTCGCGTTCGCACGCGCACGTGCCCACGCACCCACATATCCATGCACTCAAAAGCGCACACGCGCGGGCGTACACAGCGAAGGACAAAAATTCCCGTTCTCATACTTCTTTTTCATCGTCCGTTGAGAGTCATCCAGCGGAAGAATAGGAAGCACCAAACGGCCAAAAAACCAAGTGAAAATTCTATTTTACAGTTTATGCCGAAAATTCAACTATATCGCAGAATTAAACGTACAAAAATGTTAAATACGTTCCGTGCATAGTGACGCCAGTCCGAACTTTATCAAAACAACATTTCTACTAAATCCGAATATGTAGAATTTAATAGCTGGATCTATTATCAGATTCCAGAACACATGCTCATATTGGCGAACACACCGAAATTTTTTAGCCTCCCTACATACCGGGTGATTCGTTTGTTAAAAATATTCGAAACGATACGTATTTTTAGCACGGACGAATTTGCCACGAGACGCCACGAACGATTTCGAGTCGATCACTGCACACTGGATGACCCTCGACCTTGTCTCGCTACGATTATTTCTTCATACGTTCCACTTCGACAATCACATTGCGTCTATTGTACATTTTTAACACGACCCGCAAACTCGGATTACAGCGATTTAGCCGGCTATGTATATTATCGTTATACCGCCCTCAAGACAAAAAAAAGTACCCTCGTTTCGTTCAAACGATTTTTTTCTTCACCGTGGTCATTCTGATGATATTCAATTGTTATTCCTCGCGGAAGTTCCTGATTCTCTCTCACTCGCACGCCCACGAATCGTGAGGAAGAAGAAAAACAATACATTCAGGCCAGAGAAAACCCATATCCGGGGGATATGTATAGAAAAAAAAAACGAGTCGATTAATACGGTACAACACCTTCTGTTCTCTCTTGTTATTAAAAATCAACGAACCGTGTAACGTGATAAAAACCATACTAGCCAAACCCCGCCCAATCGAATTATTCTTTCTTCTAAACTCTTTGTCTTTTCCACACTGATAAGACGTATCATTCGATGCGAATGGTCCTTTCACTTTTGATAGTCAGCAAAATGTGTATTTAAAAAAAGAAATGACAATTTCCTTGCATTTATTTCAAATCGACGAATGCGTACAGCTGACGGCGGAACTACAATGATATAGTCCTTTTTTAAAATCAATTTTTTAACAACGTCCTTGTTCTTTCTGAAACACATACGGTCAATATGGAAAGCAATCATTCAAATTACAAGATTTTCATTCTTTGCCTCTATTCGATATATCAGATAGTTTTCGGTAAAAAAAAAATGTATTAAACAACGCACTGGAGAATTTAAGGTTATTATACAGTTTGAAGACTTTTCCGAAAAACGAGGGAAATTTTTTTTTTTTACGAGTTGCTTTAATTGGTCATCACTACTGATATTCTCCCGAGGGAATTGGCTGGCATTTTCTTTTAATCCCATAAGTTATGGGTTTTTAATGTCTGCCGAGACAGGTTGTAATATTTCGACGCTTGTTATTTGTTTGGGTTTCTGTGTTTTTTCTAAGATGGGACGTTGAGTTCTGAGTTCAAAATTAAGAACACAATCGCTTTTAAATATTTCAGAGACACCAAAATCATTCTCATACTTCGGAACATAGGCGTAGATTAAAAAGGTCATGTTTCGTCACGAATTCATGGAAAGTATCAGATTTTTCCGAGGGAATATCTACTTAATAATAATATAATAAAAAAATTCACGGTGAAAACAAAATGTTCCCCTAATTTTTCGGAAAACTCCTCAAACTGCGTAATTACCGAATTTAACATCCGAAATAAGTGATTCGATAGCACACTGTCCCAAGAAACACGAAAAACAGGTGTGCATTATTGGGAAACCGAAGAAAAAGCGGTTTTTAAAAAAAATGCCACCGTCATGGAATAGTAGATTGATTTGTATACCGTTTGATAAAATGGTAAGTACATAGATGAATAAAGGAGGCACATCGCGATGATGTTCGCGGCGCGAATAATATCGAAATGCTATAGAGCCACGTAGCGCCACTGATTTTCTACGATAATTATATTCGTTGGTAACCCCGATAACGGAAGGTGGGGTGAATGAAACGTCATTGTGGGAATCGAATGGAAAGACAAGGACATAAATAATAACGATAATAATAATGAAGACACACATGCACACGCAAAGACACACACACGCGCGCCCACATATAGACACAATTTCCCATTTTTGTCGCATACCCCAAATGAATCATTGAAATGATATCCGATCGGAAAAAATGCCCTACAAAGAAAAACTGACGACTTCGTTGAGCGACAATCCTGTGTGCGCATAAAATTCATTAAAGCCTCATCAATTCGCGAATTCATAGTACGCCAATTCAAGGTCAGTCAGATAAGTTCCCGTGTTTGTCAAACTCGAAAAATATTTCATCCGTGAAATGATTATGAAGTATCCGTTGTTAAGCAGAAGTCTACCGATACGCATGATCCGTTTGGGGTTTGCAATCAGAATCGGGCAGTCTGTAATCTTGCGAAGAAACTGATCAACACCTGTCGTGTTTCTTCATTTTTTTCCGTTTCTCTCACTCGTTTTCTTTCTCCCTCTTTCTCCTTCTTTGGTCCGCCATGGCTGTTGCGTAAAGCGCATCTGCCGTGCATTTCCCGTTATTGCGACGTAAGACAAACAAATACCTATTACAATGTACAATGTTCGTTAGTATTATTTCTTTTTTTTTTTTGTTCACGAGTTATCGGTTATAATTAAATAATAAACGGCAATATGCAACGGTTAGCAATATCATTGATATACGATAATAAAAAGAATACAATTAATAATAATCATAAGGCTATTAAAAGACTATTAAAATAATAAATTTTGTTCCATCGTTTCTTTCACATTTGTTCGCTCGCTCTTTGCTTTCTCAAACTCGGTCGTTTCGATTCGCTATTAAACGTTAGTATAAGAATAATACCGTTATCGTTAAATTTTAATAACACATACACGCGCTCTCGCGGACGCACACATACACACATACGCACACATACACACACACACACTACAATGCTACGGAGATCAAACGAATGACCTGCGATAGTTTGGTAACGCTGAACGCCCATGCTACATCCACGCTTCAAGATCGTGCCATCGTTTTTTTTTTAAAAAAAATGTGCGTTAAAATTTGTTTATTTTCGAGTCCTTATTTAACCTCACGCGCTTTGTTGGCGAAGTTTCCGAGCGCACCTTTGAGGTGCGAGGAACGCCAAAGACCGCGGCGTTGTCTACAATCCGATTCAAGAATACGATCTTTCGTAGCATCAATGGGCACGTGGACTTTTAAAGCGTGGTTAAATTCTGATGAAAAAAGAATCGACAGGAAGAGTGTCAATTATATTTTTCATACTCCTTAATGTCATGCTTGTATAATTCTTTTCGTCGTATTTCCTAAGCGAATGGAAATTGCGACTTTGATCGATATGCGAGCCATTGATTTTCGTTCGGTCACTTCGGTGACCGGTATCGAGTATTTCAGTTCAGTGATGTGATGAATAGCGGAAGATATCTCAATCTCTATTCGTTTTCGCACAAACATGACACACGTGCATCAAAAAAAAAAAAAAAAAAAAAATTCCGATCTTCCAGCGATTGGGCAGTTTTCTGTTTTGTCATAATTTTTCTTTTTCACTTGGAAGAAATGAAACGTTTGGACATTTCGTTCCGTATCGACGACGCAGATTAATCGCGCAATCTAGTCTCTCAAATAAGAAATAAAAACAAAGAAATGCATAGTCGTCGCATTTTCGTTAGTTCGTCACAAGGTCGATGCGTACACCTTCTTTCTCATAATCCTCGTATTCCGCTCGTATCTCTTGATCGTTTTTTCGCCGATAACGGAACTATACGGGGCGCGATTGTGGGTATATAATCGCTCTCGAAAGTCTATGATCGTCACACCTTGTTGTGATGGTGTCTCATCTCGTAAGCTGCACCCCTGCCACTTCCGTCAGAGCTCGAATAGGCACCGGCGTACAATTCTGGGTGATTGGAACGGCTGTGGTCGCCGGCTGTATGGGCGCTTGGTGGTGCACTAGCTGTGGGAACCGAGCGATAGCCTGCTTATAAATTATTTGAAAACAAAAATAATCATCCATCCTGTCGTGTGTCTTTCGCGAAAATACATGCCGCAAAATTAAATCATTTCAACACGCTTCCGTCCCAGTTAACTTTCCAAATTTTACTGCACCGAAAACCAACAAGAATCGTGTCGAAGGTATATAGGACAAAAATATGGCTCCCTAATGAGGCGGAAGTTCGATACGTTATTTCCATGGACTCGAAGATCGTTGCGACGCAATGACATTTTTTTTATTTCCTTACATCCATTATTTGGCGAAACATTTTTTTCGGATTTGAATTCTAAGTTATCACAATAAAAATTTGTATAATTATTGAAGTATTTTAGTTACGATTTCAGTGGAGAAATAGAGTAATTAAAAAAGAATTATTTTCATTGCGTCGCAACGTTGCGAATTAAAATGTTATTTTTAAAAATTGTAATATTTTATTCCCGTTGAAAATAGCCACGTACGATGGGAACCAAGCTTTAATGCAATTCAGGTGTCATGCCAGCTTTACTACTACGAAAAATAAATCCGAAAGAATGAAGAACGAATGTGAATGACAGAAGCAAATGTAAAAATGCGTGATCGCGATCCGTACGAGTAAAGCTCGGATTTAACTACAGTGAGGATCGTACGAAGTTGTGAAACGACGATGATTCTTGAATTTGCTTCTGTCGAGTTATAGACTTAGCCCCAGCTCACCTCTGCAGTTTATAGAGCGATAGTGTCGTACAGTGATGCGCGTCAATCAATGCGCGGGAAATGCGAAAAGGAGAAAATGTCAATGTAAGTTGCGAGTTTCAACAGGGTAGGAATTGTAGTTCAATTGTTAAGGAAATTCGATCACTTGTTGATTGATGAATTTGACTACGTTAGCTTTCGCACGAGGATTCGTGATAATGATGTTATGGCGGCGAACGTTTCTACGATGGTGGTTGAATAAAAATAATGAGGTGAGTCCGTAACGTTTTTCAATTTAGGAGATGAAAAAAAAAAAATTATGTTAAATACAAATCGTTATCTTCTTACGGGAAAGCCAAAACACCAGATTTGCACTTTCGGTATAAGGATTTCTCGAATGAACGTGTAAAGTGAGTAAAAAAGGTGTATGTACAACTCGTTTTTTTTTTAATGATCCGTCGAAAAAATAAAATGCTATGATTGATTACTGTGTTCGATCGTGTGTACTAAACCCACGTGTTATCTGTTTCGTAAAATCTTGGTAAAACACTAATCAGAAAATAATTCATTATTTTCAAAGTTATCGTTCAAAATAAAGTTCAAAATCGTTCAAATTCAAGTTTAAAATCGTTCAAAATCAAGTTAACAACAATTGCTTATCAGGTGTACGAATACTTTTTTTACCCGCTATACATTTCGTGAAATCTTTTGGGATATGGAAGAAAAGTGTGTTCATTTAAAAAAATATATTTACATCGGGATAAATCATCGCGAAAATCAGAATGTAGCGGGTTGTTTTTAAATACAAATTTGTTATAAACAAATATATATTTTTTTCATTGCCCCCACTGATCGAATATTCCTAGAAACGGCAATTTTCCTATTACTGATATTTTTCACCCTCTACTGGGACGATCTCATTGTTTCATTTTCTTGTTCCTCTAAAATCTAATGTCGCGTGATTGAATTACCTTTTGGATAATATTGCGGTCCTCTGCCTTCCCCGTAACCGTGAGAGGGACCGCGTGTTCCGTGGGCTCCGCGACTTTGATTCGGTGGTATACTTCGCGGCCCGGGGCCTCCCCCACCGTGTGGATGTCGCTGAGAAGAATGAATTTAAGAACATTGTTCTTTAATAGACGTGTTTTTCAATGACAAATGAATTCGTACATCGAATAAAACAACAATATTGATATTCTTATATAAGAAATATTATTAACGGAATATTTATCTAATCTATTCAAAAAAGTGAATTCAAACGTTCGATAAATCTAAACAACGATATTAAATGGACTTGAAGTTCGCATCGTTGGAACGTAATTAAATTTCTCTTCTCATTTTTTTTATTTCCTTACGTCAATTATTTGGCGAAATATTTTTTTTCAGATTTGAATTCTAGGTTATCACAATAAAGATTTGTATAATTATTGTTTAACTTTTCTTACGATTTCGGTGAAAAAAAAATAGAGAAATTAAAAAATAATGATTTTCGTTGCGTACTTCAATCTCGTGATATTGAAACGAACGAGTAGTATCAGTGGGGGATTTACCATTCTTCTGAGAGTGTTCATTGGCCTTCTGAGCGTATCGCTGATGCGCCTTGCAGGCGGTTTCTTCGGATTACTCGAGGGCGTGTGCACGGCGCAGCATTTAATGAACATTCCCATAAATATCATAAACGCGATGCCCATTAGAAGTACGGCCCACCAAAATTCCTGCGACATTACCAAAAACAAAACAAACAAATAATAAATTCTGTAAAGTTGTTAAATTTCGTCACGTGTCACATTTGGAATATTTCGACTCACCGTCATCCACTGTGCGACCGTCAAAAGCGTCTCTTTATTGAAAAGCATATTTTTTAATCTCGCTAGAGGACCTTCGGCATCCACGGCGCGACATTTGAGAAAAACATCGCAATAGCCCTGGCATATGAAAAATAGACAAATTTTATTTTCTCGGTACGTTATACTCGAAAGCGTGGAAAGTGGTTTGAAAGGAAAAAGACGAACCTGGAAATTGTCACACGGTGATCCAGGCCGGAGACTTATACCGCCGTCGGGCAATCCAACACTCCGTGCGAATTCACTCGTGCTCCTACAAGTACTCGTATCCGTGCCGTTCTGACACGCCAATTCGCAAAGTTTTCGTTTGTCGATATTCGGTATAATGTTACTCGTGAGAAAGCATTCGGTCAAATTCCATTCGCGGCATATTGAATCGGTGCACTCGCCATTCATGCATAACTGCAAAACGGGAAAATGTTCTTTCAGAAAAAAAAAAACGAAACAATAAACCCATCGTAAAAGTGTGTTACGCGAAGATCGTGACAAATATGTGGGTTTTTAATTTTTTCCACGCTCACCTGAGTTCCCTCGTTGCATCGAGTTTTATTCGCTTTTGGCAACGACACCGGGCACTCCGCGGTTCTCCCGTTACACGTTGAATTGTAACTGCAGTCGGATTCGGCTTTGCACTGTACTCTGTCGTGCAGTGAAACGAATTGGCACGTTTCGCTCGAGCAACAAGGGCCTTGACTCGGACTGTGGATCAACGTTGTAAAACAGATCAAATCGATGGCAAGATTATTATCCATTCGAGTGCATACTGGATCGTTTTGACCCGTCGCTTTTTTCGTTTAAGTACGTATTTTTCAACGCATTACCCATTTTAACCGAATGTTTTGGCATATGATTTTCGTTTTTGTCAAAAAATAAATATAGGGTGTTATTTTTGTTTTTTTTGTAGAGACGTTTTTCGTCGTAATGATCCATATTTCATAAAATATTGCTTAAATAATCCATAAAATATGGATTATTACTACAAAAAACGTCTTTACAAAAAAAATGCATATTTACTGAAATACAACAATTTGAAAAACGTCACGTGTCAGATTGAGCCAATATGCACTTATAAGTTGGCGCCGGAAGTGTGCACTCGAAGAGTTGAAACGTGATCTGGACGGGAGGGTAAATGAAAGGACAACAATAGAAATCACACCTGCACTGAGTCCCCTTCCGTCTTTTGCATCCTTTGTGACTCTTGTCGTCGTCGGATACTTGACGGGGATAGCAACATTTATCGACGCATTCAACATCGTCGTATCCGCAGTCGCACTCCTCGCCAGCCTCGACAATTTTGTTGCCGCAGAACGCACCCGCCGACGCTGTTTCCCGCAGAGAAAAGTACAGAATTGCGAAAATGTAAAAAACTGTTAAAGCATTGTGCGTCAAAGAGGAAAAGTAACAGGAAAGCGACGGGTTATTGTGGAAAACACGAAACAATCGAGAAATATATGAATAATGTAATCGTACCGGTAAAGCAATTTCTCTTTTTGTTATCCTCGATAGCATCAAGGACGTTACTGATGTTGCCTATACTGCACTTTGAAAATTTACTGTTGTTGGGTCGATCTCCACTCGTCGCTGAGGCGAACATTATGTAATTACCGTGCAAGCCACCCGGCCGACATTCGGGCGGAAAATCGTGCTGCAATGAATATTATGAAAATAATTAACTCAACGGTTAAAACTTTACTCAGTAATAAACGATGGGTCTGAAGTTCGCAACGAAAATTAATTTTTTTTTTATCGAATGATAAACCGCAGAGACCGCATCTGTTGATTCAGACGATTTGATGATACGATTTATGTTGAAATAGATGCAGTTTCCGCAGTTCGATAAGAAAATACAAAATACTCGATAAAAATACTCGATAAAAAAAATACAAAAAAATATATTAATTTTCGTTGCGTCGCAACGTTGCGAACTTCAGACGCATAATAAAGGTTAGATACGATTGGCTCTTACCGGTGAGCCAAAGTTGTGACCAATCTCGTGCGCCAAAGTCAACTGCGAAACTTTCGGCGGTACTCTGCTGTTGTAATTAACGAATGTAATAATACCGGTGTTCAAAGATCTTTTTGTTGATTGATACATTCCTTCAACGGTTTCCGTGTACGTCTTGTATTTTTCGCAAATACCACCGCTCGCACCTGATGCCGATGCCACCCAAGCGAGCCCGAGGGTACCACCGGTAAAATCTCTGTTGGGATATTAACGTTTCTGAGTTTGACAAATACGAATTTCATGAAGCTGTCAGGAGATTTGAGTATCCGACTAACGAGTGGAAGGAACGGAGGACATTACGAAGAGCGCCGCCGTTCACTTTTCGTTATAAACAATTGAGCTTACCTGTACGTGAATACATATGCGAGACAAAAATCCTCGTGGTTTCCCAAAGAGTGTTGATTCAAGAAATTACTGACGTCGATATTTTCCATACAGAAAACGTTGGGCTTTGAGTCGGGTCTTGGCGAGCAAGCTGTGTCATTATCGATCTGTCAATGAAAATTTTATATTTATATAAATATAAAGATGAGAAAAGAAAGATCCAGTTATTGCAACGTAGGAACGTTACCTTTATCCTCTGGACTTCGAACTTAATATTTCTGTGCTCTATTCTACCGTCGAATCTCGTATCCCTGTAGATATAATTAACCGCCGTAACGTGATGGGCTATTAGCGACAAAATTTCCTCTCTCGTCTTTTCTGGATCACCGCGTAGCTGGAAAATGAAAGAAAACCAGATTTTTTTAGGGTTATCATTTTTTTTTGAAACTTGTTTCTATTTGACTTTGCCGTAAAAATAAAATAGAGTACGGTATAGAAAAGAAGAAGGATTTATTATATGAAATCTGAATAGGTCGATAATGATTTCGTGATAGAAAATCCGTGTTGTTTTCGTTCTAGTCCGTTCTAGTCCGTTCTAATCCCGTCGCGCCAAAAGTCACAAAAGTCAGGAAGCTTTTAACTCACGTGCTCGGATATATGACGCCAAATAAAGGGATCGGTCTGTATGAACAGCGAGCATGTATTTTTGTTGTCCTCCTTTGGCCTTGTGGCCCTTCGACTTCTACGATGATTATCCGGATTGTTCGCTTCCTTTGTATATTTGTGGCTTGGCTTTTCCGATTCGCCGTTCCACGGATCGACCTTGATTTTCTGTTTTTTCGATTTTTTCGTCGCCGGCGGAGGTTGATCGGGCTCTCCGGAATTTTGCACCTTATCCATCCATTGGGCTACTTCTTCCGTAATACCGCAACCGCTTGAGTCACCTTAAAACCCAATAGTAACGGTCAGAGTCGTTTCGAAGCTTCAACAATACTTAAGGAATTCAATGGGGTTGAAGTTTGCATCGTCGGAGAGCAACGAAATACAATTCTCGTTACTTCTGAAATCCTTTTTTTTTTTAATTTTTGTTACTGATTTTGCAATTTCTGTTTTATGATTTGCAATTTTTTGCAATTTACTAAGTTATTGATTTTGCAATTTTTTTGCGATCTGCAATTTCGCAATTTTTATTACTGAGTTTACGATTTTTTAAATTACTGATTGTGCCATTTTTTTGCAATCTGCTATTTCGCAATTTTTATTACTGATTTGCTTAAATGACTACCAGCCACAATTGGTAAAAAAAAAGGTTGAATAATAAAAATAAAGAAATTTAAAAGACCGTTGCCTTTGAACGATGCAAACTTTAATTCTGTAGTTATTCAAGGGTAGTCGATTTAGGTATGATCGATAACATATACTCGGATGATCAAAAGGGCATACAAAAGAATGAAATCTGAAAATCTAGAAACGAAAAAATGGTAAGACCCTGTTGAGATTGATACTCAGCTCACCTTCCCTGATACTGGCGTAGGGATCACCAACGTCGTTTTCATGGTAGATGACGGAGTGATGCGACTCGTTTTGGCTGTGCACCGAAGGATAGTAATGCGATCTCTCTACGAAGTATGCACCATGACGAGCCGTCACGATTTTTCCATGGAAAACACCATCGCTCACGCTACCCGAAACATGACTGTTCGGCTCACCTGAACACAAAAAGGTCAGCATTCATTTTCACGAGTACCTGGTAATCGTGTCTTGTGAGCCGATGCGCTTATAATCGCAGCATTTAAAAAAGTGTGAAAAAATGATGGGTCTGAAGATTGCAACGGAAATTAATTTTTTTACGTGAATTGCTCCTTTAGAAGGTTCTAAGGTCAGAACCTTAAAGCCTTAAACTTAGCCTTAAAGGAGTAAGGTTGCTTTAAGAACACAACGAACATTATTACCACGTGACACACGAGTGCGAGAGAGATAGTCTAAACGTTTTAAACCGCGATTTTTCAAGGATTAAACGTTTTTATCGAAAATGGCGACCGGGGGACCCTCGGTGCCATCGTCCTGAATGCACACATCAAATTTAGTATCGATTGGTTCAGCCGTTTAAGAGTATAGTGGTTTCAAAATTTCGAAGTGGACGGAGGCGCGTTCCCGGTTTCTCGTCGCGATTTCTCAAGAATGACATAATTTTATCAAAAATGACGAGCACGAGGACCTCGGTGCCATCGTCCGGAATGAACACAACAAATTTCGTATCGATTGATTCAGCCGTTTAAGAGTATAGTGGTTTTAAAATTTCGAAGTGGACGGAGGCGCGTTCCCGGTTTCTCGTCGCGATTTCTCAAGAATGAAATAATGTTATCAAAAATGACGAGCACGAGGCCCTCGGTGCCATCGTCCTGAATGCACACAACAAATTTCGTATCGATTGATTCAGCCGTTTAAGAGTATAGTGGTTTTAAAATTTCGAAGTGAACGGAGGCGTGTTCGCGACGCATGGACGTTGCGTGGCAACGTTGCGAACTTCAGACCTATTCACAATGCATATTCGTAGTTTTGTCCCAGTTAATCAAAAGCAGTCACGAAAAACGTACACTCTCATTTAATACGGAAATACTTGAGCTTACCGACGAGGTAACCCTCGTAGATGTGCGAAGTGTCAAGATCCTCGATCTCACCGGAGGGTCCTTCGATTACGAGATTATCGCTGAACACCGTGAGATCCCTCTTGAGACGCAAATGAAAGTCACGTCCATGCGAGCGGAACTTAAGGCTCAAGGTATTTTCGCGTGTGACCGATCTCTTGGCCCTCGTATGACCACGATGAACTTCCTCGGTGGAATAAGACAGCGGCTCGTAGTGGCGAATGTACTCATTTAATCGTTGAGCTGAAAGTCAAACATTTTTGTCTCTTCGATTATCCCTGATGATATATGTTATTCGTCATTTTCGAATATTTCATCACATTTCCATTACAGAGGACGAGTTATCGTAACGTTGAGGTTTGCATCGTTGAAACGGATAAAAAATCATTTATTTTTCTTTTTTAACTATTTTTAAGATATCTTATTTAGCAATATTGCAATAAAGGTCATTCAGCATATTTGACCCACTTTATGAAATATTGCGTACGAAAACCAAATGTGTTTCAAATTAAGCAATTAAATTATAATTTGCATTTTAGATAGTTATTATGTATATATTAATCATCGAAGACGAAATCGCAATTGATTTTGTTCAAGCAGTAAAAAAATGTTAGATAAGAATAACTGTTTTCCTTCCTCCCTTTTGTCTAAAGATCGATATTAAAAATATAGTTAAATAAATGTAGATAATAGAAGAATAAAACATAGTCACACGATGGATTTTTTAATCCATAAAGCTTTCAATGTTTTATATTTTGTTTTAGCTTTCGAGGGACAAATAATTAAAAAATAATACACTTTTTAATTATTTGTCCCTCGATTCTGACAAAACCTACATATAGGGTTTATAACGTATTTATCTACGTTACAAGCCCTATTTCATTCATGTACAACGTGGGTCAAATACCCGAACAAATATGCCTTGTTTTATATTATTTTTCTTTCTAACTAAAGATAAATATATAACATAATATATATTCTGTATATGTTTATTAATAACTAAAAAATAATATACAACAAAATGCTTTTATATATATATTATTTTTCATAATTGGAGAATATGAAGGAAACGAGAAATCTAACGACGCAAAATTCAACTTAATTTGAAAGAAGATGGAATGGAATTGGGATCGATATTGATCGCGAAGATGTTTTCAATCCTTCAGTGTGTCGATCTGATCGTGTAATTTCAATGTTTTGGTAAGTTCTGTTACTTGACCATTTTATTATCTCAATTATTGACCGATTCGTCTATTCGCATCGAACCATAAACTTGCTAAAGCAAGCTGTTTGAATCTTCGGTGAGAGTTTGCGGACGGGTGACGTTTTTTTTTTTGGATATTGACTTTCGTGTCGAAT
This sequence comes from Ophioninae sp. A BG-2022a, assembly GCA_030523105.1. Lineage (NCBI taxonomy): Eukaryota > Metazoa > Arthropoda > Insecta > Hymenoptera > Ichneumonidae > Ophioninae sp. A BG-2022a. The sequence goes on from JAPYZI010000050.1 coordinate 80,607, forward strand.
TAATTCGATACTCGCGAGCGAAATAGGTGCGAGAACCGAAGTGGAAGAGAATTCGTTCTGGGCAGCTCGCGAGCGATCGATATTCCAACGGATGCGATGATATAGACGACCGTAGAAGTCTGCGGGTCGTTGACTGTACTGCATATCGCGTGGGTCCCTGACGTGTGACATATATCAACTGTACGATCGTCGCTCTCGTTTACCCTGTTTATTCGTTGGTCCCGGACTGGCCTCGTTGCCCTTCAAACCTTTGATTATTAAATTCTCCCGAAAATCGAAGAATCAGCGAAACGTCAAACGCCATTTTTTAAAACGAAATGATAACAAAGGGTTTGAGCCCTGTTCCGAAACTGATGATTTTTTTTTGCTGAAATATGAAAATATGTAAACTTTTCGTATTTAATCATTTTTTTATTTGATGTCTTTGGGAGGATCTTCAAACGTTTTACTTTTGACTTCTGCCGAGAATCGAAGAATCAAAGGTTTGAAGATCGTAAAAGTAGGATCTTCAAACTTTTGACTATTAAATTCTTCCAAAAATCGAAGAATCAGCGAAACATCAAACGCCTTTTTTTTGGAGTAAATGTAAACAAGGGAATTGAACCCGGTTCCTAAACTTGGATAGTATTTTTGGTAAAATACAAAAATATGTTATTTTTCCGTATTTAATATTTTTTAATTTGATGTGTGTACAGAATCATATCGATTAATTTTGATGCTCTGATACACCATTGGATCCGGCATAACCGCTTTATTTATAGCAGAAATGATCGAAATTATATTGGGGAAGAGATCGTTCGCGTTTTCCTGTTGCAATATTGAAATTTCGAAAAAAAAATCAAACGTATCCGCTATCGATGGAAACTTTCCTATTTTCCTATATTTTCCTACTTTTTTTTTAGTTCCTATTCTCCTACCTTTGTATATATTCCCACTTTTTCTAGTCTCTACTTTTCTATATTTTCTTAATTTTTTTTGTTCCTACTTTCCTATATTTTCTTAATTTTTCTTGTTCCTATTTTCCTATATTTTCCTACTTTTTCTTGTCCCTATTTTCCTATATTTTCTTAATTTTTCTTGTTCCTATTTTCCTATATTTTTAAAATTTTTCTTGTCCCTATTTTCCTATATTTTCTTAATTTTTCTTGTTCCTACTTTCCTATATTTTCTTAATTTTTCTTGTTCCTATTTTCCTATATTTTCCTACTTTTTCTTGTCCCTACTTTCCTATATTTTCTTAATTTTTCTTGTTCTTATTTTCCTATATTTTCTTAATTTTTCTTGTCCCTACTTTCCTATATTTTCTTAATTTTTCTTGTCCCTATTTTCCTATATTTTCCTACTTTTTCTAGTGCCTATTTTCCTATACTTTCCTATTTTTCTAGTTCCTACTTTCCTATATTTTCCTAGTTCTTCTAGTTCCTACTTTCCTATATTTTCCTAGTTCTTCTAGTTCCTACTTCCCTATATTTTCCTACTATGTCTAGTTCCTGTTGAAAATGGCAATCCATCGATCAGCGATGTTCCGTTGTTTAATACTGTATTTGACGCCGTAGTCTTAGCTTAGTTCGAAACAATAGAAATAGTTTTAGGTACTTTGTGGAGTGTCAATATGTTATAAAGTCGCCTAATACTTTTGGACAAGTTATTTGTATACGTTATTGCCGTCCCGCTTAGTGCGGATCAAGGGGCTTGCAGTACGTACTGGCTTACCCCTCGCTATGTATAAAAATGCTACGCAATATCATCGCTTGTTTAGTTTCCTGCTCTGCCGCTAGTAACGTGTCTACCCGCTCCATTTTTACCACGCCGGCGCGGGACCCGCAAGGCACATACATAACCAAAACGACGAATACAATCGTTTCATCTTTTGGGGTTTATTTTAAGCTTCAATTTAACTCATCTCGTCGGCAACCTGTTCCAGAGCGCCTATCGATTGCCGTTGCTATAGAATCTCGTCCAACTAAAGACGCGGTTATTGTTCCGAGACATGAAAAATGCACGAACTTCGGGAATACTTTTTAATATTAAATGAATACTTTTGGAAATGGATTTCGACGTATCTTATTTTTAGATCGATAGAAAATTAATCTCAATTTTTTTATTGCAAAAAAATCCAGCATGTCTTTTTTTGAATCCTGTCAACCTGAATCTCGTCAAATAAAAACGGAATGAAAATGCTTAAACTAAATTAAATTTGTTATCGTATTTTTTATTGTCTTCTCCTTTTTCGTTTTATTTTTTATTTTTTTTTTGAAAATCCTCGGATAACAAAACAGCAGCTATTTGAAGAAACAACCCAATACTTCCACCCGTTTTTTTTTTTTTTTGCTTCATCGGAGAGAATAGATATTTTTCAATCAATTTTTGACAAAAATCGTTTTCTGACGGCACCGCCAATTGAATATCCTTTCTATTACGCGGAGATTTATGTGAATCGGTTTATTCGTTGAAGCTGTAGACCGCCCTGCACACCGCCAAATTGGTTTTTCCAGAAAAATGCCTTTGAAGTTTGACCTACTAGTTTTCCAGCCGACGAATGGTCCCACCCAATCGGCTGTAAATTCTAAAATACTTTAGAAATATCCTTTCAGCTGCGTGTTCTAAATATTTAAAGGATTTTAATAATGTGAAAATAAAATCGAATTTTTCATCGTCATGTATGATAATCTCGCCTCAAAGGATTACACGCGTTAGGAGTGGCAGAGTGCAAACCAAAAAAAAAAAAAAACCCATCATTCGGTATAGCATAAATACCAAACGATGGTATACTCCCCTAGTGCGGATCTCCGTCGCGCTTGAGCGATAAAACGACTACCGCCATTGCCACCACGTTAAACCCAAACAAACCGACACTATGGTACACTGGGCGCCTCACGATTCCACATATATATCCGAGATGCCATGCTCTCACATCAGTGTTCTATGTAACTGACGATTTCACACGAATATCCGCGTTGACCCGGGCCTACAGGATATCACTGTTTCATGGACGCATCGACACCGTAAACGTGTTTCGTACATGACGTATTGGGTGGAAGGCGAGCTAATGGGTGGACCAGGCGATGACCCGCGGAAGGTAGAGAGCGCGATACATATGCACGATAAAGATAGGGATTTCATCAATTCGCCAGTTACAATTCTAAACTGGTCTAATAATCTCGACAAGTAATACAAATATTATTTCCAAGCTGTGGAGAAGATTTATTTAGAATAGTATATATTTGCGCTGGGTGTATGTGATGATCATTAATTGATAAGCTCAAACGGACAAACCCAAACAAATCCAGACAGAAATAATATTTCTAGGATTCCAGGATTTCTAGGATTCTAGGATTTCGGATTTCTAGGATTCTAGGATTCTAGGATTTCTAGGATTCTAGGATTTCTAGGATTCTAGGATTTCTAGGATTCCTAGGAATCCAGGATTTCTAGTATTCTAGAATTTCTATGATTCTAGGATTTCTAGGATTCCTAGGAATCCAGGATTTCTAGGATTCTAGGATTTCTAGGATTCTAGCATTTCTAATATTTCCAGCATTCTAGTATTTCTTGGATTGTAGGATTTCTAGGATTTTAGGATTTCTAGGATTTCCAGCATTCTAGTATTTCTTGGATTCTAGGATTTCTAGGATACTAGGATTTCTAGGATTCCTAGGAATCCAGGATTTCTAGTATTCTAGAATTTCTATAATTCTAGGATTTCTAGGATTCCTAGTATTCTAGAATTTCTATGATTCTAGGATTTCTAGGATTCCTAGGAATCCAGGATTTCTAGTATTGTAGGATTGTACGATTTCTAGGATTCTAGGATTTCTATGATTCTGGGGTTTCTACTATTCTACTATTCTAGAATTTCTAGAATTCTAGAATTCTAGTATTCTAGGATTTGTAGGATTTCGGATTTCTAGGATTCTAGGATTTCCATAATTCTAGGATTTCTAGGATTTCTAGGATTTCTAGGATTTCTAATATTTCCAGCATTCTAGGATTTCTAGGATTCTATAATTTCTGTGATTTCTAATATTTTTAGGATATCCTAGGACTCTAGTATTTCTAGGATCGATCTACAAGGATTCATTTACAAAACGCAAGCATCAGGAGCATAGCATACAACAATGACCACTCTAATTGTTTACTTCACATGAATCGCGAAGTATTAATAAAACAAAGCATTCACTTATGAAAATGACGATATCGGGAATAACGTTTCCTGTGGATTCGCCAAATATCTGTTTTTATTATATTTCTGCAACATATAGAGGTAGCCCGAATTGTTAGCTGTTAGCTGTAGATAGGAAAGAGCACATGTGTCGCGGGGACACGAGCCATATGCGATTTTTCGAAGGTTTGTAGCTGGTGTAAGCCAACATTTTTTTTGTTGGATCGCGATTTATATTTAGTTCCCTTAAGCCTAAACGAAAATCAAAGGCACCTCACAAAGAATTAATGAACGTATAAAATTGAAGCCTTGATAAAATATATTTCGCTTGTCGAGAAAATGTCAAATGTAATTTCGATTTCTGTAGCAGCTCAGGTTTTCGGTTTTAATCGATAGAGTTATTGTCAATAATACACTCAGTGACTCGTCTTTTTTCATTTGCAGTTTAATTAATAGCTATTTTGATCAACAACCGCATATTTTTGTAGTGAGGTACAATGTGACATTGAGTTGTGGGACTCAATATGTCACTGGGCTCAGTAAAACTACGTCCCATTTCTCGACAGTTCGTAACTCGTAAAAACATACATTTTTATATCGAGTTTCATCAGACCTACAAAAAAGTCAACGACCGTCTACCAGGGAGTATTAAAAATATAAAGTTGATTTGAGCCTCGGGGAGGAAAAAATTTCGCTTGCAGTGATCACGTTAAATATAACCTCACTTTCTGTAGCAGTTCGGGTTTGCTGACCTAATCGATAGTGTTGTTATTACTAATGCACTTGCTCACTTGTGTTTCCCCGTTCGTAATTTAATTAATAGCGACAAACTAGTGCGAGACATATGTACACTTTCCAAATTTGAAATAAAACACTTCTTCTAATTAAATTCATAACATTTTGAAAAACATTTTCCATATGTCTGTCCGAATGATCAGGCTTTCTTAAGCAACAATTCTGGTCTTGATATCACTAACACGTCCAAAGATAATTAAGTCTTTTCAAAAACGCGAAATTTGTCCATAAGTGTAATATTTAATTCTACCTAGGGGAAATAATTTGACAATACGAAAGTAGGTGACGAAAATAGCTCTTCTAAAATGAACCGATCACAAATATGCTCTTATTTTATACTTATTTAACAGGCTCTTATTTTATACTAGTTATACTTATTTGTTAAAATAATAACACTCCACATTAAAGTTTTGCGTAGATCCATAGCTGTCGGTATTTCATTGAGAAAAAATTCATTTTCCTCACTAGACTCAAACTTTTCTATGAGTGACTTCGGATGATCACAAAACCTATTTTGGTGCGGCATATTGATAAGCCTGTGCTACCTATGCTCTTTTGTATACAAACACATGGGTAGAAATGCAGCGTTTCTCAAATATTAACATAGCAAAATTTGGTCTTCCGGGTTGTTTCTTCTTCACTTCGTTTCTAATAGCTGAATGCTTTCTTTCTTCAGACATTACAAAAAAACTTGTCAGATTTTGAGGTTGAACTCGACATAGAATCCGGTTATGGGCACTGACCAAGCAACGAACAATACAGATTACACTGTAAACACAATCAAAACGACATTGTAAGTATTTTTATCGTAAAACTCTTTAAAACAAAGCACAAATATTAGATAAAGCAAAAAGTTCTGAGTGCTTTTTCAATTTATTTCAACGATGAGATTATCGTAGTTAGGATTATCCGATTTAGATCAAAAGTTGCGCCGTTTTGTTTAATAACTTCTGTCCATTTCGAAGGCAATTTCATAATTCTGCGATTGAAGTCCCCGTCCCCATTGGTAAAAGAAAACTTGACTCGGAGTAAAGATTTGTGAACCCTGGCGTTGTCTTTATGGAACACAACATCCTTTCTATTGGGTAATTCTGGTCTATCGCCTGCTACAATCTGGTCAGTTGTTGACAGGTCAGGTGCGAACTGAATGTTTGGTCCGATGGGAGCAGCTCATGGTGGATAATTCCCTTCCAATCCTACCAAACACATAGCAAAACCTTCTTGTCCGTTAATCCGGGCTTGGCGGTCGTTTGGGCCGGCTTACCGCGATTGGCCCATGATCTTTTTTGGTTGTTGTACTCGTACGTGACCCATTTTTCATCGCCATCCACTATCCGCTTCAAAAACTGATCGATTTTGTTACGTTTCAGCAAAGAATCATAGGCATCAATTCGGTCCAAAAGGTTTTTTGCGTCATATCGTGTTTTTTTCTTAACACTAGCATTATGCAAATGGTACCATAGGGTTTTCTGGCCAATCTTCAGTTTTCGGACAATAGAATAAGTGCTTATATGCCAGTCCGACTGGACGATTTCCATGATTTTATCGACATTTTCGACGATTGACCTACCAGAGCCTGCCTCATCTTCGACGTCCATATTACCAGAAATAAATCGTTCGTTGAAACCACCGTTTCGCTGCTGCATTCGATACTGTATTGGGTCCATAAACAGGACAAATCTTTTTGGGCTCCTGCTCTGCTCTTTCACGTTGGTCATAGTACTACTGAAAAATGTACCGAATTGTCTCTTTTTTACCTCCACTTTGAAATGCTGCACAACTGGCTTCACCAAACACAAAACTGTCAAAGACCTTTTTTTTTAAGCGTAATGACACTTTTAAATCGCCCTGCAGTATGGCCCGGTGCGATGTATACTTCGGAAGATATGGATCGCTGAAGACATCTAGCGGAAAACGCTCAGAACTTTTCACAGAACTTTTCACTTTCGCAATGTTTACTTTTTGTGACTAAACCTTTCACAGCCGACACAACAATCGAACAGAAAACAAAGATGGCGATACTTCACACGTATCAACTATATACAAAGTTTTCGGTTGCGCACGAATTAGAATTTTAGGATTTTTAGATTCGTCGGAATTGACGGTGTCCACAGGTGTGCACGTCTATAGGTATAGCACTTTCCCTTAGCTATTTTCATTATTAACCGTATTTTTTAGAAGTGGAGTGTGTCGCGAAAAGAAAGTCTGTTCTTTGAATCTATACTATGAAAATACAACAGAGTTCCATTCCGTTAATTGTGCCCCACGTTCCGCAGTACTTCACACACTTTATCCATCTGTCTGACAAATTGTTCTCCACCTATAGGTTACGTACGATAAGCCTATCCAAATTTTCATCAAAACAATATTAAAAGCATGATCGATGCTCTTTTCTTCACATACTTTGCTTAATGTTGTGCTTTCGTTGAAAAATAGGTGATATGCGTAATCAGCAAAGAATTTCCGGCCAGATAAGCGCTCCAAACAGTTTTCAAATCGAAAATGTTCGACTTTTCCGGAATCGCCAAAATTGAGAGAATATAACCGCCGCAGTGTACATTTTTTCTGTTCGGACATTACAAGCTTAAACGCAATTGTTTGCCTCTATACTCTTATATCTTGTATATTTAATTTTTTAATACTTAACATCGTAATCTTTTTCTACTTCGATATCAGAATCTGCTGAATCGCAGGATGCGATTCGGCACATTCCGAATTGATTATACGCCGCACTTGTAAAATGCAAATGATCTATACACGTTATACGATTTCTATATACAGGGTGTTACAAAAACGGAATCAGGAAAAGTATCGTAATTTTCGTGATATTTGCACTTTTTTTAAATTGGGAAAATCTATAATTCAAAGCGTTATTTTACGCAGCTGAAAATATGGCTATTCTTTGTCTAAATCTAGTAACCAACTGAAGATTTTTCAGTTCAATTTTCCGACAAAAATATCAGCGTTTGCAGCAGTGAAAAATATTGCCTTAAATTTGAGATTTTCACGAGTTTAAAAATAGTCAGAGTATTAAAAAAAAAAAAAAAAAACAATGAAACTTTACTACGCTCGTATTTGGTTATCCGCGTCATCGTGAGCTGGCCCGTCAAAAACTGCAACATTATCGTTAGCTTTTGGGACACCTGCCGTGTACAATATACATTACGAAGTCGTCCGCTCGCACTGTACTAAACTGTGCGAAAGAGACGGGTTTATATAGACTGGTGGTAAAAGTATGAGGGAAGGGGGGAAGGACTGCTGCCGTGTCTGCTGGGATGTACGTCACGTTGCGTGACGTCACAATCTAAGCGAGATACTTGCTTCGATGCTCATCGGTGTGATAACAAAGCCGAGAACGGTCGCATTTACGATGTTTTGGTACACAAACTATACGTGTGGAATAATCGATGATAACGCCAGAATTATTTTTAAAAAGTGGAATTGTAAAAAGGTTTTCTAAAGTTATTTCTCAAATTCGAGCTATGGGAATCACGCAAATATTTGTTTAGAATTATAATTTAGCGATTTACAAACAAGTTGCATTTTAGGATTTTCGAAGACGAGAACGATAAGTAGAAAAAAAAAAACATTCGTGCGTTTTGAAAAATGCTATTTTTGCAATTTATTTAAGAATAATTACTTTAGACTTGCACAAGCCGGAAACGTTTATTTAAATCGATATTTTTTGCACAAATTGCATGTAAATATAGCGTGGAATATGTCGGTAAAAATGGACTTGAAGTTCGCTTTTTTTTTATTTCCTCAGATTCATTATTCGGAGAAATATATTTTTTCAGATTTGAATTCTAGGTTATCGCAATAAAAATTTACATAATTATTCAGGTATTTTACTTGCGATTTCAGTGAAAAAAAAAATAGAGACATTAAAAAATAATGATTTTCGTTGCGAACGTCAATTTCATTGGTGAAGTGATTTTCCGGTTTTCGAAATCTTTGGGAAGTTACAGTGTTGAACAGACCGGGTGTTTGGTGTACGCGCTGGAGCACCGAACGAGATGGAGCATCCGACCCCTATTTTTACGCTTCGGTTTCTTACCTGACAAAAGGATCTCGCCAGGCACGCAATCGATTTCGGGAGGTCCTTTCAGGGTATAGTAAGGTTCGGTCACAAGTGTCACCTTTTGCCACCTGGTGGGCCTGTTGATCCCGGTGGGCCTTAGTTTTCGCGAAATCGACCGAACAAAGCGGCGCAATAGCCTGACGATAGCCGATCATCCTTTTAGTAAGCTGTTCGTTTTGGGATCGAGTTTTACGACCGTTATAATTTTTACAATCGAAATTCTTGTAATCTTTATTCTTATTAATTGACTTTCATTTAAATCGAAAATCGATCATAATCACTGTTTCGAAATTTTGCATATCCAATCTTTTTTTCTTATATTCTTTATTTAATTTGTAATTATTACACTTTTTGAAATTGTTTTTACGTTTTCTTTTTTCGTATTATTTTTTTTTTAATAGTTCGATATTTTTAGTGGCTTTTCGATGGAATAATGAAGAATATAAACGGTAGCAGAACTCGAAATAAAATCCGGCAGCGTATTAGACAATAATCTTAACCTAGCTATCGCACCAATCCACAAATTTTTATTTTCGAGATTCGAAAAATCGTCGCGTAAAATTTGTTCGGTCGATTTCACGAAAACGAGGGCCAACCAGAGCGAATTCTGGCAGAGCGTGACACTTGGCACCGAACCCTATGCTGCCCTGAAAGGACGCCTCGAAAACGATTGCGTGCATAGCAAGTTCTCCTCGTGAGCGATTTTAATACAAAAATGGTTATAAAATACAATAGAGTAGCCGTTATATCCACTAAGCTCATTTCCTGTTTCGAATGTAACGTTTAGTTTACTGGGAAACTTATCGCTAAGCTTATTAACGAGCTTACTATATTTTATGGTTTAGCTATTTGCCCAAATCCAATGTCGATGGAAGAAAAAAAAGGAAAACATTTGGGCAACTCTTTATCATAAATATTCTTCAATTTTTATGTCCAATCTTATTGGACATTAAAATAGTCCAGCAGTCGAAGAAAGCTGATGAAGGTTGGTTGAAGGTTGGTTGAAGGACATTAGAAACTCGAATCATCAAACCAGACTGTGAAGATTTATCACGAGATGAACCGTTGACTAGAAGATGTTTAGGCCCAAATAAAAAAATAACAATGTATCATTAAGGCGAGTACGTCCATAAACTTCTTCATTAGAAAAAAAAACTTGAATTTTTCCGTATACTGTAATATATCAATTCCTAATTACGTTGGCGAAAATTCATGAGATTGAAGTTCGCAAAGTAGCGGTGCAACGAAAATGATTATTTTTCAATTGATCTATTTTTTGTTTAGCGGAATCGTAAGCAAGTTACGTCAATAATTATTCGAATCTCAATAGTGATTTTTCATTTTTCAAATCTGGACAAAAATATTTCGCGAAATAATGGAACCGAGGAAATTGAAAAATGAGAAGAAAAATTTTATTGGATTGCAACGATGCGAACTTCAAATCCATGAAAATTCAGGATACCTCACCGAGGTATTACGACGGTAATTAATTCTTTAGGCTACCGGCCATTTCAAGCAGATATTATCGATCGAAGCGATTAATGTTTACCTTTGCTGGTCGCCACACGACGTTCGTAATGTAATTCGGAAACAGCTTTATGAAATGGCGTTTGATAAGACCACTCGAATCAAGCTGATTGCTATTTTAGTACTTAATATTTAATAATAATAATTAAACACGTTTATTAACAACACTTTTCGAATAATTATTTTGTTATGATGAATATTGTTGTGCCTAAATGTATATCAATATTTATGAATTTATTAATTATATAATATTTATTTATTTTTGTAATTTAATTGATTATTATTAATCATTATAATTAATATTAATCATAATAAAATAACAATTGATTATTAATCATTTTAGTCATTTTTGTTATTAATTATGTAATGTTTATTTATTGATTTATTACTCACGCAATATTTTTGTATTTTCAAACTCAAAAAATTGTAGATCTACCGTTGACGAATCAATTCTACCTTAAATACTACCTTATATGAATTGATCCGGACTTTCGCTCCTAAACACCTCGTACATTCTGGCGCACAGTTCGTTGAAATAGCACCCTTCTGGCCGCGTTTATCTTCAATGAAGGATTTGATGGCATTTTGGAAGTTTCGGTTTTAATGGGATGTCAAATCGACCACGTAACTCAAGCTTACGCCCATCACCCTAATGAAGCGCGTATCTACCGCTCCGAACAACGCTCGAGCGACTTACCTGAAAGAGCGAGAACTAATGCCAGGAAGCAGCAATCGGCTTTGCAGAATTGTTTGAAGGAAAATGAAGGTTCGCTTTATAAACCAGACATAGCAGATTAAGGGTGATTCAAAATTTCAGTGGTAATCATATTTCGACTTTTCAACGCGTTTCTTTCACGTTATTTTTCAAACCGATATTCACGAAATATCGAAATCTATCGGACGAATTCTTTGGTTTCGATTAATTCCGATTTATCGATCCATTTTTAGAACGTTGACGAAATCGCGAAAAAAAAAAACATCAAAATTCACGAAAATATGTTCGACGTTTCTTTTCCAAAAATGAAGTACCTTCCAAATATTTTTGAATAACCCTAACTTTTCTTAGTTCAAATAAGGAGCACATTCGCAATCCAAATAATCTCAAAAAAAAAAAAAAAAATGATTATCGAAGTGCCTAAGTAACACCGTATACTTCACCAACGCGCGACGACTACACAATAAAACAATAATATAAATTATATTTAAAATCTGAATAAAATAAATATTCAATGAAATTTTTGCAATTGTATGTTCATTTAGTTCGCCAAGATTCCCTAGGAAGAAGAGAATTCGCCCGAGACGACTGCTGTGACCCACACACGGGACCATTAAAGCGTAGGTATTTACAAGGAAAAGTGTATACAGAAATAAGTGGCAAAAGGGTTCTAATTGGCAGGATTTTGGTTTGTCACCATCAACTATTTAAACGCTACGGAAATTAACACTAGGCCTGCGATCCCTCGTTCTAGGTATTCGACACCTATGAATTCAGCCCTGTATGTATTAATTAATTTATATACATACATTTATATATATATATATATATATATGTATAGCCATATGCGCACGCGGAGGTGCTTTGATGAGTTCACTAGGAAGACAGTGAAACAGGGATGAGGGAGAGTTCGTGCGGCGAGAAGCAATTGACCCAATTTCAGTGTGCCGGACTCGATCAGAGAGATTCAACGAGATCGGACGCCCGGTCCTCGCACGGTAGCTTCTATTATCTAATTTAACTATTTAGGGAAGCTAGGCCACCAATGGACGTCCCAATTCTGGCGGCCCACTCCTCCCACTCCTCCACCTCCCCCTCCCACTTTTCGATCTCATTGTTCCGTCCTTTATCTGCAATTGCCCAGTCTCTCTATCGATTGATCGGCAAACGATTAATCACACGAAGCACCACAGAGAGAAACAATTCATTCGGGCGCCTCTTCCTGCAACATTATTTGCGAATTGTTACGAGATACAGCTTTGATGCTCCACCAGCCAATTTTCGTTTCCATTGAAGAGCTGCGAATATTACGAATGTGGGTCGGAACGCAAACTCGATTTTATCATTTTTTATTTTCATCGTTACGAAAATTTAAAAGAGATGCAAGAGATAAGGAATGAGGAAGAAGGAATAATGGAAAAGAGCAATGGCAGAATCGTTGATCGATTCACAAATAAGAAATAACGAATAAGATAGAGGAACAGAATTTTCGTCGCGATGGAAATCTGGTCTTTATTTCTTAGTACCAGGAAATCAGACGATTGTCTCTTATATAGAGATATTTTTCCAACCCAGCGTCGTGAGTCGTATCTAACATTTATCGAAATCAAATTGATAGGAAATAAAAGCACAGAGATCGATCATAGCCAGTATTCGTTACTGTAATATGAAAATCTGTATGAAGAACAGAATTATATGTATATTAGGAACTCGGTATGTAATTCAGTTCATTATTATTTTTTTAATTACCGATTTTTTTTGAGCATTTATAATCCATTTTTTATTTATCAACCATGCAACCCATCAATTGGTAGCTTAATAACAAATATAAGTTATGTTTTTGACATTCGTGGACACAATATGCATTCGACTGTTGTGATTGGTTGAGTATTATGAAATTGAAGTTCGCAACGTTGAGGTGCAATGTAAATTATTATTATTAAATTTCTCTAATTTTTATTACCGAAATCGTAATCAAGATAGCTCAATTATTCGAATTTTTACAGCGATGATCCATCATTCAAATCGGAAGAAAAATATTTCGCAAAATAATGGAACTGCGGAAATAAATAAATAAGAAAATGAAAGTTCATTAGATTGCAACTATACGAACTTCAAGTCCATTCAATATTGTAGCCTGTCGATCAGATTGAAATTCGCAAAGTTGCGATGCAACGAAAATCATTATTTATTAATTTTTCTATTTTTTTTTTCACTGATATCGTAAGTAAAATACCTTAATAATTATACAAATTTGTATTGTAACAATAGTGAGTTATAAATAATTATAACTCTTTTATCGTGTAAAATTCAAATCTGAAAAAAAAAAAATATTTCACCAAATAATTATACAAATTTCCTCAATTATACAAATTTGTATTGTAACAATAGTGAGTTATAAATAATTATAACTCTTTTATCGTGTAAAATTCAAATCTGAAAAAATATATTTCACCAAATAATTATATAAATTTGTATTGTAACAATAGTGAGTTATAAATAATTATAACTCTTTTATCGTGTAAAATTCAAATCTGAAAAAAAATATTTCACCAAATAATTATACAAATCTCCTCAATAATTTTATTACGTATAATAAAATTATACGTATAATATAATAAAAAAATTACGTATAATTTTATTATTACACATTTTTATTACGATAACTCAGAATTCAAATTAAAAAAAAACATTTTGCCAAATGATTTTTAATTGAATAAAAAAAAAATGAGAATATAAATTTAATAGCGTCGCAACGATGCGAACTTCGAGTCCATGCCAATCGCCCATTTTGTATACATTCCTCTGCTCTCTCATATTCCTTATTTCTCATCTCTTTTCTCTACCTCATTTTTTCATTGTGTAATCGGCTTAAAAAATGACTCTGTGGAGAATTGCTCTTCGGGATGAACTTTCTAACCGTCAAATGTGATATCAGAAGAATACCAATGAAAGTTAAGATCCATACGTGGATGAAAGCGAGTACAGGAAGTTGAAGGGGTGTTGCATATTTGTAACGAAAGCGTACGATGTCCGTAAGTTATGCATTCGCATACGTAGGATTTGTAGCAGGACAGCTGAGAGTAAAGGGATGTGGCAAAAGGGTGGATACAGGAGAGAGGTGGAAAGCCTTGTTATTCCAGTGTGATGTTCCACACGCTCGAACTGCGTTTGAACGATTCTACTTCCACACATATATCCCGACTGTGTTCCGAATCACGTTTTCATGTTTATTCTATGACGGGATACGGCGGCAGTGAAAATACGAGATCTGGACGCGTTCGTGCAGCAACAAACGACCAGTTCGGTATAAAGAAAAAATGTTGGGTGGCCGATGTTTTTTAAGTTACACCAACGCATGTTCATCGCCACTGTCGTCAAAAGCTTTTTCATTGGAAAAAAAAAAATGAAAATTTCATCGTTGGCACGCGACGAAGATTCTTCGTTTTCTTCATCGTTCCTTTTCTTCCTATCTAGTGGAATAATTTTTCCACGGAAAAATATGACCTTGAAGAAATTTGGTTTTTTTTTTTCGACGTTTAATCGTTGGAATTCAACGGTAATAATGATTCTTTTAAACCTTCGAGTGCACACTTCCGCCGCCGAACTTTAAGTGCAATTTTTTAAATTGTATTTTGGTAAATATGAATTTTTTTTTTGTTGTTGAGACGTTTTTTGTAGTAACGATCCATATTTTATGGGCCTGAATTTATTTTTTGACAAAAACGAAAATTAAATGCCAATTCGCTCGAACTGGGGCATGCGTTGAAAAATATCTATTTACACGAAAAAAGTTATGAGTCAAAATGAAAATTATTATTTTTCAATTTCTATATTCGTTTTTATCGAAATCGTAAGGAAGATACCTCAATAATTATTCGAATTTTTATAGTGATAATTTATCGTTCAAATTTGAAGAAAAATATTTCGCGAAATAATAGAACTAAGGAAATAAAAAAAATGAGAAATAAAATGCCATTGAATTGCAACGATGCGAACTTCAAGTCCATTCTTTAACTACAATTTTTTTAACATATGTGATCTACCACGAATCCCCAACTCGTAATCTTGGATATCAATGAAAATGGAGAAAAAAAATTTCCGCGTTCCAACAATACGAACTTCAAACCGCACACACGAATCTTCAAAATGATTACAGAAACTCTCGTATTCGTGAAAAACGGTAATAAAAATAAAAAAAAAATACATGTTCGTCGCATTCTCCGATGCATCAATTGCATCGGAAAAAATATATGGATGTGAAGACACGAAAGCCGTCGATACAGCCATAAAACACGTAGGGAGTTCCATTGTCGAGAACCGGAGTTCCGCTCTGTTTCCTTTCCACCTCGGAAATCACGGAAATATTGTAATATATTAGGGACGTTGGGACACGTACGTAGGATGTGCCATTGGTCCCTTGAAACGTGTAAACGGGTATATACCTGGATCCATTATGATCCACGACGAAAATGACTCACCTTTTGGATCTTTTATGAGAAAGTATGGGTCCGTAGTTCGCAACGTTGCCAGGCAACGAAAATTAATATTTTTTTTTTTATCGAGTGATAAACTGCAGAGATCGATGTTTTTTAAGACTATTTCAACACCTTAAAATAAACCTTACTCCTTAAGGCTAAGCTTTTAGGGTTTAAGGTTCCAACTTAAGAACCTTTTGAAGGAGTGAGCCAGACGAAAAAATTAATTTTCATTGCCTGGCAACGTTGCGGACTTCAGACCCATGAGAAAGTATCAATATACAAGTGACAGGAAGAAAAAAAAATATTGACTTGAAGTTGGCATCGTTGCGACGCAATGAATTTTTTTTTCTCATTTTTTTGTCTCCTTAGATCTATTATTTGACGAAATACATATTTTTTTTCGATTTGAATTCTAAGTTATCACAACAAAGATTTGTATAATTATTGAGATATTTTTATTACGATTACAGTGGAAAAACACATTTTTTAACTGAAAAATAATGATTTTCATTGCGTCGCAACGTTGCGAACTTCAACCTCGTAAAATAGATGGCAACGTTACGAAGCAACGAAAATGATTATTTTGCAATTATTTCTATTTTTTTTTCCCGAAATCGTAAGGAAGATATCTCAATAATTATTCGAATCTTTATAGTGATCATTCAAATGAGAAGAAAAATATTTTGCAAAATAATGTAACTAAGAAAACTTAAAAATTAGACAAAAAATTTCATTGGATTGCAACGATGCGAACTTCAAGTCCATTAAAACTGCCATTATGTAGAAGTATGATGATCACGGTCTAATGTCTTTTTAAAAGGCTGCGAATGGAAATGATGAACTTGACTACTCTAAAGCGTTGGGAAGACGGACACAGACCGATATAGCAGCCGAGCTGAACCCGTCAGAGGTTAAATAAACAATTGAAAGCTATTCTCCGCAGTAGAAGGGGAAACACAAATAAACGAAGACTGCACGTTTGTAGCGCGAGAAACATCGATATTTCGACCAAAGATGTAGATCGTACCCGCAGCAATAAGAAATTTTTTTCCACAGGAAGAGAGAGTGAAAGAGAGAAGAACGAAAAGTACGCCGCGTGACGTATCATTTTTCTGATTGTGTGACCGCGGGAGCGAAAAGGAGTCATCCGCATCGTCGGTTTCTGGCTCGTTGATACTGTGCTTGCATTCCCCCACTTTGCTTTATACGCTTCCAGCGACTCGTGCACACTTCCGCTTTCTTCACGGCCTAGGAAAATCGTTCTTCCCGACGCTCGCCAAAAACGTCAAAAATCAGTCGAAAAATTCATCACCTACTGCTGAATACAGCAAAGAGAATATCTTTTCGTCGGTACACTGTGCGTTTGTGTATTTACGTAGCTACAGATTTTAACTTCCAATAATGGAACATGCTCAAACGTTGATGGACTTGAAGTTTGCATCTTTGCAACGCGACGCAATGAAATTCTTTTCTCATTTTTTTTATTTCCATAGATCTACGATTTGGCGAAATAAATTTTTCATGTTTGGGTTCTAGGTTATCTCAATAAAGATTTCAGTTAAGAAAATAGAGAAATAAAAAATAATAATGATTTTTGTTGCGTCGCAACATTGCGAACTTCAATTTCATCAAAGTTGACTAATGAAACCAAAAACTAGAAATCTAAGAAGGATATAAGTAAAAATAGATGAAACTGCAAACGATTCGTTTCGAATTACGAAAAATGTCAAAATTTTTAGTCTTCGAAATTTCGAATTTATCACGTCGAGACTTTGGCTATCAAAAATTTAGCAAATAGAAAAATATCATGTATGCAAAGAGGACGACGGAAAAAAAATAGTTTATGGCAATTACTTCCAACTGCGAAGCATGCCTGGACTGCCAGGTCCAATTACTCGGGGCTATACACCGATTTGTTTACTTCCTCGAATCACATTCCCAAACTGTGATTTTTTACTCTTTTACTGTTTGTGTATACGCTCGCGAACCAAACGTTCCCCTGATACGGTTTATACGATTTACCGGTTTACCGTTTGACCATATTGTAAGAGAATCAAAAACTTCCGCACGTAGATCTGAAAGATGCTACTAGAATTTTCATTAGGGACAAATATTCAGTGACCACCGATACGTTCGATCCCTTCTGCGTTCTTGATACTATTCAAGTATCCGATTAGTAAAAGTGCAACTGCAGAGTTTGGAAATTGCGGTTGCACGGGTAAAAGACTTGACACGTATAGATTCATATGGAAAACCATGATTTTGAGGAAGTAATAAATTTTGTCGACGAAGATCTGAAAAAAATAAGGTAAGTTGATGTCATATTTTTTGCCTTTTCTGGCTGCAGGACATATTTCTTTTTATGATCTTCTGCGACTTTTACGACCCAGGTATAAGGAAACTCTGACTTATTGGACACAGCTGTTCTCAAGTTAGCTTCCAAGTTTGGAAGGTGCATCAAGGTTTAAACGAGAAATGCATCGTGAGTCGAGTAGCTTGGGATATAGTATCTGTAAACATTAGTATACCATAGCTACCAAATTATTGTTTTCCAAGACTACGATATCAAAGTTTGCATTGTCGCGAACCACTGACTTTATTTTCATTTTCCATTGCGGCATTTCTATTCTTGCCTATCGAGTTTCGTGTAAACTTCTGTATAAGAATCAGCTAAAAACAGAAATGCAGCCATGGATGGATATGAAGTTTGCGGAGTTGCCACACAACGATGATTTTTTTTTAATCGAGTGATAAACTACAGAGACCACATCTATTTCAACATCTTAAAAGAACCTTACTCCTTAAGGCTAAGCTTTTAGGGTTTAAGGTTCCAACTTAAGAACATTCTGAAGGAGTGAGCCGCACAAAAAAATTAATTTTCGTTGCGTGGCAACATTGCGAACTTCAGACCCATCGCTATCGCCGCAATGAACTTTTGATACTTTTCAGTGACACTAATTTCAACGTTGTACACAGCTGGAACGTGCGATTGGTTTTAGATCCGCGATTCTCAAACAAACTCAAGGAACATGTTAGAATTCCTTCATTTCCCGCATTTCTCGAATTTAAGCGAGACGATAATCGTTTACCCCGTGTAATCGAATATATAATACGCTAAACCAGAAGTGTATCCCTACCCACAGGATCTGGTAGGTTCGGTACTGATACATGACCATGGGGTTGGTACGCAAGGTACGGCATACCCTGATCGGTCTTTCTAGGAAAAATCTGCAGCGGTAATCGATCGTCGATGAATCAGAACAAAGATCGTTTTTTCGGAGGCAACGTATAATTAACGATGTAAAAAAGTATATTTAGGTACTTACTGCTCTCGATGTACGGAACGAGGAGCAGGAGGAAAAGGACGTATCCGTACGTGTCACTAGACATCGTAACCATATTCCCGCTCGTTCGCCACTCCACTGGCCCACGACTGTTGTGTACGTGCCTGTCAGTCACTATTAAACACCAGACGGAAACACTTATACCGTCGATTTACCTTAAAAGTTGACAAAACAAAAAGTTGATCGACGCACCGAAACAAAGACACCTAACGCTGGTACTCGTTCTAAAAAATAAGTTTTCTTCACGCGAACCAAACACACGCACGCACGCACGCACGCACGCACACACACACACACACACACTGCACGGACGTACGCGAGTACAACGTACTGATTAAACTTTTTATTTACCGCACTTGCTCCCTTGATAAAAAAAGAGCCTCTATCGGCTGTTTACCCCTCCCCTCGCACCCCTGCCCAGGGACGACTCAACCAGTTTTCCGCTCGGTCTGCCGATTTACGAGAAACATCCGCCCGAGCATTAGGAAGATGGAGCGCGGCACTGACTCGGCGGGCTCGCACTCGCGTAACAAAACACCAACGCACTCGCGACACGAGAAGGCGCGCTTAGGCAAGTGGTTTCGAGATTCGTCCGTACACTCGATTATTGTTTACATCATTAGGGACACGATGTCTACTTTGTTCGATAAGATCCTCGGAGCGAGACGACCTTTCGTTAATTTTTATCACAGCTGACTCAGCTTTGTTCGCGGGCACTCGGAATCGTTCGCGAGTGTCACTAAACTACGCGAGCTTCATTTCGGTTTGCTGTTATACTCGTATCTTACAGAGGATTCACTAGCGTTGATTTACAGCGAGAGGGCATAGCAGCAACAAACGACCACCGGAGGCAGTCGCCACCATCGCCTGCGCCACAGTCTCCTGCCTCGAATCCCGCGAATCCCCCTTCCCTCGCCTTACCCGTTTAAGTCTCCCCTTTGTACCCTTCGTCGTTCGATGCTAAACGCACACGCGCGCCGTGACGTGTATGCGCTTCCACCTAGCAGCAAATTCAGGAACTACTAGTCAATGGTGATTCGCGTTTGTCGCGGCTCTTCGTCCGTCGAAATTATATTCGTTTCTCTCTCGAGCTATCTTCACACGTCCTTCCTATTCGATTTGAGCTGGCTCAATGATTTTGCCATTCGAACGTACTCGGTAGCGAGATGACGACTCACCACCAGATCGAACCTTCGAACGTTGCGATCCTTTCCGAACGTCCGTCCTCGGACGCCATTGTCGCGTGTCCGCTTTTCCTTCAATTTTTTGCTCCAGATAACTAATACGTCACTGATGCGCATGCTCGAGGACTACCCGATGAACCCACGCACGAAATATCTTTGGATTTAAGGTCGCATACGCTCACGGGAGCTTAACGGATGAACGGGCGGAATGAGGAGGAAACGAAAAGTACACATATACACACTCGCTGTATCTACGTGAACCGTGTAAGTGTTCCAATTTGGACCTTCACGGAATGCACGAACGTGCTAATGTACTAAGCGAAAAAATGCATCGATATGTTACCGACCGGATGGACGGTTCTCAAACCTTCCATTTTCTTTATTAAAGAAACCGCGGCTATCTATTAATTTTCGTATCGAAGCGCTTGCGCTCGATCATTTTCCAAGAAATCCTGACTCGGCGGTGAAGAACGACTCTCGAATCGCTGACGGTGGCGCTGTCATCTTTCAAAGCCGATGTGCTGTATTTATATCACTTATATATATGACGTATCTAACTATAGGCATGCAGAAACAGCGCGAGGATTGGAGATCGCAGCGACGTGAAGTTGGTCAATTAAACGTACTCAGTTGGTAACCTTGTGTATACGGTAATTCGCGGTTATTTCGTGCATAGAAAATCACAATACGTAAATCTAAATAAAAATTCTTGACATTATCGTACATCCAATGCGCAAGGACGTCACGTCTTGTTTTTCGCAGCGGAAAATCGTATTTCACAGTTTTCTTATGGCTCATTCTACTGCTTTATTGTCATTACAGACACCATAATGAGGCTGCTGAAATTGGAAGACCGAGTCCGGTTTACGCAAAGAGAACCATATAAAATCGACTTTAGACGGGCGATGATAATCAAGATAAGGATTAACGAGCCTATTTCCATTCGATAAAACCACAAAATATCATTGGAAGAAATTATGTCGATAAAATAGTGACGAAGTTAGGATGCAAGGTGGTCAAAAGTATGTTTATCGGAAGAGATAAGAGCAATCAGTAACGAAGCGTCTTCAAAGTGGATTAAGAACCTTGAGAAGGTCTTGAGGGAGGTGAGAATCAAATAACTTACAATAATGATTCAGATCGGAAGAGAAGTACCGGAAATAGAAAAAAATGAAGGAAGAGCTTGAGAATTAAAAACCGAAAATTTTTTATAGAGAAGAGGAAAAAATCAAAAGATCAACGTATAATGAAAAAAACAAATATCTTGTAGAAAAAGAGAAGCCATGGAAATACAAGAGTTATGTACAAAACTGGACAGGATAGAAAGTAAAGAAGAGAGTGAAGGAGAAGAATATAAAATAAAAATATATAAAATACATATTTGTAAAAGACTTATACAAGAAGTCGTACAAATAAACCTCGAATATATATATAGATACGTATTGACGAAGTTCTGTCGGTAATACCGATCGAGCTGAATGATTCCCACTGTCTAAAAAAACTTTTAGAAAGTTTTTCGCCACATTGAAATATTTAAAAAAAATAACAGCACAGACGTATGGTGAAAATTGAGCAACGAAAGAAAAAAATGTTAAGGTGTTTTTATGAGATTTGCAAAGAGTACAGCTAAAGGAAGAAAGAGAAAATACGGAAATGAAAAATCAAGAGGGGTCTCCAGAATTCTTAAGGAACGAATAAAAAAATGAAGACTCGACAATTATTATAAAAATATGCATATTATGATTGCTGCTTGAAAGCAATAGCTTATTACATACATCATTGATTTTTCCTTACGGAATTGTTCGTTAATTATTTCCAAAGTGTTATAAAAAAGCATTGCACGATGCGTCGATTGATTCGCTGATTCCTTGATAATTAGTTCATTTTTGATCCAATGGCATCCGTTTGCATTTCCGCTTCCTTTTTCTCGCGTTTTGTCGTGTCTTCGATAACCCCGGTTGGTAAATTAGCTCTTCGCGACGCGTGCTTCATTGTTACATTTAAATATGAATTTAGGTCATTCACCGATTTACAAAATGTGAACCACTGTCAAAATAATGATGATTCTTTCACCAGGTTGGATGAGCTCCAACGTCCTTCAATAATAATACTTTTGTCCCTGTCGTATACCATCGTCATAGCGTTGCGCAATTTTTCACGATAATCCGAGGCGAACTCCTCGGTACCGCTCAAAAACTGATCGGCGGACATCAGCTCGACGATGCAATCTCGAATGGATTGCTTTGCGGAAAATACGTCTCGGAGATTGGCGATTTGAAGAGCTTGTGCCGATGAGTTTATCAACGTCGGTCCGGCCTTTTTTCCACCCCCGATCGATGCAGACTTCAAAGCTTCGGTCAAGCGATTCATTTTTCGCGTTAGCTGGTCAAATTCTGTCGCAAAAATGGCATTCAATAAATAAAATTAGTGGGACGTGTTTGCTTTCCTTTTTTTATATAAACGTATAAAAAGAAGTTGTTGGAATTTAGCGATAACCCTGAAAAGCTCGAATTCCTTAAGATCTTTTTACATGTTTGTACAATTGTATCGGCTTTGCACGAAATACCAAAAAGCCGCACAACTCGTAAGACAACAAACATTGATTGCGTAATTTATCGTATAAACGATCAGCATACCGGTGAGCGTGTAATGTACATCGGTACGGTAAGAAAACAAGCAAGATTTTGCTTAGAGGAAAGCACTTCAATGGTGTACACTTCTACTTTGATAATATTAAGTTTAATTCATATATTATGTGAGTTTTATTCGATATTGTGAAAATATCAAATAAATATTGGTTAATAAATATAAATTGGAATGTTACATTGACGATTTGT